>CM025611.2:750771-808957 GCA_014621495.2 Entosphenus tridentatus
TGTTTTACCTCGCGTTGTTTTACCTCGCGTTGTTTTACCTCGCGTTGTTTTACCTCGCGGTGAGTGCGAGGAGATGTGGTGCTGCGGTTACCGCACTGCTCTTGGATTCCGACCACCTGAGTTGGATTCCCAGCCGTGGCTCCACACCGGTGGTGAATGATGCCCCCACTCGCTTTCCCCAACCCAGCACTGGTGACAACATTCTCAACCTGTTCCTCACCTCAGCCTTCAGTAGTGGATTCATTAATGAGTGATACATTATCAACACTGTTTTTAGGTGATGTGCATTTTTGACTTAAAGAGGTACAGACAACCGCATGCAGATAAATATATATAGTACGTCTCATGGAAATTTGGATATGTGAATTATAAAACAATGCATATAACTTTTACAATCGTTAAAAATGTCCATCAAATTCGAATGGTCTCTCAACAGCTCGAGAAATATAATCATTACTCGTGCTTTAGATGTTGTCGCTTACATTTGCTGCTTCAGTAATTTAGAGACATGCAAAGCTTTTGTAAGCATTGCCCCCCCCTGCTGCCTTGTATTTATAACGGAACGTGAAGGCCCCGGGAGCCATGTGAACAATGTGTTCATGCAGCGGTGACAATGAGGGACCACGCTCCACTGTAAGGGAAAGGAATGGAGGGAATGCAAACTCGGTAGAGGCGCCAGGGTTTCGGGGCTTCTGGACTTCAACAAAGCAGACGCATGGCGGTGTAGCCTTTACGTTGTTTAGGCACTGTCCAGAAGCAGACCTTTCCCTCTGTCTCGGGCTCCAAAAGAAATCAGTGGCGCACACGCGTCCGTGGTGAACAGCGGTGCCGTGGCCAGAGCCGGAAAGATGCTGCGGCACCATCTGCTTCTCCCGTTAGTAATACTCATCGACATGATATTAACAGACACATTAAGTAGTAGTAGGAGGTCTCATAGTGTAAACACATTAAGGTTTAATATACGTAGGGTGGCTGGACATATGAACACTCTTCACTTCACCCGTTGGTTTTAGCAGCCAATATTGTGAATCGTGAACACTCCTGGTGGCCAGTTAGAACACAGCAGTTTTTTTTCTCTATTGGACGAGTGAGACAATTCAACTAGAGCTTAAATTCATCAGAATCTTAAGGAGCCATACATCGTATCTCAACTACTCTATTCCATTGCCCTGCGGTAGACTAACTTAAGAAGACCCCCAGTGGCAGCTACCCCTACGCACCACAGCACTGGCCTGAAAATGAAACTGGTGTCATCATCATCATCAGTCTGAACTTGCCTCACATGACTGACCACCTCGTGCCCTCATCTCTCACCTCATCTTATTGTAGCCTACTGAATACGACCACGATGTTGACATTTCACACTGATGATGATGACGATGATTTCCTTGCAGTAGTTGAATAGTGTCACTTGCGAGATTACAAACAATAGGCTGCTGTGGCCAAGATCTTCATTATGGGTAACACGCAATTTTTCATGTTTGAACCAACAGAATTGTTGGGCTGGCAACATGAATCAAACGCAGTCATCCTTTGTGTTAAAACGTGGGTCGTCATTGCTTTAGACAGGCTTTAGACTATTTAATACTACTTTGATAAAGTGCGTTTGCTTATATCGTCAAGTTACCACACGAAGATCGTTAACAACGCTTTGAAGCATGCTACTTGAGCGCTTTGTTCGGTAACCTGATGATATCTGCCCTTTACGGCGGCACTACCCAATTTTTTAAAATGCCCGTGTGATCTCACAATGGCAGTGAAGTAAACTGAGCTGCTGTTAGCACTGGAGTTAAATTGTTTGCATGTCAGCATGCCCCCTCTTCCTTTTAATGCTATGTACATAGAGACGGTTTTATAAAGGTTTCACCGGGTAAATGTGCGCCTATAATGTGTTCTATGTTTGTGGTTTGTAGGCGTGCGTGCATGCATGTCGGCTCGTTCAGCTTCCAGCAATCATTCTGTACAGCCTGCAGATGTGCATACATTCCAAAATGAATTAAAACATAGACGAACAAATATTATCTTTGTAGTGCCACTCATTTTGATATGCCAGATATTTGGTTTCAGGATTTACACAGCTGAAACTAAAAAACGTGTTTTAAAGGAAAGCACTTTTAAAATTCTGAGCAAACGTCCTGCTACATTCTCTTTCCAGGTAACATCTGTAAAATAATTGTCATTAATTATCTACGGCTTGGCTCGGTATTGTTTTCACGAAGAATGCTGCACACACGTGCGTGCGTGGCTTTAATGTTGGATTTTCACCGACAAGCGCGTGGTGCTGCCCCTGCGCTGCCTGAGAATGAGAACTCGGCACGAGCACCCACAGTGCTGAGCAACATCGCTGGGCAGGAGCCGGAGATGGCTCACGTTCCCAGCCTCGGGGGATTTCGAATCCCTGAGCGCAAGAGGTGCCACCGGATCATATATCGCAGCACGGAGTGCCGAGACCTCCTTAGCCTGTCCAACCATCAGGGCTGTCTGCAGATGCCATTCTCCTTTGTATTTCGTGTGGTTTTTTTTGGGGGGGGGGTGGGGAGGTTAATGTTTTTATTTCAATATTTTATAATGTTTGGCCACTTGTAAACAATTCCACGAGTTGTATAGTGTTGTGAAGTATGGTCAAAGAACCCCCAAGTTCACTAGTGCATGGACAAGTTGGGCTATGTGGGTGAAACTAACTGAACAGATTGGGCTGGTGCATTGCGTGGACATTGTGGTGCGTGTGCGAGTGTCCGGACCGCCACCAAGTTTCGCTGCGCAGGTTTTAGCGGCTGTGCTGCAGGGCTCCCCCGTTAGTTTTCGGACCGCACCACTTGCTGTTGTTCGACACCATGTCCGACGTTTCGCTCCACGTGCTGGCAGTGGCTCTACAACACGCAACGCACATGCAGTATAACCCGAAGAACACATCAAAGAGCTGAAACACCCAAGTGTAGGACTGAGATGGCCATTATCTGGAGGTACAGACTATAGTTGAATACGTACAGAATGTATGCAAATAAATTAGCTCAATATCTGAATGCAGGCTTCTGCTCACAAAGGGCCTTGATAATCAGTGATGCTTTCTTGGATAAAGGAATATTTTATTACCATGAATTCATCATTTAAACCTCAAGCAATGTGACAGGGAACAACTATAAAATGACACTCCATAAGATCTGTACCAATAAGAGATCGATCAATAACCTCTTGCCTGCCATCTGGTTCAGTAAATGTCTTTGTACTTATCTGGGTGGGGTAGCACAACACCACTAATTAAGTGCTTTAAAGGTTAGGGCTGGTTTATCTCGTAGTATTCGTTATACTCCCAAACCTCTGAGACTGAGAGGTAGCCAGGAGTTGGCAGTCTGTGTGTACGTTCAAATATGTTACGACCGTATGTGTGGTTTGCTTCAGCTACTTCTGTTTCATCCCACAGGCAAAACATCTTGAAATAGAATGGGCCAAACACCCTAACGCGGAGCTTGTCTGACACATTGAATACACAAATGAGTAACACAACACGTGGAAATGAACACACGTATTTCAAACGGTGGATGGACAGTGGTTGAAAATGATGCCGGAATGGCAGCCAAAGGAGGGAACGGGGCCTGAGAGTCGCATCCAATGTAGAGATAGAGCCATTAAATATTGTCACGTGCAGGCACAATGTGGATCGTTATATCCCTGTATCGTGAGATATTTGTGACGGCTTGGGGAGGCCTTCATCCAGCGGTGGATTCATCTTGTCAAATTACTAGGACGATGATGGTTACTAATTGATGCATTTAATTAATGAAAACATTATATTGGTCAAACATCCCAATATTTACAAACGACTCAATTGAGATGAGCCAAAGCAACATGCACCCCCCACGGCTGCTGCGACAACTTGGCAGGCTCCCCTCCTGAGAAAGAGTTGAAGCTCAGTGAGGCTGTGTGGGTGAACCGCACCTCCAATTGTCACGGTCGGCTATGTACCGTGGTGCCAAAGAAGTTCAACATACGTACATACATACAAACATACGTACATACAAACATACGTACATACAAACATACGTACGTACATACATACAAACATACGTACATACAAACAAGCGTGGGGAGGGGGGGAAGCACGTCGATGTTTTCTGTTCGCTGTCCGTACAGGAGAGCCGCGTGCGTTTTTCGTGCACCCTCCACCCCGGTGCTCACGTGCGTACATGTTTCCGTGTGTGCTTGTGTGCCCATGTGTGTGTGCGTGCGTGCGCCCGCTCGCCGCGCAGGTGTCCATCGTGGACGGTGGCGAGCCCCCGCTGCAGACGACGGCGCGCGTGGTGGTGCGCGTCTCCGACGAGAACGACAACGCCCCGCAGTTCGTGGAGAAGCGCGTGCAGGTGAAGGCGTTGGCGCGCGAGCGCTCGGTGGCGCGCGAGGCCGTCTGCCGCGTGTACGCCCGCGACGCCGACCACGGCGCCAACGCCGAACTCTCCTACTCCATCGACGGGGGGAACGAGGCCGGCAAGTTCTTCATCGACCCCAAGGATGGCGTCATCTCCACCAGGAACCCGTGCCCCGTGGGCACGTACGACTTCCTCACGGTACCGTGTGACATTTGTGTTGTTGTTTTATGTGTGTGTGTGTGTGTCGATTCACGATTTATTTTGTTGTGTTAGGCCACGTAATCATCTGGCCAACTTTTGTGTTGTAGAACCCTCCAACCACCCGATGTGGCCAAAATAATGTACTCAGCACGTGACCTGGCATTCTCACAACCACATTTAGCGTTTAGATTTATGTTTCATAATCTTTGACCAGTTTTATCCCCATTGTACTGTCGGCATAATGTCACGGAAAGAAGCATCCGCTCAGATCTCTCACAAAGCAGTGGGAGACCTTCGTGTGAGGGAATGATCCACGGAAGCAGATGTCACAGAGCTACTTCTGAGATCCCTTTAAGTGCCCTCTGGCCCACAGAGTCGAGGGCTTCACTTTCCCACCTGCCCTCCATATGAGAGAGGGATGTTTATCGCATAACATTCTGAGAGCTGGAATTTAGCCAAATTAAGAGTTGAACCAAATTATATGCGATATTGTTGTGACGGAGTAATTTGTGCTTGAGCTGATACCTTCATTGTTTACTCTCTGATTTCTGTTGAGCAGCTGTGATCAAATTATCTTTTCTAACCTCTAGTGAGATCCACATCTATCTTATTGAACTGCTGGTTAATTCTAAGCAACAGTGCATTATAACAATGGGTTAAGAACCAAAGTCGTATAAATTAAAACAAAACTGGACAGACACGTGCAATGATTAATTGCTTCGGCACAATGGAAAGCAGAGCTCAATGTAATTAATGTAACGTTGCTAAAAATAGGGGTGAAGTGGCAGCTCAGTGATTATTTGTGCACAGAGCTATTAACCAGACGACCCGGGTTTGATTCCCAGACACAGCTAACATCCGAACTGCGTGTTATCTGAACCTGCCTTAGGCCCCCTATTGTGGTGAAGTATGGTCTAACAACCCCGATTACTAAGACAACGTGTGGAGGCATTCGTCTAGCAATGGATTAACAAAGGGGCTATAGGAATGCATCCATTCTTGAATTAATTGCGATTAATAAGCTCACGATGCGTACGTCACGTAACGTGTAAGAATTAATGTAGGTTTTTTTGTCATTTGTGTATGTTGTGCGCAGTGGGTTCACGTGACCACTCCAACCACTATAGGCCCACTACATTCAGAGATCAAATAAATTATCAAATCAAATCACAACCCTGAGTTGCAACAATGCGTTGAATCGCGGTGGTCACAAATGATCACGGCCCAGGTTGTTATCTTGAACCGTCTGACTTCCGTCATATGCAAGTGGAATTTATACCGCTGGTGCAGCCCGTTATCTTATCTTATTTAGATTTAAATAGCGCCTTAGTCCAAGGCACTTTACAACAATTATTACATAGTACATTTGATAAGTGGTTCAAACACAGAGTGGGGTTATTCAAAGTGGTCGTTTTGCTATGGTGACAGGCAGGAGCACAAGTGGAATTGGTTAAGGAGGGGTGGGGTAGGTGTAGTGATGGGGGTTGGAGTAGTGATAGTGGTAGTGATAGGGGTAGTGATAGGGGTAGTGAGAGTGGTAGGGGTAATGGTAGGGGTAGTGATAGGGGTAGTGGTAGTGTATAGGGGTGGTGATAGTGATGGGGGTTGGGGTAGTGATAGTGGTAGGGGTAGTGATAGTGGATGGGGTAGTGATAGTGATAGGGGTGGTGAAAGTGATAGGGCAGTGGTCGGGGTAGTGATAGCGGTTGGGATTGGCCTGGTCCAAACTGGGGGGCCAGAAGTAGCAGCAGTAGGATAGCAAGGGAGAAGAGATGTGGTTATAAAGGGAGGAGCGGAAGCAGGTTAGTGAAGGTGATTGTTGTGTGAGCTGCAGTGGGAGTTTGTTCCAGTGAAGGGGAGCAAGAAGGGAAGGGGAACGAGAGCCGGGCACAGAGAGGGTCGGTAGAGACTCAGCGATGAAGGGACGGGATGGTTCAGAGTAAGAACTCCACAAACACTTTATTTATGTAATTTATTTGACAATGGATGTTGTGTAAATACTGTGGCTGTGAACAAAATGCGATCAATACTCTGGCAAGATAGCGACCTATTTACTCGTTTCTGTCATGGCTGGGATGAATACCCCCTCCACGCTCGCTGAAGCAGAGCAGACGTTCTGATCGTGAATTGACTTATCGGGTGTTCTATAAAACCTTGTAGAGGAAGATGTTGCCAGTTGTTAGTTGCTATGGGTGCTGCTTTTTAATCTGCAGGGCGCTCATCATGTGATGCATCAAAAAAAATGTTGTTCTTGAGTAATGAAAAGAGATACATTTAATTGACAACTCAGACAGGAGGAGGTCATCATCTGTTTCTAATATATTCTGGTGTTCAATCCAAACACAGACTACACTGACTTTCTAACACACTATATATTAAATTGCTTTATTTATTTTTTACGGTGAATTCATTGTATTACATCGGGATTTCCATGAATTCATTTGTATTGTTTCACAATTCCTTAAAGCGTTAATTGTGATGAATAATACATATTTTTATGTTTTTAAGAAACAGTGTTTTCTTTGGCTGGCAAATTGTTATAGTTACCTCCGTTATCTTCTACTTGAGCGAGACTTCAATTAAAATGCAATAACCGCTTATAATAACCTTCAGAAAAGTTGTGTTATGTTTATTATTTAATTTTAAAAAGTACAGAGGCACTGCGAAAAAAATTATTTATCTGAGCTTTAACATTTCAAACCTGAACATAAAATGGTATAAATATAAGCCAATTATTTCTACAACTTATCTGCAGGTTGGAAAGAATTGGAATGATTTTTTAATGCGTTCGTTGGCAATCTAACGATTGATTTTGTGTTTGCAAACGCCGTGTCAAATGAATTAATCTTTGGGGTTGATCCTGGTTTTATGCCAGTCCTCAGAGGAGGCCGGCACAAATCAGCCAAGACCAGTTCTCATGGTTATGAGCGTGGATAAGAACAACACACAAGACCGGTGACCGCCAAGCCAAATTCACACGCCTAACGTCACAGTTTGCAGAGCCACAGCAGTGGGTCAAGTGGGGCAGACTGAATAAGGGTGGTGGTGGCTTGTGATGTGTAGCTACTTGAACTAGTCTCGTCGTCTCTATGTTTGACCAAAGCTTTGTGCTACGCTGGCAACTTTAACCTTTTTGTGAAGACCTTTTTCTCGGCTGCAACAGAGATTTTGAAATGTCCTTCACTTGTAGCCGTGTACCATTATTAAATGTTCCCAAAATAGTTGTCCAGTGCATTGTTTATGGGTTGTATTGAAAATATTATACCGGGAAAGATTGAAATGGGCTTTAAGTGATATATTGGGTGATGGCTGATGCCACAAAAACCTTTGCGGTCTTGTTTTTGGTACTTTGTTCAGTCAATTGTTTATTATCGTAGGATGAATTGAGATTACGAGGGTTTGTTTTACCACAACAAAGACACAAATCTGAGCCCCAGGGAATGTGCAAGGCTCTGTTGTTGCTTAATTCCCGTGTGACCTCAAGCCCATTTTTCTCGATCCCAGCGATTGTCCTGTTATTTCCCAGATTCTCTTACTTCATCATATGACAATAAAAAGCGAAAGTTAAGGTGAAGCAACAAATGTGCGCCCATGGCCGCTGCGGCTTTTCACCCACGCAAGCCAACACGGGGGCGTTTTGCATCAATCAAAAGGGCGGCACATTTTGGCGACTCAGATAGTCGAGTTAGGTGGCACTCGGTGGCTCGTTACTGCCATCCCCTCCCCCAAGATGCTTGGTGCGTTGTCGCGATGTGTGCCCGCGGTATTGATGCAAGAATCCATTCCTTTTGGTTTCAGCGCAGTGAATTGACTTGGTAGCACCATGTAATGGAGAATGCTGAAATGCAGTTTGGTCCATGCGTGCTGTTGTTCAGCACGGTGGTCATTAAATCCGCAGTAAAATGCTGGCCAAAGTTACTCTGAAAAATAAAAATAAACATTCAGGGTTGGGTGATGCTGACATCTATATTCTAAAAATCACTGACCCTCAGCATTCTTTCTAAATCACGTAGATAAATTAAGTTCGTTCACGGTGTTGTTTTCCTCTCGGACATTCACGTGGTATGTTAGATTATTAGATTTTCTGTGTAATGTAATCGCTTTGTATATGTAGGTGAGGAAGGTGATCTCATGTGAACACCTGCACGGTCTACTTACCGCGGGGTCACATAATCCCAGGCGTTAGTTGTTACCTTAACACAAGCTGAAATAATTGCACCTTACAAATTATGTAGGCGACCGTGTTTTGCCCATGCTTGCCTAACTTTTTATAAGCACGGCAGGAATTGTGACAATCCATCCTCACTCAGCTGAGCTACAGTGCAAACAGCGGCTTGTGAGAGTTCTCAGCTGTGGGTATTTACTAGAAGTTTTGGTGCTTGAACTGGGTGCAGGGAACAATGTCAACAATAAACCAACCTCAAGCATCCCTGAAACCTAATGTGCACAAATAAAGCTTACATTATTTATTTTACTCAACAACGCAATGTCAATGAAGTTTTAATGCATATTTACAACCCGCACCTCCACGAGTTTCTACTGTAGTGGCACTATTAGGTGCCCCAATATTTATTAAATGTACATTGAGGTGGTAACACCATAACTTATTTAATTATGAACCCTACCCTTAAATGTTGGCAGGGCACACAACTATTCCTATAATAAGATAAATAAATATACGTTTTTTTCATCGTTCTAACAGCAGTGGCTTGAATCGCCAATGGCTCTAAAGATTAAACGCCAGTTATTCCTGGAGCAGAAAGTATTTAATCAAGGATAATTACTTGAAATGGGCTTGGTTCTGCCGAGTGTTAGCTTCTACGATATTCATCTAGCGTTCTTTGGATCTTTCGGTAAAGTCACGTAGATAGGTTCAAAGAAAATAACAAAAATCTACGACGTTTCGATCACAACACAAGCGATCCAAACGTCATAGTTTTTTTGTTATTTTCTTTGAACCTATCTACGTGACTTTACTGAAAGACCCAAAGAATATTAATTCCTGCAGTCATGAAAGCTTTAAGTCAAGATTCATCTAGCGTTGCTTGTTCCCCTGAGACTGGATTATTGGCGGGGATTGTTCGTAACATTTTCACAAGTAAGAGATTCTTGCAATGCATTTATTTATCAAAACATGCAATCAAAAACAAAGTGAAGACGAATGTCTTGAGAAGAGGCACATCCAGTGCATACACCTTCACCTCTTCATCATGTTCGTTTTCTTTCTATCTCCAGATCAAAGTCGTCGACAACGGAAGGCCTCTGAAGTCCTCTTTGGCTAAGCTGGATGTGGATTGGATAGCCAGGCCCGACCCGCCGCAGACACCGGTGGCGTTTACCGAGAGCCTCTACGCGGTGTCCATCATCGAGATTGAGCCTGTGGGCTTCATGCTGCTCGTACTGCCCACGCAGCCCACAAATGGCCTCCGCTGGTTCGACATCACAGGTCAGAAATGCCTCGTTACTCGCACTTCATTCACCTGCCAAAATATTCGAGTTCATTCGCTCAAGTTGTCCTCTGCTAAGTCAAGAGTGGTTTCCTACTACTGTGTATTTTTACCCGGGGGAGAAACCAGGTAAGGCCCGACTGAGCCACGCAGCTCTTTTTCAGAAGCAACCTGGCCTTAAATGATAGCTTGACGAAGTGTCTTACCAAATGGAGGGAAAAACCGGAGGACCCGGAGAAAAACCACGTGACTACGAGGAGAACATGCAAACTCCAAATATACAGGCATCAGGGTGAGGATCAAATACACGACCTCCTGTATGCCAGGTGAGGTAGTTAACATCTCGCCACCACGGCACCCCAATCTTCACTGACCAGAATGATGCAGCACGGTCAAACAACCCCATCATGACTGACCCAGTGTGAGGAGGTCTTCATCTAGCAGTGCATTGACAGAGTGCTCTAAATGATCTTGCTTTAATAACATATCAAACATTTGCCATACTCTGGATTGTATTTGTTGAAACCGTGTAATTGAAAGTAAATTATACATTGGAGCGCAGGCTTTTTGCCTGGAGGAAATCCAAGGGTAGGACGTCGTCATGGCCAAGGCCTCATAGCCCACAAATGCCATGATGCCTTGGCAGCAGCACCCAGTGGCAGCAGCAGTACCACCATCAGCACCACAGCCACAGCAGAAGGATGCAGTCAGAGCCAGCGTGAACATAGCATTCAATTTTAGTGCGAAAACCGCGAATGATGAAAAACAATAACACAAAACAAAGTGTGATAACATTAAATGTGCAAGCAAACATACTAAAAGAATAAACGCTTCTAGAATAAACTTGTATATTAAATTTAAGCAGTGATAAAATCGAAAAATTACGTGTCTGAAATCATGTTAAAAGAAAGTAGGCTTCATGTAGCTATTGTGGTTGTGTGCATTACCAAACCGGTCAAACATTTTTTCATTCCTGCGTGCGAATCGGTGGTTGTAGGTGTAAAATAACAAAAAAAATGAACGTTATTTTTTGTAATCACACTGAGGAACAATCACATAATGTCCTTAATCCATTTGTATCATTCATCACACGCATATCCAACTTGATTGCGGGAGATTTGGCTTATAATAGGCACGTCATTCGATGAGACACCATTGACAAGCTGATATATTTCTTCATCCATCGTGCCTGGATCAAATTTGTAACGTAATATTAAAATCAATAGTAACAATACATTATTATTATCGTTATTTGCAGCCCTTTATCAACAAACGACTGGACGGAGGCCTTGCCACACCGTGTCAGTTATGGGGGTTGTTTGACCATCATTCACCACGCTGATTGGCGTGTGGCTTGGTGAAGTGGTGCCCTGGGATAACGCTCCCCACTGACGTTGCTCATGGCCAGGAATCAAGCTTAGGTTGCTGGGTCCATAGCGCAGTGTGCTACTTGCTGTTGACGCTGCTTCTCCGTTTGTATTATAACTGAGCTAGTTTGGTCAGATGTGCAATGAAGCGTCGAGCAGAACCAATCTTGATCGCGAACAAATTTCAATCGGCACACATGACGGTCGCCGCGCTCACTGCTTGCGGTCATCTCGTCTGAACAGGTGGCAATGTGGACAACAAATTCCACATTAAGAAACACACCGGCACTCTGGAGCTGGCCAAGAACCTGGATGCTGAGCGAATGTCCTTCTACAACCTGACTGTGATGGTGACCGATGGGACCAACTCTGCAATGACGCAGGTGTGTGTGTGTGCGTCGTTCAGGGCAGGGCTAAGGTATTGATGCAAGGGGCTGTTTGATAGAATTAAGGGCATGGGGGTGTCTTGAGGTAGGTTAGATTGAGGGCTATTAGATTGAGTAAGGATTGAGAGAATTGGGTCTTAAGGCTCGGTAGGAGACTTCCTTAAATCGGGGAAAATGTCACAGTGCTTGTGTCCACATGCTCAGCTATTAGATCGAGTGGGGGAGATGGCCTTGAGCTTGGCAGCATAGAAGGTTTGGGTATAGGATGTGTCAGCGGTAATAACATGGCTCAGCATTTGTGACTCAAAGCAATAACCATTCTCACACATACGCAAATGCGATGGTTTTATGCGCATGCTTCAAGTTGACTGAAAGGTGCTTGGCACTCATGGAAAATTACTTAAAGAACTAAATAAATTCAAGAACCATCCGTGAGGGTTTTCCTTTCAACCTCAACTGTCGTGAACATTTTAACATCAATGCTTTTTTTGTTTTTGTCTGGCTATTCTCAACCTCCCATCCTGCCCCATCTCAGTCTTCTCTCCTTTCACTTACAGTTGTAAAAATAACACAAAATGTACCCTGCCAAGGTCATTTCAAAATAAGTGGTGTTAACATCGACATGTTCTCATTAACAATACGCGCTGCTGCAATTAGACCTGTTCATGTGACCGAGAAAAAGCGGTGGGAGATTTTTTTTACGCGAAAATTCATGCGAAAGATCACATTTCAGAAAATCAATGTTCCCAGTGATTAAACCAACATCGGCATAATTTGATGGGAAGAGAAATACACTCGAAGGGTTGGAATGTCAGCGTTGGAATGGAGACAGACTAATGCGTGACGAGTTCCATTGTTCAATCGTAATCCACCAACTTCCATTTGAACAAAAGGTTGTTCGGTGATGCCACGCATGAGGTCCTCTCAGCAAGTCATTCATGCCTATAAATTGTAATACTTTCAAAGCGCTTTCAGATTTAACATGCTACCTCGCCAGAAATAGTTTTGGAAGCATGCAAAATCAAATTAGTTTTAGATTAAATTTCATAATAGGCAGCGATTATCTGAAAACGACCGTGCAATAACGAATATGGATTTGCTATGGCATTTAAAGAGAAGGCATGCATATTGTCTACATTAATTTATATAAATGATCGTAATACAGATTTACTGTGCCTTTTCACAGGGAACTAACTCTTTTCTGCGTTTGTTTATTTATTTTGTTATGTGTTATGTAGATTTGTATGCACGCCACCCAGAGTAATCAATAAAGGTTCACACGGATGGGTGTCGTCCACCAGCAGCGGCAACGTGGCAATGGGTTTTTACCAAACGAGGTCGCTTGTTGGAAACAAAAAATGTTACTTGCCAAATTTTGAACGGTGGCACACATGGCTTGTTCTTTTTTAAAAGAACGTCTTTTACTCCAGTCGTGAAGCAGACGTTTTTATGTTGTTAGTTTACCCACAGTATTAGCCAGGGTGGACATGCGTTTCGAGCCGCAAGCCTTTGCGGCAAGCGCATCACAGACTGGAGGATGCATACTTCAGCCCTTTTGATACAGCTTGGCTATACTCCCATGAGTTAACATTTCTAAAGCAACATTAAAACGGGGGTTCATTTTTCCTTTGAATTCAGAAATCGGCAGCCATATTTGCTCTAATTGTATATAATTACAAGTTGAAGTTAATGATTACAATGTATCTTGCTGTGTACTGTCATGCAGGGCCATGCTAAATAATTTTTACATTTTCGTTATAAACCTTTATTTATATTTCCGGGGAACCATTCTGCTAATTATCAGCATTAAATAGATTTTTTTTTATGCAATATAATCCCCAAAAATGCATTTGTGAAGCGTATAATTGCCGCAGCGTGTGTATATTTGTCAGCTACTGACAGAAGCAGCTTGAAAGGGATGTGAAGTTCAAAAAGGCAAACCTGTCAATAGATCAGGTCGATAATATTTCATTGCGACCTTTATCTTCCCATAAAAGATATACCACTGTGCATTGTGGCGTTTCACTTTCATCGCAGTGCTGCAAGAGTTACCTCAACATGTGAAGAAAGTGTTGATTTCTGCTCAGTCGTTTCAAAGCTCCTTGCAACATAAAACCTTTTCCACTACATGTAGATAGAAAGGGGTTGAGTGAGAGTATGCTTGAGTTTAAACATTATCACATCTTCTAATGTGTATTCAGGTGGTATGCTGAGGCTTGTGCCAAGTGAGTAGAATGGTACTACTAATGCTGATGATGGTGATGAGACCTTAGCTGGATAAAGGCCTTCCCACGTCATGTTGATCATAGGGGTTGTTTGACCATACTTCACCACGCAGGTTAATGCAGGCTGTGAAGGAAGGAGCCAGGACTAGTTAATGGATCACCCACCACGTGCTATGAGCTATGGCCAGCAATGAAACATAAGGCAGCATGGTCAGAGTGCCGTGAGCTAAACACTGTGCCACCACTCCACCCAGTTAATTGGGTACCTATCTCACGTTAGAAAAACACAACCTTTCTGCACCACTTATTTGAAATGTACTAAATTGGTTTGGCAGTTCTCTCTCTTGTAGCGGCATTGAGAAAGCGTCACGCCGAAGAGTGCCAATGATCACCGTCTGCTTTTGTGCAGTCATATTCGTGGCTTTGAATATTATGCCCGAATAAACTGCCTTGCCAATCGACTTTGCTTGTCGTAGAGACAACAGCAGTGTCTCTCTCAGAAGGCAAGAGGCGGCGCACTTGATAGTGGTCACGGCTTCAAGGGACGCGGGTATTCTCTCTCGATGAATCTGCGATGCAAACTGGGCGCTCAGGGGCATTATGCGATCGCAGTGGGCATCCCTCCGGGGAACGTGAAAGATCGGTCTGCGTTAGAGAACCGATTCTTTTTTCGCCGTAAGCGACCGTTTATTTTGTAGGAATCTGCTCGCCGGCTGCCGTAACCTTTTCCCTGTGTGTGACCCCACCGCCTGCAAGATGGACTCACTGTCATCACGGTCCACGTGTTGAGCACAGAATCAGATGGCTTTCCCACCTGGTCGCCAACCCTCACGTTTCCCGTGGATGCTCTGTAGTGAGAGACTTGTGTTAGGCTCTCTCATAGGGATTTGACAAGCGTTGCTGTAGACTGCCGTGACTTCCTCTCTGTAATAATTACCACCACAAAGAGGCCTGTTGTGCAAGAGTGCGCATTTAGAACTGCATTAAGATCACTCTTTAAGGTGTCAGGGTTCAGATTTAACCAGCACAAATGCTTCGGCCCAATGCCGCCCAGTTCCAGTGTTGAAGACACTGAGTAATGTAAACACTTAACTGAAGCTGAACTGAAGCTGAACTTCTGTGTGAAGCCACACGATGCCACAGCAAGTGAGGGCAAAACATCGGCGTCTGGTTTAGTGCAGCCAAAACCGCGTATTTCATATCAGCATTTGCTTATGGAGTGGACCATTCAATATGAATTGTCAATTGAACATAAATGAGATACGGTTGCATATTTAAACGGTCTTGTATTTAATGCTCGCTGTTGATCCACATCAATACCTAGAGCTCTGGTGCAGATGTTGTAAAGTTCTTCCCTGAGTGCCGTAGTACTCCATTGAGTAGTGAAGGTGGACATGCGTGATCAGTGGAGAAGGATCGTTCAACTTTCGCTCCAGTGTTTGCATTGTCCTCTTAATTACGTTTCCAATACGATCGAGAATTGTTGCAGCTGGCGTACGTACAAGTCCATTAGCCAAGTACATTGTTCTCAAGGATTGAAGCCTCTGGACGTTGCCCATTGGTTTTGCTTATTAGGCCAGAACAAGCAGTAAGAAGCAGCTCACTTGTAAGAAACTAGGTCATTTGGCAAATTATTCATAATGGAGTCTACACATTGATGAATGCTTTTAATTCCAGTCAATGTTCGTTTTTTATGCGTAATGCTTTCACGTGGTTATTATGTTCACAAGAAGAAATGCGTGTGACGTGCTTTTGGATGACCATCATGAACCCTTGAGTGTAATAAATACTGCAGAAAAAAGCATATGCATCGTATTTGGCGACATGGCTTCATATTAATAGGAAATGTGGAGAAAAAATACAGTATATTGTTGTATATCAATACCCCACAATAAAAAGAGATTTACACTTTTGTGAATGCTTCACCAGTAGATGTATCGTTCATGAGACTAATACATGGATCACAGCACGGTATTTTTAAGTTATGTACTGTCTAACTGCATTCATTTATTATGCTTTTAAAATTGAGACTGTATAAAAATATTTTTTACAAATACAGTTCATGAAGCGAACAGTACGTGCGTGTATCCACATTTTTATTGTTGCAGCGACTATCCAATATTTTATTTGGAAGGTAAATAATTACGATGTAATGTTTAGTTTTTTAAGATCCAATGTATCAGTGGTTGTGCTGCTCATGCCAGGATTATTATCTGAATGGCTATACGCGACCTTGCTATTGCAGAGATGAACATTTGGGCTTCAACAGCAGTAATTAAATGTTTCGGAATACAAAGTCAGATTTCACGACCTGTTGACCAGAGCCTCGAGCAACGGGAAGTAAATGAACACATTAAGCTGATTTAATTGCGGGCCCGTTCGAGAGAATGTAAGTGATGTGTAAACATTGGGTTGTCGAGCATTAATCCAACCTAATATTCGCATATCACTTACTCCCGAATTTGCATAATTGAGATGGAATATCTGTAACCTGCCCTTGCAAAGTGCATGCTTTTTCTTCATATAATGAGGGAGTGGAATCATTTTTGAGCTGATTGTTTTCCTAGATGCCCTCTGCAGCGATTTAGTCAGGTCAGTTAGTTTCATGAATATTAATGCTTTTGTAGTACATAGCACCAGTCGAGCAGCTAAATTGTCTTTGGTTGGCTCTGTTTTAAATACACCGGTCCCTCTTGATCTCCCCTTCTCGAAAATGTCACATCAGTTGCATTGTTCCCTTCAATACATTAAAGGGTATGGAGCTATATATTACAAGAACACCACGGTTTCATACATCACAAAGCAGCGATATATTGTTTTTCTTACTTGTATCCATTTTGACCATCGCTGGTCAATTTTCTCAAACCTTGTAAAATGAATTGAGAAGCCAGTCCATTAAAACGCCGCTTCATGTGGGCCAGCTCGATTGAACTGTGGGCACGATTTCCATATTGAAGGCACCGTTGTCTTTGCAAGCAGGGGGTCATCAAGTTCCATTTATCCAGGGACGGGACGCGTCCAACTAATTCATCCTCGTGGTGTGGCGTGGCTCAGCCCCCCTCCTTCCACCTGCTTGCGAGTGTGCGGCCGTGGCAGAGCCGTCGGCATGTTCCACAACAAAGTTTGATTTCCGGCCATGGCTGACATGCGGCAAATGATATCAGCGCTTCTCCCCGACTCTCCCTCGGTTGACTCGGCCTCGACTGAGCGCTTGGTGCGGTGTGTGATGTCGGCCCCTATGGAAGCAAATGTGGCCCGGGGCGTGGTACTGGCTACACCCCCATGCACCCCGTAAACCTTGATAGGTACTTGCCAAAAGAACTTGGTCAGTCTGAAGCTCAAGCATGGGATAATTGTTTTAGTCTTCATGTGTGCAATTAAACACACATGCATGCATACATATACTTAAAGGAGCCACTGAGTTTCATACAACTCATACTGAGCAAAGTCCAGCCTTCACAGGGGAAGCAGATACGCGTGTGTGTGTGTGTGCGAGCCCTGTTGGAAGACTTTACCTATGCCAGATATTTTATTAGCCATTTGTGGAGGTTTATCGTCCATGCTGCGGTTACTTCTGTCGATTAATTATTCGTAAACATTACAACAGGGTGTGTAGACAGTGGCCAGAACTTTGATCTGACATTCAATTCCAACACCTCCATGAAACAAACGGTCTCATAGCACAGTGCTAGGATCTCGGTTAAAGCGTCCATAACTGCACAACCAACACCACATTTCACACCGCACTGCTTTGTCCCTGTCCTGCCATCCAGGTACGAGATAGATTTACCATCCAGGTAGCAGACTGAGTTACCATCCAGGTAGGAGACTGACTGACCCGGCCTTGTGACGTGACAACGGAAGAGATTCATCTGCAAGGAGTGTGCCCGTGTGAGCACCTTCGTCAGTGATATCGCTTCTGTAAACTGCATGAGAACATATTTGGGGAAAAACAGTGTGTGTGTGTGTGTGTCTCAAATAACACTTCGCAGGCAAAAAGAACAAATCATGATATGATGAAATCTTGCACTGAGTACATTGGATAGAGGCTCACGGAGCATAAAGGATAGTTATTGACATACGACGTGTCTTGAAAACATCCATTAATCCAAATAGTAGTAATATGAAAGAATTACAGCCCTTCACATGTTCAGGAATGCATGAAAAGACACTTCATCATTTGAAGGGTTGATTGCAAGTGATTTAATGAACGGTGTGCACAATTTCACATTTTTTGACAGGAGCCCTCAACCCAATCCGCTATTTATTGGGAGCCTTATATAACACTTATCCATTTTTTTTTAGCCATTCAATCAAATGTGTGTGTTGCTTTAGATGCACGCTGTGAAAAATATTCCATACGTTTAGGCGATGCATCATCAGAGACAGCTTTAAACGTGTTCGTGAAAAACTAATTTCCTTAGCGCTGCTTTCTGTGTTCAGTTGACAGTCCTTCCCCGACCCCGCACCTCCAATTAGCACGGTTGGCTACGTACGGTACGAAATAAGTTCAGCATGCATACATACGTGTGGGTATATCGTCTGTGCCACACAAAGGCTCATGATGGTTGCCATGGGCCTTTTTTTTTACTTTACCAACCCTCACGAGGTACCCTCTTTCGGATGTGCGCTTTATTTGATCCCCGCGTGTCCACAAGACAAGTCGCCGTAGGTGAGCTGGGCGGTCGAACGAAAAATCCGTGGAGTTTGAGGCAGGCGTGCGTGACCTCCAGCCCACCCACCTGCCCCTTTCTTTATCCGGGATATTTTTCAAAGGTTTCTTTTTTATGTCTCGTCTCATGCGGCGCTTTCTTGTTCGGTTTTTCCATTATGGGGTCGAAAGGTTATTTTTTTTTAAATAGAACTAAAAAAATAGCAGCAATGTGTGCTCATGGTTTTATAAGCTAATGTTAAATAGAACGTCACGCACTATGACATTTCTATGGAAACTATGTCTCAGAACTGAGTTTTAAGTCTTGCGCGTGGATTTCAACAACCGAAAAAGAATGCCAGCGATAACTACACAGAAAGGGAGTTTTAGTTAATCTACGAAGTCATTTACATTTAGAGCAACACTGTTTACATAAAATAAGATTGGTTGCATGTGCAAACGATTGCTTGCATATGGGCTTTAGGCTTGCATGTGGTTGGTCGAACGTGCTACCCCTTTATAAGTTACTCCAGATGCTATTTGTGGTGGAGCCTGTGTGTATTAGCCACTGATGGACAGGTTCAATATCAAGTGCCCTCTTTGGAGAGTGGTCTCAATGCAATGGATTAGTTTAAATAAAGAAAATGACTCCCGCCGTCAGTAAATTGGCGATCATTATCACCGGGCCTTTTTTAAAGTGAATCTCACTGAACCTTGGCGCTGTGATTCTCTTTGGCTGCGTTTTTTACATTCATTCCATCTGGATTTTTAAGGGCAGAATTGCCCAATTATTAACGCTTCTATAATGTTTTTATTAATACATTGTATACTGAAAATCATCTCTCTCTTTACAAAGGAGGAGCTGTGTCCTGCCTTAATTACACAGATGAACAAATCAGCAACATAGGAATAGTTTTTGCTGCACATGTAAACGCACATCAGAGCATTCTAGCATCCAGACATTATCAGCGTTCTTTTTAAGCAACGGTCTGATGACTCGGTTATTAAGAACAACAACCCATCTAAATGAATGTGAGCAAAATGAGAGTCGCAAACAACGAGTTGCGCGTACGTTGAGGATGTCTGCGTGACAGACACAAACAAGACACGCTAGAGCACGTATGCCTGGGGAAGTTATTTGAGGCAAACCGGGATGAGAAGTAATGACTTAAAGAGGCGAGGGAGAGCAGGCTGAGTGCTTTTGAAAGACTAAACTGGATGATCAACAAGGAGCAAGACAATGCTCCTCCTGGAATGTTTCACTGAGGTGCACATTGCCTGCCCTTACATCCGCAACGGAGCTTTGAACAATGACAAAATGGATGGAAAAAAATCCGAAACCTGCACGTAAAGAACCGTGGAGGGATATACGCGAACCAATAAGGTTACGAAAACAAGTTGAGAGGGATAATATTGACTGCTTAGCAAGGCAAGTCGGCTTAGGCAGGACACATCACTGGGGAGGATGATAGCTGATGATCGAGGCTGACGATGGAGTGGCAGCCAAGAAAGCGAACAAACCGCAGCCGCTGCCGTGACGGCGCAGTAGGACGAGACGGGTGCAGAGGATCGGTAGATCGGTAGGTGGTGGCATTGCAAGATCACCAGGGATGGGGGGGGGGGGAAACGCCTTGGGTCGTGCCGTGTCATCACTGACCCTCATCCAGCCGATAGATAGGCCGTGGTTGATGATGACTATGGATGTTAGTTGAACTTCTATAGCACCGTACGTTGCCAAGCGTGCTCGTGGGAGGTGTGGAACTATAATGATTCTATATGAAACAGTATGATACTGGTATAAATAAAAGGTGGCATGGATGCTCCACAACGTTACATAGAACTAAACTATTTAAAACTAAACTGTTTTGTTTATTTTACCAGGTAAGGTCCACTGAGCTATACAGCATCTTTTTGGAAGCGACCTGGCAACAAATGATAGTTCAACGAAGTGGCATCTGGAAATGTATAGCAGTCAAATACTCTAAACGCACGTTGTTTCTAAATGTGGAGGGACAAACTGGAGGACCCAGAGAAAATTCCACACGACCACAGGGAGTACACGCAAACTCCACATATACAGCAGGCGTCAGGGCTGGGATCGAACTCACGACCTGCTGTATACCCAGCGAGGTAGTAAACATCTCGCCACCGTGGCGCCCTTTAACGAATGTCACCAATCTCAATCGTAAACCACTTTTATTGACCAAAACCTCAACTTTACAAGCTAAATCGTAATCTTGTGTCTGAACCACGTGACTTTGACATGACACCCCCTCCCCCCCTTGTGATCTTGCCCAGGTCATACGTTAATTTTGTCATTTGAAAAAAAATCATCGCGACCAACATTTGTTATCATTCTCAAGCTTCCTCAATCGCTCACTTGTCTCGTGGCAAAGGAACCACCACATGAGGGCTGCGGTGGATCGCAGCGTTAACCTTGCTGCTACGTCACCCTGCCTTGTACGGTTATTCCATTTCACATACCAATTTTTGATAATTTCTCATGAACAGCTTGGGGCCTCCGTAAGTTGTAAGCAGTTGTCTAGCTGGCAACATCAGAGCTTATTATTTTTCAAGGACATTGCACTCATCCACGCTCACTTAATGAGTTATAATTATTTATCACACCCAGCCACCCACTGGGTGTAATTGGGCTTTGCCAATTGTTGGCTCACCGGTGTCTGAAGCGATGGAGAAATAGCAAGACCCGTTAGTGCAGTTTTTTGTGAAACATTACTGAAATCCACTGAACGTAGTAAAAATTCAGTGGACCAAGGTGGGCAGCAATGGTTGATGTAATATACCTTCCAGTCTCATAACAAAGGCAGATGTGTGAGGACAAGGTTTCCCATTATCGTAAGCGTGTACAGGATTATCGCTGGCGAGGCACACAAGGGGGACAAGGGTCTGATGTGGTCTGCACCGACTACTCGACTCATTTAAGGTTTAGTTGACCTGAGTTGACCCGATATGGGTGCAGATACAAATGAACACTGTTTTTTTTGCTTGCCTGGGATTTGAACCCAGGTCGCTGACATTGTAGCACAACGCCTTCCTTCATCGTTATTCCACCACGAATGGACTCGTACACATACCCGCTCACGGTTAAGTAAGTGGTGATTGTGTAAAAAGAGTATTTTAAACGACCGTCACTGGAATTGTTATTGTTTTGATTACCACTGGAATGATGAATATGTATTACTGCCGATGACCGGTCACCCTACAGGCACGTCATCACAGAAGCCCCATTATTCCTCGGATGGGTGAGCACCAGGGCTTCAGAATCCGAATCAACACATGGCTTGCCATGTGTAGTTGTCGGCTTGCCAGATGTTGTGGCTGTGAAGTGGCCACGGGATGACATTGCTAAGTGGAATGCCCTCGAATTGCTTGGGTTTCTTCAAATAATAATAACAATAATGTGCACTTATAAGGCACCCTTCATAGTTTCCCACCACAACTATTCCCAACACTCATTAATCGTATTAGCCAAACATCCAAATGCAGGACCCTCCGGAGAAGAGACTCGAAACTTGGTGTGTGTCCCCCACCCACCCCTGGGTAAATGCTTCACATTAATCGCCACGCTACCGCATGGGCACGCAAGCAAGTGAAGTCCTCCGTTGTTTTACTCTTCGTGGGCCACACAAAGTTACAACTCGCCCCGCGGCGCTTATTGATTCAAAATTTGCTCGTGATCGATGTGCGTGTGCACTCGTCGCTGCAAGCAGCCCCCACCGCGGTGGTTGGGCTTCTCCTTCCCCACTTGGATCGCTCTCTCGTGTGCGTCCGCCCAGATCGAGCGGTCGTTGAGGCGGCAGGGAAGACGGAAAAACTGCTCGCCTTGACAGTTCTCCCTTCTGTTGTTCTCGTCCGCAACAAAACACATCAAGTGCCCACCAACGACACAGATGTCTCATTGTGTGTGGCGCAGTTTATGTTGATGTCACAGCGAAAACACATAGTTTGGAGAGCGAGTAAATTGCAATGGGAACGAAGCCACTTGTATTGCAGTGGAAAACACGCGGCTGGAGTGACTCATTGCTGAACGCAGAGCCAGAGCCTCGTATACCGCAGAGCTCGAGTGTGCACTAGCGTCGGTTGGTCAAGCTGAGACCATTAGCTCCGACTCTTCCTTGAATCTATATCGGACCCTGGGTGTGCGAACACACACGGAAGAAAAGAAACGGGTCAATAATTGTTGTTCGAATCGTACGTTTTGGTCCCTGTCTCTCGCTGTGTGTGCTATCTCCTTTCGCAAAGACTTTGGTGACCGTCGCCTTCCATTGAGCTCAGTCACCAATATTAATTATTGTAAATTACTTGAGAACTTTGCATTGGAACCCCTCCCCCCCCAGTTGCATCCAATTGCTCATTGCTTATGTACTTAGCCAGTTGTCTTCGTGTAAGAGTAATGCTAAGAATTAGTTGTTCTATCTACTACTGAACAAACTCAACAATCCCTTACAATAGAGGAGTGGATTTTTGTTAAATGTGCTGCACAACAATATTATAAGTTTGTTTAAAAACCCTGAAGAGAACTTAAATATGTTTACTCTGGCCAATGTGAATTATGTGCGCAGAATATACAATACCTGACGCAGATGTGTATTTTATTACGGCATAACGTCACCTATTTTCATCAGCGGAGCAGTGACTCTTGAAAACGTCTCCTTGAAGCTGCGTGGCGATGCCTTCCTCTGTGGCTCCCCAACTCACCACCGCCCCTTTGGTGGAGACAATTTATTGACGACTGCTCTCGCCTGCTCAGTGTCACGGCCGTGGGTTTATCTGGGTTTTCGTCACCAAAAAATAATTGTCATTTGTGATATTGAACGGCCGGCGGCACGGCTAACATCAGTGGCGAGTGATATTTTAAATGGTCCTGGCTCCCCCCCCCCCCCCCGCTATTGGCGAACTCTGCAGGTGCAGTATGGGGCAAGGAGGCCTTCATCCAGCAGTGGATTGACAGCTGTCTGCAATTCGTTGTTTTGTTGATATTGGAGGCATGGCATGAGATGAAGACAAGTTCTTCTGGAATGCTCGCATCGTTACTTCTGCTTCCATAACAACTTTCATCTTTTACCTACCACTTGGCGGGCACTCCTTCGTGCTCTGCCGCTCTGCGATGAGTGTTCCTCGGTATTTAAACGTGTCCTTTATATTTTACAAATGAGCAATTGTCATTTTTTTAAATACACATTTTATATCATTCGTTTAGTGTGCAATTACCTGGTCACTGGGATGAGACCATCATCTTGCTGTTAGAACTAATTTGGTTACCCAGGTTCTAGCCCACAAGCACAGAGAGGCTTGGCGCTCTTCACCCAGAAATTACGAGTCTCCTGAGCCACCTTGCAACTGGCCTTGTGTTCACGACGACATGCAGGGCACGTGTGACCTTGGCCGTGATATAAGTACAACAGATGGGCAACACACGTGCGTGCTATTGTTACATTTTGCAGATTGAGATATAAAAGTTTAGCTCGTTTGGCAAGAAATACATCATCCCACTTCGTCTGCTCCATAGTCGTCACTCGCTAGCTTGCAATGTAGCATTTTAGTTATTATTTGCTAATTGTTGAGTGTCAACTCCTTTCATTGTGTAAACGTAATTGTGTATGCAAATTCAAATTAAAAAGCCGAGGGTCTATCTCTCTCAGAGAGCCAGGATTTGGGATAATTAACAATTTAGACATAATCAGCCTTTCCCTTCCATTATTTGTAATCTTTTGTCTGAGCTGTTTAATTTTTGTCATGCATAATTGTCAGATTAATAATGTGCGATAGTGGCAAGGTCACACAGTTTTTCAACTCCGTGTCAGTCTGTGTGAAGCTGCTTGGTCATTTGCCGCGTTTGGGTGGGTGGTGCATCTCCCTTGTGCCTAGACTGCCCTCTGCCGACTGATATTTGGAATGCAAGCCTCCCAGCTGCTCGTAGCACCGCATTGCACATACCTTGCATGGATTTTAGAGCAATATCATCATGCCCCTGCACTTAACCTATCAATACGAGCATTGTGTGCGACTTTCATGGATAACTTGTAACACATTTAACGTGTAAAGTCGTTTTTTTTTTCAGAAAGGGGTACAGTCTGACTCAAATTTAATTCACTTGCATGTCCGATTAGCACGGTTGGCTATGTACGGTGCAGAGAAAGTTCAACCATACATATTCATATGGGTCAAGAGTCGGGGATCGTGTTGCTGACAGTAATTTGAGGCTATTGCAGTCGATCATGATTGTGAAACGTGACCCGGGACGAAGGCCCCCCCCCCCACTCCTGCTTGTAATTGCTAGGCAGTGGGTCAGCTGTGCCTCATGACCTGTAATAAATGACCCTTAGACTGCCGATAAGTGGCCCATAAAGTGTTCTGCTTGTTGGGTTCACTGGCTGCTGGAGTCCGCAAGTCCCTGGTGTGGCATGGAGAGCAGCAACGGGAGTCGCCGCTCTTGACAACCGAGAGGTTGAACTTTCACAAGTTGAAAGTCGTGTTTTTATGGGTTTCGTGCCAACTTAAACACTTTCACTTAAACGGTTTCAGATCGAAATGAATGATATATTTTATAGTTCACAGCGAGTAATTTAGTATAGATGGGAATGGATTCATATTATCCAAGCAAAACATGCGGCCAGCCAATGTGAGTGGAGGGAATGTGGAATAAAAAATAAAAGTTGTGTATTTCACAAAAAAAAACATGACATGTATAACTGGTTAAGGACGAAATTTAATTTGTCTTTGGTTTGAAATTGACGAATTAACAAAATAAATAACAAAAAGTGAATAAAATACTGCCGCGTTTTAAATAATTAATCCGCAGCATGTATGCATTGACAGGATACGTACAAAGTCAATCTCAGATTGAGTGAATGAGCAGGCATATCGATGTGCACCACACAGGGAGATTGTTGCCTTTGTACATCTGCAGCACGGGGCTGACACTTTACCTCCCCCCCCCCGCCCGCCCCCCCTTGCGCCGGCCCCAGGTGGAGGTGAGCGTCATCAACACCAACGAGCATCGGCCGCAGTTCTCGCGGACGCGCTACGAGGTCAGCGTCTCCGAGGAGACGCCTCCCAACACGGAGATCCTGCGGCTGAACGCGACGGACCGCGACGACACGAGCTCGCTCACCTTCTCCATCGTGAGCAGCACCGACGTCGCCAGCCTGCGCAAGTTCAAGCTCGACTACAACACGGGCGCGCTCTCCACCGTCGAGAGCCTGGACCACGAGACCAAGCAGAGCCACATCCTCACCGTCATGGTAACGACGTTGCTGCTTCACAGAGAGGCACGCACGGGGGGGGGGGGGGGGGGCGGTGGCGGAAGGGGGCACTGCTTTGTGGTTGAATTTTATTTGTGTGCAGCCTGCGTGAATGTTCCCGCTGCGTTAACTGAAGGTGTTGGATTTGTTTCGAGGGAATGTGGAATTTCCAACACTGCCTCAGAGCTGGCTGGGCATTGTCGTATATTGCTCTTCTCGGTGGTGGGATTCTCTGCATCTCATCACTGCCTCGAATGGCCACGGTGGCACCCACAGGTTCTGGGCACAAAGCATAGACACATGTCACATTGAGGTGGCCACATGGCTCAAGATCCTGGGTTCGATTCCAGGTCTGTGCTTAAACTGGCTTCTCAAGCGAATAGTGGATTGATGGTTTCAGCTCGGTCACCCATTACAGTACAAAAGAAAACATCTCATTACATTTGGTTTCCACTTTTTCTGGCTAAATCCCATTAATGTTAAAATATGAATTTGACTGTCGTGCGAAAAACGTTACTCTTATATGCAGAGCGGGTGGGAAGGTGGTGCCATCGACTGTGCAGACCAGGGGTCACTCGAAGGTCGCTCTGCGGCATGCACATCAAGGGCTTCTATCAACATGAAGGGGTCCACTGCTCTGCGAGAGTTCAGAATGGATTTGTCAGCGGGATACACTTTGGAAAATAATGGCAGCAATTATTATTAAATTAATTGACAATAACCATTTGCTTGACTTTCCTTTGCAAGCAGGTGAGGGACAGCGAGATCCCCGTGCAGAAGGCGTACGCGACGGTGGTGGTGAACGTGCGCGACTCCAACGACCACGCGCCCCTCTTCACCAGCCGCCACTACGAGGGCCGCGTGGTCGAGTCGGCCGCCCTGGGCTCCGCCGTGCTGGAGGTCGTCGCCCTCGACCGCGACAGGGGCCCCAACGCCGAGGTCACCTACAGCATCGAAGCCGGTAACCAGCCGCCTCTCCCAGCCGCCTCTCCCTCAGCTACTTCTCTCCCACCCACATCTCCCAGCCACCTCATCCATGCTACAGCTTTCCCCATAATGTATGGTAAACAATTTCATTTGGTCTACAAATTCACTCGTTTAGTCACTAAAAAAAAACGCCAATAAGTAAAAATGCATCTAAATGCAGTGAGGAACAAGATAAGTTTTCTAAAAAAGTCAGTTTTTTTTACGCGTGCTACTTTAAAATGTTCGCGGTGGTCTTTTCTCGCCCCGCGCGCCCCGTGCGTCATCTAACAGGAAACGTGGGGAATTCGTTCACCATCCACCCCACGATGGGCATCCTCTCCGTGGCCAAGGAGCTGGACAGGGCCGTGGTGGAGGCCTACGAGCTGGCGGTGAGGGCGCTGGACGGGGGGGAGCCGCCCCGCAGCGCCACCACCGCCGTCCGCGTGCTCGTCACCGTCGCGGACAACGCCCCGCCAAAGTTCACCTCCCAAGACTACTCGGCGGAGGTCAGCGAAGGGGCCAGGCCCGGGAGCTTCGTGCTCATGGTGACGGCCTCCAGTCGGTCGACGGTCAATTACGAAATAAGGGACGGGAATTTTGAGGATACCTTTTACGTGAATCCGACCTCCGGGGTCATCACCACCAAAGGGCTCCTGGACTATGAACGGAAGCCATCGTACCAACTGACAATACAGGCCACAAACATGGTGGGGCTCTCGACCAATGCGTCCGTGTCGATCCACCTGAGCGACGAGAACGACAATGCGCCCGTGTTCGATCGCTCGCAGTACCGCGGGGTCGTCAGCGAGGAGGCGCAGGCACACACCGTGGTGCTCAACGACAAGAACGTCCCCCTCGTTATCCGCGCCACCGACCTGGACAGTGAGCAGAACTCGCTGCTCGTCTATCAGATCGTCGAGCACGAAGCCCAGACGTACTTTTCCATCGATTCCAGCACGGGGGCCATCAAGATGATCAAGGTTCTCGATCACGAAAAGACGCCCGAGTTCCACTTCCAGGTGCGTGTGTCGGACAGCGGCAGCCCGAAGCTTTCCGCCGAAACGCCCGCCAACGTGACCATCACGGTGCTGGACGCCAACGACTCTCCGCCAATATTCTCGAGGGCCGTGTACGAGACGGTGCTGCTCACGCCGACCTACAGCGGCGTCCGCCTGCTGAGCATGTCGGCCACCGACCCGGACACCGACGCCTCGCTGACCTTCAGCATCTCGACTGGAAACGTCGGAGACAAGTTCGCCATCAATGCTCGGACCGGCGACATCTCGGTACAGAATGCCACTCACCTTCGGAGCCGATACGAGCTCGCGGTCAAGGTGTTCGACGGGAAATTTGTGAGCACGGCGCAGGTGAAGGTTTCGGTTCGGGAGATATCCACCGGCGAACTCCGGGTTCCGCAGACGTACTCCGCGAGCGTTCCGGAGAACAGCACGGAGGTCGTCGTCCTGGCCGTGATCGCGGCCGTGGGCAGCGGCGTGAACGAGCCGCTGACCTACAGCGTGCTCAACCCGAACGGGATGTTCGAGATCAAGCCGACCGCGGGGATCCTGCAAACGACGGGCGTTCCGTTTGACAGGGAGAAGCAGGAGCGCTACGAAGTGTTGGTGGAGGTGAGGAGCGACGCCCGGGCGCGGCCGAACATCGCGCACGCCGTGGTCACGGTCCGCGTGGAGGACGTCAACGACAATGCCCCGATCTTCGTCAACCTGCCGTACTACGCCGTCGTGGAGGTGGACGCGGCGCCGGGAAGCGTCGTGTACACGATCGAGGCCGTCGACAGGGACGTCGGGCGGAACGGCGAGGTGAGCTACTCGCTGAAGGAGGAGCACGAGTACTTTGACGTCGAGGCACGCAGCGGCGACGTCTCGCTGAGGAGGAGTTTCACCGCGGACATGTCGAGCAAGGACTTCACCGTGCACGTGGTGGCAACGGACTCCGGGGTGCCTCCATTATCGTCCGAAGTCAGCCTCCCGGTGACCGTTATTAACAAGGCTATGCCCATATTTGAAAGGCCGTTCTACAGTAAGTCGGTACCCGAGAACATTAAGCCGCACACGCCAATTCTTAACCTTCAGGCGAAGAGTCCAGAGGGCCTGCCTCTCATTTTCAGCATCACGGACGGTGACCCCTTCAACCAGTTCTCGATCGACTTCAACACGGGCGTCGTGAATGTCATCGGTTCGCTGGACCACGAGACGCAGACGACCTTCAAGCTGACGGTGCGAGCCACGGACTCGGTGACGGGCTCGCACGCCGAGGTGAACCTGGACATCCTCGTTCAGGACGTCAACGACAACCCTCCGCTCTTCTCGCAGAGTGCCTACGCCGCCACGCTGTCTGAAGCGGCGCTCATCGGGATCTCCGTCCTTCAGGTGAGCGCCACCGACGCCGACATCGGCTCCAACAAGGCGCTCTACTACCAAATTATCAACAACGGGAAGAACAGCAGCGAGTGCTTTTACATCGACTCCAGCAGCGGGCTTATTTTGACCTCCAGATTCCTGGATTACGAGCAAAACCAGGTCCATAATTTCTTGGTGAGGGCGTCGGATAGTGGCATGCCCTTCCTTACCAGCGACGTTCCGGTGACGATCACCGTCACCGACATAAACGACAACCCTCCCGTGTTCAACCAACTGCTGTACGAAGCGTTTGTGAGCGAGCTTGCTCCGCGCGGCCACTTCGTCACCAGGGTGCAGGCTTCTGACGCCGACGCGTCAGACACCGACAAGCTCGAGTACAGCATCCTCTCTGGCAACGACCACATGAACTTCGTGGTCGACAGCAAGTCCGGCATAATCTCCATCTCCAACCTACGCAAACAAACGCTGGCTCCGCAGTACCGCCTCAACATCTCCGTGTCGGACGGGGTGTTCACGAGCACGGCCCAGGTGCACGTGAACATCCAGAGCGCAAATCTGCACAGCCCCATCTTCGGCCAAAATGAGTACGTGAAGGAGATCCCGGAGAATTCCGAGGTAGGCACCCTGCTCACCTTGGTGCAGGCCACCGACAAGGACTGGGGCCCGCTGGGGCACGTGTCGTACTCCATCGTGAATCAGTTTGCGGGTGACAGGTTTACCATCGACGAGAACGGGCAGATTTTCACGAGCGAGCCCCTCGACAGAGAAGACCCGCTGGAAAGAGTCTTCGACATTAACATCATGGCCAAGGACGGGGGAGGCAGGGTGGGCTTCACCACGGTGAAAGTCATCGCCACCGACGAGAACGACAACAAGCCCACGTTTGTCACCAACGAGTACTTTGGGAACGTCCTTGCGAGCGCGGACAAGGGGACCGCGATCCTGCAGGTCTTAGCCACGGACCCGGACGAGGGAAGCAACGCAGATCTCGTCTACACGCTCTACAAAGGGGAGTCGGACTCCGCGGAGGACGTCCTGGAAGTGCAGCCCCTGACGGGACACATCGTCACCAAGGAGAGCCTCGTTGGCCTGGAAGGGTCGCGGATGTCGTTCTTCGTCAAAGCGGAGGACAAGGGGCCGGAGAGGAAGCACTCCGTCGTTCCCGTCTCCATCTCCGTGCTGCCCGCCGACGCGGAGCTGCCGGCCTTCACGGAGGCGGCCTACGCGCTGACGGTCGCCGAGGACGCGGAGGTGGGCAGCGAGATCGGCGCGGCGAGGCTCGCGGGCAACGGCAGCGCCACCTACGCCGCGGTCCCCGGCGGCGGCGGAGCCGAGAACAACGCGGACGACACGTTCGTGGTGCTGAGCCAGACCGGGCGGCTGAAGGTGGCCAAAGCCCTCGACCACGAGACCGTGAGGAGCTACCGGTTCGGGGTCAAAGCCACGTACCGGCGGGACGAAGTGGACGTGGTCGCGCAGGTGCTGGTCACGGTGCACGTCGGGGACGTGAACGACAATCGGCCCGTGTTCGAGTCGAGCGTCTACGAGGGCGTGGTGATGGAGAACCTCCCTGCCGGGGTGCCGGTCGTGCAAGTGAGAGGTAATGGATCTGCGCACAGCCATGCTCGCTTCACACCGCTGCCTTTTGCCAATCGCCAAATGTGCGTGCGTATGTTGCACTTCTATCGCACCATATATGTAGTCGACCGTGCTAATTGCAGGTGCGTGGGAAGGACAACGAACTAAACTCAAAAAGCAGTTGTCAAGAAATTCGTTTTCAGTCTAGATTCAAAAGGGCAAAGCTCCAGTGGCTTCCAAATATCAGAAGGAAGAGCGTTCAACACTGCCGCAGAAATCGCATCTTCTGCGGCAGTGTTGCAGCAAATCGGAGTAGCTGGGGAAAACCCACACTTACATGACAATCGCGTGAAAAAAGATCACGCAGATAGCTCTAAAGTGTACTTGGTCCACTGGTAGGGTTGCTATCTCCCGGAGATTTCATGGGAGGAAGTGATGTAATATTGAAGATCCTGGAAATGCCAGGACAAGTGGCACAACCCTCTGCCGGCGACAGGTTGGGCATTCCGCGCACGTTCCCTCGTACGCGACGCTCGCACGCACCGTTCACGGTGCTGCCTCCCACATGCTGCACCGTCCGCACGCACGCACACACACGCACGCACACACGCACGCACGCACACACGCACGCACGCACGCACGCACACACGCACACACATACACGCACACACGCACGCACACACGCACGCACACACACGCACGCACACACACGCACGCACACACGCACACTCGCACACACGCACACTCGCACACACTCACACACACATGCACGCACGCACACACGCAAACACACACACACGCACGCACGCACGCACCGCCAAGCACGCATTCCGCAGTTGGCGCCGTTCGCCCTCCCGACTCGCCATTCCCGCCGCTCCGTTTTGACTTCCAGCGACGGACCGGGACGGCGGCGCTAACGGGCAGCTGGCGTACAGCCTGGCGGAGGAGGCCGTCGTCGAGGGTGGCGCGGCTCGGGACCTCTTCTCGGTGGACGCGGAGAGCGGCTGGGTGCGCACGCTGCGCCCGCTGGACCGCGAGGCCCGGGCCGGGCACGAGCTGGTGGTCGTGGCGACCGACCTGGGCGACCCGGCGCGGCTGTCGGCCACGGCGAGCGTGCGCGTCGCCGTGGCCGACGCCAACGACTGCCCGCCGCGGTTCTCGCGCGACGCGTACGCCGGCGACGTGCCGGAGGACTCGGCGCCCGGCCAGGTGGTGGCCGTCGTCGGGGCGGACGACGCGGACGCCACGCCGGACAACGGGCAGCTGACGTACTACCTGACAGGTGCCCCCCCACCCCCCACCCCGCGCGTCGCGGCGGACGCTCTGCCGGGCCACCTATTGCACGTCCTGCGCGAGCCGCGGACGGTCGCCATTGGCGTCGAATTGTTGACGTGTTTATTCGTGTGTCTGTTTACGCGGTTTCACTGGGTGTGTCACGCTGTACACGTTTTAGGATTCAAGTGTTTGCGTGCGCGTCGTTGCGTGTTGTTATCGTTTCCTTATTCTGGGAATTTAATTTTCAAATTATTTTAAAGGGTGGAAATTGCCTGCATTGAGTGATTTTAAAACACAAGTCTTCGAATTTGAAGAACGGGCATAACCATCCAGTTGCATTGTCCAGCATGTATGTGGTACAAATCAAATTAATCTGCTGCTTGCAATGTTAGCAAATGACAAAAAAACACATAAATTATCGAATATCATTGGTTATAATCTGCACTCAAGCTGGTGATTGTATTGAATATCAATTTCATATGTTGTTTTAGATTTTCAGAATTACATTTTAAAGCATTTATTGCCCAAAACACATTCCTGTGGAGGGAGCTGGTAGGAACGTTGGGTTGCTTGGTCAATGGCCAGGGTCAACGGCGGCGTGGTGTATTCCGCAAATATGCCCGACTCTGAGGGCGGGCACAAGCCGGCGTGAGTAGGTTAAACCTTGAGTTTTATAAGGGCACCACGGGGTGACCAGCTCCTCCCCTCCCCACCCAGCCCCACCCCTCCCACCCCCCACCCAGCCCCACCCTCCCCACCCAGCCCCTCCCCACCCTCCCCACCCAGCCCCTCCCCACCCTCCCCACCCGCCCTTCCCTCCCCACCCAGCCCCTCCCTGCACGACGGACATAATAATCCCTTGTGGGCTGGTGTAACCAGGAGGTTCCTACCAGTATTGAGCTCGTTCAGTTAAATGTCAAAGAAAAATTACGTAATCAGGAAGTTCGCTCACCAGCTGTGAGTGCTTTTTAATGTAACGTCTACAAATACAATTTTGTGTTTAATGGTTCGGCAGACAGCTGTAGATATAATCGGATCTATTTTTGACGATCTTTGTCTCTGAGGATTCAACATTACTGCCACTTTGCACGCAAGATGGAGAAATCCGAAACGTATTTACTTGCACTGCTTGCTTATTGTAGGCAGTTAAATGAGGCAGTTATACTTTTTAATCCAAAAAATATTATTTAAAATGTAGTTATTTTCTAGAAGCTCATGCAAATTATGTTTGATTGCATGAGTAAGGGCATTTAACAAGACAATTTTCATCTACACGTGGTTTATCTGCCACTTACGCTAATCAGTCAAAATAATTGTTCCTGCTGCTTTTGAAAGTGTCCCAGGGAGAGAAATTATGTGCTTTCTATCTTAATTCGCAGATACAATACACTTTAAATGCTACTCAGGGGAAATACTGCAGGTGGCTCTGAAAAGTGGCTTTTTTGTTAAAAAGGGCTTAATTTATTTACGTGCAAGTGATTGGGAAATTAAGTTGAGTACCACTGATGGCGACTCTGTCAAACATTCCCGTGACCTTCCCACATTCTCGGACAGTTATTGGGGTGCAAAGTGAGCAGCCGCTGTTTGTGAGAAATGGGTTAAAGTTTTCCCACGAATCCTGTTAATCTTGTCAATATGAGGACAAGTAACTTGGGACAGCCTGTCAAGGATCGATGACTTCTCTATGAGTGATATGAATAACACATCCATTGATCCTTACAAATATTATAAATGACCGGAGTTCGCGTGATGGTCGATCTTTCCAGACTGTGAACCCTGGCTCATAAACGTAGTCGAAACCCAGGCTGATCTTCTGAACTTGATATTTTTAATGAGCTTGGCCTTCACCAAAACGGAGTGGTGACGGGTCCATTGCAGTGAGAGAGGGATAAGGTAACATTTAAAGTGCAATCCTCAGCCAGTCCACAGTGTGGTGCTGTTGAACTTCCATCTGAGATGTGATAACTCATGCAAGGTAGTCGTGTACTCTTGTTCTACTGTACGCTTTAAAAGTAAATAATTTAATTTATTAGTTAGTTGAATTGTTTTCAAAGGTGATGGGCGGATTTTTCGACTTGAAGTTAATCCTCACAGTAGTAGCTAATTTTTTACATGAAAATTTTGACTGAAGGTTGTTTAATATGTTTTCGTGAAATGCATTTTTTATCTTGATTTGAAGCTTTCGTGACTGCAGGAATCCATACTCTTTGGTTATTTCGGTAAAGTCACGTAGGTATAAAAAAAATCATAGATCACGACGTTTCGATCGCCACACGAGCAATCGTCTTCAGGTGAAGACGATTGCTTGCATTTTTGTCATGTTTTTCCACAACCATAATTCCCTCCGGTCAACACAGTCGAGGGCCACCACTTCCCCACCCCCTCTGCGTATGAGAGGAACGTTCCTCGCAAGAGAGACAAACCGTTATTTACTTCTCAACGCTAGAACGTTTGGCCAAATTAAGTGCAGAAGTGAATATTCATGAAATGAGCGGTCAATGACAACATGGCTGAGCCCATCAACTCACCACACTTGGGAATCCCCCCGTTTCATCACAGATGGCTGCCTCAATTTCAACCAAGGATCTCAGCAATGCCAGCTCTACTCTCTGACCTCGGAGGTCACCTGCCTTACCTCAGAATTCCAAACTAAATTTATGTCCACGCTTTACCATCGCCGATTTTATATTGTACCACTCATGCAGTACAGCTCACACGGAGTACCTCGCAGCATTAACTTATTTTCTTGTGAGGTGCCTCCATCCATATTCAGGGATATTTTCCCCTTTTGATGCCGGCTCTGCTGATTCCACGCGACATATTCACACTGCAGAAGTGAGAGAGCGGAAAATGAAAGTCCAACACCGAACGAAGGGTGATGACAGTAAAGCTCGTACTCGATGCACACGCAGCCAATCTTTATCACTTGGTTCATGCCTTTTGAACGACACATATTTTTCATTGGAATATTTTTTTCGTAAGGACAGCCAGGCATCCTGATGAGAACCATTGAGTGGAGATGAATATGCACACTTAACAGTTAAATTGTCAAACCCCAAAGGCAGCCTCATCTCCACCGCAGTGTCCTCGCCTTGTTATTCCAACTCTCAGGAGGACGCTATGGTCCGACTGAGTCTTGAACATTTTCTGCCACAGCTTTTAAAAGTCACGGCAGGGTGACCGTACTGAGTGTTTTTTGTCCGCGCGCTGCGAGGTGACGGCGACGGAACGCTCAGCAGGATTTGTGGGCTTCCATCACCTTGATTTTTGTCAGCTGTTGGGTGCCTCGGCTGGGAGCCGAGGGTCAGCGTCAAGGACAAGAAGCCGTAAATTGTTTTGGACAAAATTGTGACCCTTGGAACCTGCGTCCGTTGGCTTTACAGGGAACCGCACACTGTACTTTGTTTACTCCGTGAGGATTTTTAGCAAAAAAAGTAAAATGCACTCGAGCTCAGTGTACTGAAGGCATGTATGAATGCATTGATCAGTGGATTTCCACAGATGATAACGGTTATAGAGATTCGAATGATGGTGTCACTGCTGCGGTAAACAACGGAATTGCTCTGGGATAATGAGAGTGGATTTTGTTTAATTGACCTTCAGTCGGCTTCAAGTGGGATGTATTGACCGGTGTCCTGAATGCACTCGCTTATTTAAAACCAAATTAAACGTGTTTCTTTCTCATTGAGGGAACTTAAATGCACGGTCACTGTTCTGTTTCTTTGTAAAAGAAAGTTTATATATTTTTAAAATGTATGCTACCATCGCCAGCTGCTCGCTAAGCACCATGAAGCTGGTGGTTAGAGAGCAACTCACATTGAAAAGATTTTGAGATTCAGAATTCAAATCCCAGGAGAACTGAAGTGAAAATGAGCAGTAATGAGTGCTATGGTGGCCTCAAAAAGTGACTCAGATTTTCCCCGAGAATTCAAATAATTCCCGATGAACATGTATCCCAATTTAACAGGAAATTGAAAAGTCGCCTTGTTAAAGCCTTGTAAAATTCCTCATATTTCTCCAGCATCATTTTATTTCAGGACAAATTAGTTGTTCTGTGTTCGCTTTTTATACGTTCCAGTGGGAAACCAACATTATTGGTCATTGGAAACTTTGATACGATTCTAACTTCCCGCGTGCAGCGCTCTGTTCAATCGTGCTCCTTTATTCCTTCGGCGCTTCGGGGCGTGCGTCGTCGTCCTCGTTGCGAGGCGCGATACGGAGAAATACGGCGATGTCGGAGTGTGACAGAGACGGCGTGCGTTCCCGTCGCACCGCAGGCGGCGACCCGCTCGGCCAGTTCGCCATCGGCTACATTCAAGGCGAGTGGAAGCTGCACCTGAAGCAGCCGGTCGACCGGGAGGAGAGGGACCGGTACCAGATCGAAGTGACGGCCACGGATGGCGCGTTTGTGAGCAAGGCCGTCGTGGACGTCGCCGTGCTGGACGCCAACGACAACAGCCCCGTGTGCGACAAGGTACGGGGGGCAGGGCGGTGCCCAGAATCGCGCCCTTCTCTCGTGGGACCTGCACGCCCGTGTCGTCCGTGGCCGTCGCTTTGTGCGTTTAGTTTGTTGTCCTTCCCCCCCCCCGCACCTCCGATTGGCGCGGTTGGCTACGTACGGTGCGGAGGAAGTTCGACGCGCGTGCATGCGGTGTCTTGGTTTGCGCGCAGTTGAAGTAATTCGGCATTTGAAAAAAATGCAGCTCAGCTCTGTCCACCAAGCGATATAGATTAGTATGCTACCGTTAGTTTATCGCCAGGTCATGTGTGGTGGGGTGAAGTGTGGGTGCTCGTTCCTCTTCCAATACATGTGGCCTGTGTGAGGAGGAGTAGGCAAAATACCATCTAGAGGGGTTCAGTGGTGTAAAATATGACGCGTCGCAACAACCATAGCCTATGCAGAAGTCCAGCACAGAGAGATTGGCGGATTAAACTACCGAAGCAAGTAGCTTCACTTGAACTCTCACTTGGGCTTTTACATTTTCAACACTATTGAACATATGTAGATGCTAAAATAAGTTGGTAAGTAAATTGCATCCACACAAGGTAAACATCGGTCCCCTGCATAGTGCTCTCCCAGCTCTAGTTTGCTGACAATTTCAACCTTTTAGATGATTTGTAAAAGCTGTAGGTTCCCACACGTATCCCCCACCTGAAGCTGTTCATGAATCGACCTATACAGCATACCCACTGAGTGCAGGCAGCGTAGGCAGGTGAAGAGATCGTGTGGTCATCAATAGCCACTCAGTGTACATCAAACCTGCGGTCCCGGATCTGAAAGTTAAATATATTATCCTCTGCACAAAGAACATATGAACACATTTGCCATCGTCTTCAGCAGTAAGTTGTCTTTTTGAAATATTAGCCGAGAGGCAACTCCCTCAGCTCAGCAGAGGGGGGTTATCTGAGCAAAGAAACACAAAAGGGATTGTGCTGAGCGGGCGATGTTGTTCACACGAACGAGTCTTTCGTCCGACAATTTATTTAGCGTGGCTTCATTTCAGTGCTGAGAATCGACAGTAGATATTGTTGGGGTTTTTTTGATGCCTGAATCCAAAAGCAATTCCAGGTGAGGGATATTGACTGGTAAAATCATTCGCCAAGATCCCTTGCCCAAATGCCCCTGCGTGTGCCGACACTCGCGTAAGCCATCGTCGGGCGGGATGCAACGGTGATTGATTTTTTACTTTTTTTTTACTCTCCCGCTAATTTGTTTTGTTTTCGTTCGCCAAATGAAGCCCAAAAACCGTCGCGGTGTTTGGCTGCCCTTTAAATGCTCTCTGCTGTCCCCAGGCTTTAAGCGGTGAAACCTGCGCAGCACCCAACTGGCGAGGTTTTGATTCCCCCATCCCCCCCACTATGACGAAGTAAACTTGAGTGGCATTTTTGAATGCGGTGGCCAATATTACAATATGGAAGTAGTTTTTATCCTGTCAGTTAAAATGACGTTAGCTTGGGTGTATGCAAGTGTAGTGGATTCAACTGAGTCGCAGACGTACTCTTTGGAAGCAACACATTTATTTATACCAACACAAAGGGGCAACTGCCCCAGGTCCACGTGTTGGTGATTCTTCTCGGACGTAAAACGTCAAACGTAGATCTTCAGGATAACAATGGCAACGCTGACTCCCGGTCCCTCTGGGGAGCCGGTTTATATGCTCCCTGGTCGTGGCTGGCTCCGCCCTTGGCCACGACCACCTTCTCGAATCCTCTAGCAGGATCTCGCCCCGACACGTGACCACCCCTAGCCCCCACGTGGGGCCCCTGTGTAGACTTTGCCCGTCACGTGGCTTCCAGGGTCAACCAGAGTGCCATGGCCTACATTAACCCCATTCATGGGCGGCACCCTCACGCGCCCTCCTATAGGGGTCGGCACTGCACGCTGAGCGTGGTGTCACTCAGCGCTCACCGAGCCCCTCTAGGGCTGGTACTACACCCACATGTACGGGGTGTCTGCGATGTCACGAGACAAGTGAAAACGCCAATTTTGCAGGGCTAAAACGCTTGCGCGCACGTAAATACGTAATGTATTCTCCCGAAGCAGTCTTTGTACACGTGGACTTTCCCTGCTATATATCCTTGTTAAATACTATTGCCATTCATTAATATTAGCCCATTATTGTGATTCAGTGGATGATGAAGGTTCTTTAGAGTAATGGCACGGGATCTGTTCATCCCCAAAGCGGCATAGAATGGTCTCCACTTGCGTCAACAGGTGGCAGGGCTCTCTGTTAACCGGTGCTCACTGAGCCAAGAGATTACTCGGCCACCCCAGCCGTGTGGCCTGGTGCAGGTCATTGCGCGTGAGCAGCTGCCCTGGCCATACGTGCGTACGTGCGTGTGTGCGTGCGTGTGTGCGTACGTACGTGCGTGCGTGTGTGCGTACGTACGTGCGTGCGTGTATGCGTACGTACATGCGTGTGTGCGTATGTGTGTGTGTGCGTGTATGCGTACGTATGTGCGTGCGTGTGTGTATGCGTGCGTGCGCTAACAATTACTGCCGTCTCTCCTGTGCACTGCCGCTGCCCCCCCCCCGCCCCTCCCAGCTGCTCTACGCCGTGGCCGTGGCGGAGGACGTCGCTCCGGGGATCTTTCTGCTGCTCGTCTCCGCCCGGGATGCCGACGTTGGTGCCAACGCCGCCATCCAGTACACGCTGCACGGGCCCGGGGCAGAGCACTTCCGCATGGATTCCGCCACGGGTAACGCACGCAGCCGTCGCACGACAGTTTGCTGTGCGTGCGCGTGTACGCGTTTGTGCGTGCGTCTTTCCTCGACTGATTCATTTTATTGCTGTTGCCATTTTGGTGGCCCCGACTGTCCTCGTCTCTGGAGCTCTCCCCTGGTTGAACAAAATAAACTCAAAAGCGGCCGATCGGTAAAATGAAACGGCTGTCATCCAGCACTCTCAGCGACACTTTGGTTAAGTGCGGCTAGGCCCGTGTGACCCACCTCCGATTAGCACGGTTGGCTAAGTACGTTGTGAAAGAATGTCAACATGCACACACCTGAGCATGGATATACACGTTCCTCTATCTGACACGGGAACGTAGAATTGCAGTGCAACAATGGATTTTGCTTTACCATCCTTATCTACCCACAATACACCTCTGCAGCCTGTCATACTGCCACACGGTCATCCCTCCAAGCACTCTTCAGGCTCGGTTCAGCTTAGCTTCTAAGATCTGATGGCATTGGGCACATGGCTGGGTGATTTTGTGGTAGGCTTGTTGCCATCATCGATGCCAAGTATGTATTTGGCAACAACCATTCGCGGTACAGCATTGTAACGTAAAAGTCACATAGAAGGGAAATAATAAAATAATAACAAATCTAAATATGAAACAATAAAATTCTCACGACGTTTCGACTGCCACTTTTTTCATATTTTCTTGCTGTGGATTTCACACCTGATGATGATTGCTTGTGTTGCAGTCGAAACGTCGTGATAATTTTATTGTTTTATATTTTTATTTTTTATTATTTTATTATTTCCCTTCTACGTAACTTTACCGAAAAAACCAAGAATATGAATCCCTGCAGTCACGAAAGCTTTAAATCAAAACATAACTGAACTATTTTAATTTTACCAGGTAAGGCCGACTGAGCTAGATCGCTCTTTCCATAAGCGGCCTGATCACAGGGAGAACACGCAAACTCCAAATATACAGGCATCAGGGTCGGAATCAAACCCACAACCCCCTGCATACCAGGCGAGGTAGTTAACATCTCGCGACGTGTCAACGGCGCGTCCGTCGCGTCGTGCAGGGGAGCTCTTCACCCTGGCGCCGCTGGACCGCGAGGCCATCCCGGCCTACGCGCTGAGCGTGCGCGCCACCGACGGGGGCGGCCGCTCCTGCCAGGCGGAGATCCTCGTGAGCCTGGAGGACGTCAACGACAACGCGCCGCAGTTCCCCGCGTCGCACTACGCCGTGTCCGTGTACGAGAGCACGGCCGTGGAGACGCTGCTCACGCGCGTGCAGGCCACCGACTCCGACCTGGGTACGTGCCGTCGCCGCGGCCTCGACGCTCGGCGGGCGACGCTGTCGTCCGCGTGTGTGCGTGCGTGTGTGCGTGCGTGTGTGCGTGTGTGTTTGTGGTGTCTTTTTTGCACGCGTGCGCAATTCTCCCCCGCGGTTTCGTGTCCCGCTTGTGCCGCCACCATTGCGTCGCCGAACACGAAGTGTTCACTCGGCTCTCCAGCGCAGCAGCAGCAGCGCAGCAGCAGCAGCGCAGCAGCAGCAGCGCAGCAACAGCAGCAGCGCAGCAGCAGCAGCGCAGCAACAGCAGCAGCAGCAGCGAGGCGGCTTCCGCGCCTTCCTTTGTGGGCGAGCCCCTCTCTGATCCCCCGTCCGCGCCGCAGGGCTCAACCGCAAGGTGACCTACTCCTTCTTGGACTCGGCCGGGGGTCACTTCGCCATCGACGAGCGCTCGGGCATCATCAGCCTCAAGCGTCCGCTCGACCGCGAGCACCAGGCCGTGTACGAGCTGACGGTGCGCGCGGAGGACGGGGACGTCTTCCGGCCCCTCACCTCCACCGTGGGGGTCTCGGTGGCCGTCCTGGACGTCAACGACAACCCGCCGGCCTTCGAGCAGCGCGAGTACCACGCGGCGGCGCCGGAGGACGCGGCGCCGGGCTCCGCCGTTCTCTCCGTGCTGGCCATCAGCAAGGACGCGGGCGCCAACGCGGAGGTCACTTACGGCGTCGTGAGCGGCAACGAGCACGGCATGTTCAGCATCGACCACAAGCTGGGTAAGGGCCGGCGGCGGTTAAAGGCGGGGCATCTTAATGCAGACAAGCTGAGTGTGCCTCGTCACACTTTGATCTTTGGTGGGCAGTCGTTAGTCATCGTTACGATTGACGATTTTCATCCACCCATGGCCATCGTTGACTAAAAATAAATACAAACTTTGATAACGTATATTTCCGTCACAAATTTGCTGAAGGGAATGAACACTGGCAATCTTCACTTCCGTGTGCTCTGTGGCTGGCCATGTGCAAAGGTTGTGCACATTCTGAATGGGTTTTTTTTTGTTGCATGTGCATCGTTTTTCTTTTACTTGATAAAATTGTGTTTCTGAAATCACCAGAAATATCTGTCGAGCAGCAGGATTTAATATGATGGTTGTGAACTCCGAGGGAATGGACCTGCGAGGCCAGTGCCTCTCGTTGTCGCAAGAGTGTTGGCCAAATTCACGTGTTTTTCTCGCGAGGAGATTTGATTGAATTTTGTCAGAGAAAAGGTTGGCAAGAACAACAATTTTAAGGCAATTTGGCTTTTGTTCAGCCAAATGTTACGTGAAATTGCCTTTCTTACAAACACTTGCATTAATCCACGTCTATATTTTTCTTCAGTATGAATCAGACTGCTTCCATGCAAATGTGCTACATGTAAACCGCATTTTCTTCCAGTCGCGGGGCTCGATGGCGAGGGGTCTTCAGAGGGTGCAGTCTGTGCAGCGCTCCCGGGACCTTGACCCCTCGAGCCCCTCGCCGGTGGCCGCCTCGCGCTCGCAGGGCGGTTGATGCGCAGAGAACGCTCGAGGCTTACCGCGATGGATTGCGTCTCCTGTGCGTGCCTCTAAACGCTTGAATGTCAAGAAGGTTGATGTCCGTTATTAAATAATAATAATTAGACAACTGCTTAAGCTTGGCCTCTGACGCTGTGCACACACGCACACGCTCGATCGTGTGAAGATATATTTACTTGAGGTTCGTCTCTATAACCCTCCACTATGTTTGCCGTGGTGTTGGTAACTAAACGAAAACTAAATTATTCAACTATTTTTATTTTACCAGGTAGGGCCCACTCAGCTGTACAGCTCTTTTTCAGAAGAGCTATCCAGCAGCCAACTACTTTAAACGCATGCTTCTAAATGTAGAGGGGAAAACCAGAGGACCCAGAGAAACATCTACGCGACCACAGGGAGAATACGCAAAACCCAAATAAACAGGCGTCAGGTCAGGATCGTACTCAAGACGGTGCATTTCCTCGTAGTTTTCCTCTCTGCCCGACCTATTTGTTTATTCTCAAGATACGTGTAGTTCGCTAGGCCCCCTAACATGAAGTTAAAAGTTTCAGAACCGGTTTCGGGGACCTCCGAAGGCGACGTGCAGCAGACTCCCAACGTTGGCGCGCGCCACGTGGACTCGGTCGGCGCCGGTCGTTCGGTCGAATCTCACGCGTACGACGCGTGTGCGCGCGTGTGCCAGGTGTGATCAGCGTCGAGAAGGCCCTGGACTATGAGACGTCTCGGGACTACTACCTGACGGTGCAGGCGAGCGACGGGGGAACGCCCTCGCTGAGCGGCGTCGTCACGGTGAACATCAACGTGACCGACGTCAACGACAACGCGCCAGAGTTCAGCCGGCACGTGTACAGCGCCGTTGTGGGCGAAGACGCCTTGCCTGGCGACACCGTCATCACGGTAACGCCGTTGACTCTCGCAACGTGTTTTCATTATAACGACACCGTCATAACGCTAACGCCGTTAACTTATAACAACGCGTTTTCATTATAACGATACCATCATAACGTTAACGGCATTAACTTGGAAGGCGTTTTTCAGCTGTGGTTTACCACCTGTCCCTGGTGTTACCAGACAGTCCTCTTTTTGAGGCCAGTCTTTCAAAGACGTTAAAGTCCAAATTATTGCGATCCCCAACCCTGATGCCTGCTGTATATTTGGAGTTTGCATGTTCTCCCGGTGCTCGCGTGAATTTTTTTCCGGGTCCTCCGGTTTTTCCCTTCACATTTAGAATCATGCGTTTAGAGTATTTGGCTGCTAAAAATGTCCACGTGATAAGCCACTTCGTTGGGCTATCATTTGTGGCTAGGTTGCTTCTGAAAAAAAAGATTTATAGCTCAGTGTACCTTACATGGTCAAAATATTTCTATCGGTTTTTTTTTATCCACAGCACACAAATAAGATGACAGCTGTTCACAAATATCGGTCACAATATTTTCAGTGTCTGTATTTGTTCTATAGCACTCATAGGGGGGTCTCAATTTCTGGAAAATTATCATAAGTTTCTGTCAAAATTATGACTTTCCTAAATAATGGTCATATAATAAATAATGTTGAAGTTGCTTCTTTATCATGCACATATATATGTAAATATACAAACGCCTCTGATTGGCTGAGAATTGTTAAATATTTTCATATAAACATTATTGTTGTGCTTCGTCTATTCTCTCGTGCGAGTTGTCCTCCGAAGATGGAACATCACATCCTGGTTTCTTTTTCACTCGCCGATGAGAACCCAGTTTCTGAGAGCCATTTCCTAAAAAAAATCGATATAAAGTGATTAAAAATAAAAATGAAACAAAGAATAAAGTAATAAAATCTTTACTAAATAAATAAATGCCAAGGCAAAAAAGGCAACGAATATTGAGTTTGACATCTGCCTGGTCGCGTAGTTGCCTTGAGATGGTTACGAGGAGACAACATTTATTTGTCACTTGCCTCTACCCCGAGGTGAAATCGCAGGATTTCAGAAACTCCCTGGCAGTGGCTCTGAGAGCCTCCCATCAATCAGCTTTGCAATACAACGAACTCACACACACATCTTATTCTGTTGTTGATTGTGCCATTTCGATTATCCTGATATGTTAATCTTAAATGTTTTGTTTCAAATTCACTCAAATGTATACATCCTTTATTGTCAAGAGTTGTGCATTTATAAAGTCATTCGAAGACGTAAATACCAGTAGTTGTGCATTTAGAAAGTAATTCGAAGACCTATAAAGACCAACGAACAGCATATACATCCAAGGCATTGTTGTCAAATATGTTCTTATCAATTTCTATTCTTGCACATTGTTTATCATGGGAACTTATTTATTCAGGAAGCGGACAGACAAATTATATAATTTTGACTTTACAAATAAAACCTCCCGTTACAGTGGAGATTGACACGTTGGATAATTTGTGTAGCTCAAGCCACAATCACTTTGTGTGCTGCACTAACCCGTGTTGAAATAAAGTAATAATAAAGTAATAATAACATGAATTACGAGGGGGGCGGCTGCTTCGAGGGATGGGGCTAACGGGGGTACGAAGCTCCTCCACAAGGATTCATTTTATGTCCTTTGGCTGACCCAAATAAAAAATAATTAATTAACATCCAGACACGCGCACACACACACACAGGCCCGACCTCTAGTGCAGACGTGGCAGGCCGCTTGTCTTCTCAACTTTACCCTGCCTCGAGTCTAGGTTGCATTATTGCAAGTAGACTCTCGCCATACCTGAATTTCAATAAGCACTTTATCATTCTTATCTCGTGAGTTGTTGACATTTTCTGTAAAAACATGTCAACAACTCGAGCTCCCGACGCACGCGCAGGGTCCCCGACACCTCGTCGACGGCGAAGCGCTCCTCCTGGTCCCCGCCGACGATGGAGTAGCGCACGACGCTGATCATTTAGCAATTGCTTCACATTAAAAGTAGATGGCATGTGGCGAGTATTGGTACCAGGATGGTTTTAGTTTACCTCCCTTGTGCTTTAGATACGTGAGAGTGTTAATCTGAGCATGCCTGCAGATAAGAGATATATCCGCACGTGACCACCCTCACGATTATTAGATTTTCCCACTCAAGGTTGCGAGCGGTATTTGGACGAACGTCACAGCGGTGTAAGATGCCTTGGCACGGATTGCTCTTTGTGCGTCGTCGCCATGCTCGTCGTCACCGTCGCGCTCGTCGTCATCGTCGTCGCGCTCGTCATCATCGTCGCCATGCTCGTCATCATCATCGCACTCGTCATCATCATCGTCGCACTCATCGTCTTCATCGCCATGCTCGTCGTCATCATCATCGCGCTCGTCATCATCATCGCGCTCGTCGTCACCGTCGCGCTCGTCGTCGTCATCGCCGCCGCTTTCCTTTGTAGGTGGTGGCCGAGGACCGGGACGGGCCGCTCAACAGCGTCGTGCGCTACTCCATCGTCGGCGGGGACCAGGAGGAACGCTTCGCCGTCGACGAGGTGTCGGGCACCCTGCGCGTGCGTCGGGAGCTCGACAGGGAGAAGGTGACCCCTTGCCGCGACTGTCGCCTCACGCTCTCCGGTCGCGCGGGGCCTTGACCGTTCGCCGTATGCATGCATTTTAAAAATGGCTGTTTGTCATCGCCACCTTTTCTTCATCTCCAGTTGCATTAGAAGTGCTGGCTGTGGTGTGCTCTCTAATCCTGCCGGGTGGATTTAAGAAACTAGCCCGCTGTTTTAACTGCGTCATCGGGAGATTGAACCAGCTACCTCTGGATTGCAAGTCCGGTGTTCTAACCGCTGCACCGTCCTTGTGCGTGCGATATCTTGACACATCGATTGTGGTATTTGACATGGCCAGACGTTATTAACTCCACGCCGTTTTGGGGGTGTGCGTAGGTGTCTGGCTACTCGCTGACGGTGCGGGCCACGGATAACGGGGTCCCGCCACGGTCGGCCGACGTGCTCGTAAACGTCGACATCTCTGACATCAACGACAACCCTCCCTCCTTCTCGGAGCAAAGCTACACGGCCGTCATCCAGGTAAGCTTGCCATCGTGTTTACCATCGCATCGTCATAAGCCAAATTTCTGGTTTCTCTTTTTCCTTCCGCACACCTTTGTTTTAAACGTTACGCTGTTTATTTATTCACGAACTGAACCCCCCTTATTCAGCGTGAACCATGGCCAACGTTTTGGAAAGCAACTTATGTGTTAGTGTTGTCCAGCGTACCTAATGGATTGGTACCGACTGTTAGTGTTGTCCAGCGTACCTAATGGATCAGTACATTGGAAAGGCCACAGTTGGCCGCAGTTGGGAACAGTCAGAGATTTGTTCATGCTCATCAGAGTGGGCTAAATGCATCGCCGGTACTAGAAAATATGTTTCTCAATCTCTAAACCGAATGATTCCTGCGAGTTCCTGTCTGGCATAATGTACCCACCAATAAATGTGTGTGTCATGAAGCTCTATACATTTGCATATACATGAATGTATGTTGTCTGATGAAAGTGTACTGTCTGGGAATTTGGGCATTGATTGCAATACGAATAATACTTTGAATCTGATGACATTGCATATGAAGAATAATTCTGACAGTCGAAATGTGGAAGGCAGATTTAAACAATTGAATGTGAAGAATGATTGCAGGTTGATTTAAAAATAAAGGGTGACCGCTATGACAGACAAAGAAAGGGTAGATGTAGACCCAGACGGCAATCGTTTATGACCAAAATGACACCCCGAGTGTAACTGTAGAGCAGTAACCGTGCTGATTTCACTCTGCAGCCCAGAGGCAGCAGCCCTGTATTGTGGTATTGTGGTACAGGGCTGCCTCAGAACATGGTTGAGGAGGGATGCAGCCATGGCTGATGCTGCCAACAAAACTTTGACTTTAGAATACAGCAATAAATGAAAAAGCAAATAAATAATACCCTCATTTTAATATCGATCTCTGCTATTAACTGTGTGCACGCCATCAAAATGACCCTCTGTTTGCTTTAGCGAGTTGTAATAATAATTGAAAGTGCCTTTTCCAGCCTCATTGGAGGCCACATTATTATGATTATAAATATTTTGTTTAAAACCCTTTACATGTTTGCATTTTTTTCTCTTGGCAATTGCTCATGTGCATGTTTACATGTATGATTCATATGGCTGCAGGTTAAGCTACTGCATTAGTGCGTTTAGCCTTGCAAGTTGTGAAAGTGTAGGGAGATGCTCTGATGGTTCGTGGGTAATCCTTTATAGAGCGCTGCTCCAGACTGGGAATTGAACCCAATGTGCACTCACTTCCATAATCCTGTTTCGCAGTGGATTTTTCAAGCGCGAATGCACTCGCTCGATGTCTGATGATCAAAGAGCCTGACCTCCTCTTGCTTTGTTATCCAATTGTACTGCTGCTGGACTTGTCAGCAATGTAAATGCCACGAACAAATCTGTTACTGTTATTGTCATGGGCTAAGAAAGTTGGCTAAGTGAGTGAAATTGTTTGCCGTGTTATTTGTCTTAATGTCTATAATGTGGTATTATTTAATCTTCCCCTCTCAGCTGCTCTTTGTGATTTACCAATCATCAACTTCCATTTGACTTGTTTGTTGACATCTTAAGTGAGGTCCCTTAATACATTTTTCATTATTTCCAAATGACGACGGCGGCAAAAATTCAGGTAAACGGACCCTCATGAAGTTTCTATCCCAAAAATATCGTGGTCATCATTTCTGTGTGGCACGCACACCCAGGGTATGCGGCGGTTCTTCACCGCTAGTTCTCCAAGCACTTCAATAACGAGACTGGCATTGTCTCAGGGGTGGTAAGTCCTTTAGTGTCCACAGTTTAGTTTTGAAAGACTGCTGACAATAGTGGACAGAAGAATCCTTGCCACTGGATAAAAAATACTTTCACGGTACACATAGGACACTTGATTATGCATTTATTTTTGGTATTCATTGGATTATGACAAGCAGATGCAGTTCTATGTCCTTAGCTCTCATAAGGTCCATATCTTAAGGTCATTGGACAGCATATTTTCACTTGTCATTTTTCTACACGGAATTTTTTTGACAAATACTGAAAGACACACTTTTAAAGTCTAAAGGAAAATGGACGTTCCCTTATTGGAAATCCACTCTCATTGAAAAGGACAAACGTATTGCGTGTGTGAAAAGTTTCTCATACAATGTGGCTCACCATGAAAAGCCCAATACCCCTGTTGAAAATATGTTGACCAAAGCACCAACCATTATGGTGCTGGAATTTATCTTCTGCAACAAACCCATCTCAAAATCCAATCTTGAAGTGCCTCAACATTTTTCATTTCACGTTTTTTTGTCTGATAAAAATATTATGGAGTGTTTTTTTGATGGCCTTGGAAAACCCGCAGATTACATTACTAACGTTGTATTTACACTTCAGACTACCATACCCTGCTATAGCAAGTGATCACGTCCATTCAGCTATTGTAGTTTACGTGACATGTCTCGCATTTTCACCGTTAAGAGCTCTTCCCATTCACAAGGTCTGGTTGATGACATGGTGGCACGTGTGACCCAACTGGTGGAACGTGTGACCCCACTCACTCCCTTTCCCCCCCACCCCCTGCCGCCCCCCAGGAGAATCAGCCTCCAGGCACCAGCATAGTGCGGCTGCTTGTGATGGACATGGACGCGTCGCACAACGGCCCCCCCTTCGGCTTCAGCATCGTCGCCGGGAACAACGGCAGCGAGTTCGCCATCGACCAGGCGGGCGTCGTCACCGCCGCCGTCAGATTCGCCAGCGGTGGCCGACGCGAGCATCTGCTCACCGTGCAGGTGCGAGCCAGTGAGCCAGCCAGCGAGCCAGCCAGCCAGAGAACGAGCTAGCCAGCCAGAGAGCCAGCGAGTCAGTGAGCCAGCGAGTCAGTGAGCCAGCGAGTCAGTGAGCCAGCGAGTCAGTGAGCCAGCGAGTCAGTGAGCCTGCGAGCATGCCAGAGATCCAGCTAGTGAGCGAGCCAGAGAGCCAGCCAGCCAGAGAGCCAGCGAGTCAGTGAGCCAGCGAGTCAGTGAGCCAGCGAGTCAGTGAGCCAGCGAGTCAGTGAGCCAGCGAGCCAGCACTTGTCCACGTCGCTGCTGTTGTATATTTGTTGTTCTGGTTCAATCTGAATAACCACAAATGTTACGTTAAATAGTTCGCCTCGTTTTGGCTATTATCGTTCATTGTGATCGTGGTATCAAATCCATTTATGATTAATTCATCCTTTGAGCTGAGCTGCCCTTGTGTAATGGTTGGCACATTGATTTTGCAGTGCAGAGGTTGCCGTTAAGATGCCGTCGTGCGTTGCGGCAGTTGGAAGAATGAGACAAATTTCCTCCCTTCACGTCTGTCCACCCAACAGTAAAAATTAGAGGCTTATTTAGCTGGATGCGTGACTCATGATTAAAAGTTTACAAGAAGAAATTGGGGGTTGACTTAGCCATCATTCCTTCATGGTCAATATAATTCGTGCTACTGTGTGGCCTGGGATGCTGCCATGGTATGATGCTGAGCATGGTGGACTTACAGTTGAAGCATCGGGGCAAATATCTTAAATCCCATTTCCTCACCCACCCAGAAGTATAAATGAGTACACCACAGTTAGTTGACTGGCAGGTGGCATTTCGCGGGGTAAATTGTGGATTAGGGTACCACTTGATTTAAATATGGAAACATTAACTTTACATTTTATTGGATCACACCTCTCTATTTATCACTCTTGGTGTGAAAGGCATCTGCTGAATTTTAAATTCTAAACTGTTCATAATTACAGGTCGCTCGGGGTCCCAGATTCTTCTCTGCATACATTTTCAACTCCATTGAGCAATCAATAAATATTGACACATTGTCTTAAATATCACAATGCTTCCGTTTAACAGAAAATGAAATGAAACCAGGAGGTGCGATCTTGAAACTAACTAATTGTGAGTGGCACCCTGTTGTGGGTAATTCCCCACGTCTTGCTCGACATCTGGCGAGTGTGAAAGAGCAACCCGAGGAGCTGCTCGGAGAGCCCTCTGTGCCACCCTCTCGTGGGATCTCTTTCTTGATTTGTGGCCTGAGCAAGAAATTGCAACGAATTTGCCTTTACCCCTTACTCTGTAGCCTGGTAGTCCGATAGAGGCTGGCTGGCACCACAGTAATGTAGTGGTAATAATAATAACAACGCCAATGTATCCAGGAGAGCCTCACTGAGTCTCAAGACTTTTTCAGGAGGATCTTCTTGCTTTGACCTGTTTGGCGCGTTCCATTAATGAGTGTTTGGTGTGTGGGAGGAAGCTGGATCGTCCAGATAACACCCACACATATCAAAGGGTACCATATAACCTCCATCTCCTGGCCATCTCACAGACTCACGTCTACAACACTTGGCAATTGTTCTTGGTCACCCACCCAATTACTGACCACGCTCAGTCAGACTGCTTCCTTCCCTGGAACCGCCACGATTGGTCGTTTGAATTTGCACCACTGGTTCAGCTTCACCAGTGGTGATGGGCACCTCCCCACACACTGAAGCATTGGGGGCTTTTCGATGACACGTTTATGAAATGCAAATTACCCATTAGTTGAGTAGAGGTACAGTTTTCTTAGCACTGGTTGGCCCCGGAAAGACTGACCCATGCCATGTGTGTGTGGACTGACCCATGTGACCCATGTGTTTGTGGAAATGTTCCAGACGACCAACTGAGAGTGGCTGTATAAGCAGAACTCCATTCTGTGTCTCTGCTTATACTCAAATTATGTTTTAATCATCTGTAAACCCAATAGGCCGATGGACTAAACAAATACGTGTATTTATATGTGGAGACACAGAACAGCCCTTTGGTTTTAGAGGCTTTTACCCATAATCCTCCACAACAATGCGTAATGAGTTTGTATACAACACGGATTAGTTTCAGCCTATCGCCTGTTTAAGAATACACGCTGTTATTTTTGTCTCTAACAAAAACATATTGCGCGCGTGTGCATTTGCGTGTTTGTACTTTGTTCAACTCCACGGTCACGGGCACCGCAGGCCCAGGACAGCGGACACCCGCACCTCTCGTCGGCCTGCCAGGTCCGCGTGCGCATCACGGAGGAGAGCGTGCACCCCCCGGCGATCATCCCGCTCGAGATCGCCATCACCGTGCCGGGAGACGCCGAGGCTCCGGGCGGCGTCATCGGCAAGATCCACGCCACGGACCAGGACGTGTACGACACGCTCACGTACAGCCTGCACTCGGACCACGGCCGACTCTTCGCCGTCAACAGCCGCGACGGCACGGTGATCGCGCTGCCGGGCCTAGACCCGGGTCGATACGACCTCAACGTGACGGTGAGCGACGGCAAGCACGCGCGCCTCGCCAACGTGACGGTGCGGGCGCATCGCGTGTCGGCCGAGGAGCTCAACGCCTCGGTGGTGCTGCGCCTGGCCGACATCTCTCCTGACAAGTTCGTCGGCGTCACGTATCCGAGCTTCCAACGCGCCCTGCGCAGCATCCTCAACCTCAAGGTACGCACGCGCGCACACCCGCACACCGCGCTCGTGCTTGTTGCTTTAGTGGTGGGAAGATGATGTCTCTGTGTGCAAATAGTTTGGCGGTAGTATGGTCACTTTTGCTCAGAGTCAAAAAGATGATGCATACGAAGACTGCGTGCCCGAGGCTCTCGTACATTTTTCTGGAGAAGAAGAAGAAGGAAGAATAAACGATCGTCTCTGATGCTTGCTGCCACCGCAGAACGCACCCCGTTGTGAAGGTCCAGTGTCCTCTGGCCTATATTTGGCAACCTTCAGCTGTTGTTTAACAGGCTTGGCTCTTCGTCATAGCCTTGCGCTATAAAAGTGGCGCAGAAACTAGATGTGCTCATGATTTGATTTGACAATCTACTCCCCCAACAGTCTTCATGGCTGCAGGGGCCGTCTTTGTCACTCGTGGAATTATGCGGATACACACGCGCACGCTCGTTCACTCATCTGCCGGTCATCTCGGTCCGTCAAGCCCATGGCACCTAGGTCTGTCCCGTGACCTGCCAGCGAGCCTTCGGCACTTTACGTGGCCTCAAAGTGCACATAGTCTGGCATACAATTAGGCTATGCGTCCACGACGGAAACATTTACAGTTTTGTTTAGTTTGTTGTCGTCATTTTCGTTGTCGTTGTTGTTGTTGCTGACTGATGGCGTTGCGTGGGGTGCAGCACGGAGGGATCCGCGTGCTCGGCGTACAGGCGGCCGCTGGGGCACGCCAGCTGGACGTGCTGCTCGTGGCCGAGAAGCCCAGCGCCTACTTCTACAGGCCGGCCCTGCTGGCGCAAGCGCTCAACGCCAGCCTGGCGCGGCTGGAGGAGAGCACGGGGGTGCGGGCGCTGGGCGTCCCGCTCGTCTCCTGCGCCGCGGGCACCGGCGGCTGCCCCCAGGATCAGTGCCTCCAGCGGGCGACACTGGAGGATGGCGCCGTGTCAACGCACAGCACGGCGCGGCTCAGCTTCGTGTCCCCCAGGCACCGCGTTGCCGGCATCTGCCTCTGCTCCGGTTCGTAGTGGCCATGGCGAGAGATAACAAAAAGCCAACGTGCTCGTCGATGGCACTGTCCTAAAGAGGGATATATTTATAATAGGGGAGGTTTTGGGTAATGGCCATTCTTCATAGCAAAATAAATTAGCATACAATGTGCCTCTTTGACATATATGACCCTCCACTTACAAAAAAAACATTACAAATCCCATCAGCCATATGACATTCTGGGGAGTGCATAATTTCAGCAGAATTGGTTCAACACGAAGAAAACTCTTCACCGGTTTTGATATTCGGTGTCTCATCAGCAGTGTCGGCTTGCTTTAGATCTAGAGGCCAAAGAGATTAAGTCGATAACAGGTTGAATAATAACTACAAAAGCTTAATGACTAAAATATACCTGCGTTTTCACATTTTTATTCTGTAATATAAAACTCAATTTGGCTCCCACATGCTACCCACATTTTCTTCATTTTCCAAAATGAGCGTTAGAAGGTGACTTTGTGGTAGCATGCGCCCACTAAAAAATGACCATATTTCCAGCTTGGAAAGTGATATGTTAAAATACATTACATGGTAATGTTTTAGAACTTGTGCAGATCATACGATAAGAAATGTAAAGTAAATGTCTAAAAAGCTATTATTCGGTTGGGGATAGTGCTTTATTGTGTAGGTTTAATAGGTCTTCATTTTAATTGTTTCATTAACTGTAATTTTCAATCCCCATAAACAATCAAAACATAATATAAAACGTTAAAAATACACTGACAGGGGACCTTGACACTGCCTTTTGGCTTGACTAGGTGTGCAGATAATCACAAATTTCACCTTTGTATTGCTCAGTTTTCAAGGGAAATCAAACTTAATTTTTTTTTTTATCAGAAAGTGATTTGAGGTTTCTCCATCCTACTTAGCCCGTCACTGGCCCATGACACTTACTGCAGAGCTAGCTTGTGCATTGATATGGCAACATATATCCCCGGCATCAACTGGAACTTGAGTAGTTGTTGATAGTGAGATTTCTTCTTGTTCATAGTGAGGTCTCGCGATGATGTGTGAAGGATTGTACCGCGCGTTGTCCAGCTTGATGTCCGACGTTTCCCGCCACATGCTGGGAGCTTCTTCAAGAACTGAATTCCTCTGAATTTTTCAGACATCACTCCTCTGTATTTGCCTGCCTCTCTGACGCATTCTCTTGTTGCTTATCCCTCCATACGTACCACTCTGATGTTGTTCTTGTTCAGTGTTGGTGCACCACGGATCTCAGTTGCACACTGACTGGGTAACAGGCTAAATAGGACTTTCTGTGTAACAAATGAATATAGATCGATTTGATTGATTGAAAAACACGCGGTACAATTCCAAATTACATTGGAGAGCCAAAAGGGATAATGGCGAACACCCACACAGTAGCTGTGAGGTCTTGTGTTAACCGTGTGTGTGTGTGTGCATACCCTGATGTATGTGCTATTGAAACGGTCTTTGTTTTGCAGAACAAGATTGCGTGCGTGATCCGTGCTTGACAAACCCGTGTCTGAGTAAGGGGGAGTGCGTGCTTGATGTCTCCAACCCAGCAGGCTTCGTGTGTAAGTTATATTTTGGTTTTCATTGTTAATTTGTTACAGCAGAGGAAATGCAATGACACAAAATGCCAATGGCAAGCGACATATTTTTATTAAGGGAATGTGGACCCATTAATTTGTTGTGTTAAATTTGTAATATTTGCTCAGCTATAAACATGTTGCATATATGTGTATGTGTACTCATTTGGTTTTTGATCAACGTAAATTGCACAATAAATTTAATTTTAGCAAATGTGAACCAGGCAGTGAGTTCGCGAACGTTCACACGTTTTATTCCTAACGTCACTTTTTTTCTAAACGACCGCATGAATGAGCAAATTACAGCGCAGTGCTTCTGTGACCAAACGTCTCCAACGGTGGCCGCATCCTCGCCGCTCTTCGCTAATTTGACACAAGTTGGCAGTGGCACGGACTTTGCATATCCCCACGGCGGTTCACCTTTGTCGATGCTTTGTCCGCCGTGGCTGCAGGCGTCTCCGTCGTGTCGTTTGCCGAGGGGAGCTACGCTGAGTTCCGGACGGTGCACGACCTGCAAGACGTGACCCTGAGCATGCACGTGCGCTCCACGCAGAATCACGGCGTCATCGCGTACTCGCGCGGAACAACGGACTACATGATTTTAGAGGTGCCCTCTTTATTTGCTTCTGTTTAACACAATCAGTGTTGCCTGGCATACATTCTAAATATATACAAGTACTCCCGGAATGTGCCTGATCTCATCAGATCTCAGAAGCTAAGCAAGGGTCGAGCTAGGATAGTTATCTTACGCAGATGCCAAGCAAAAAAAGACCCAGAACGTCAAGTTGCCCACAAAAAACGGCACAGTCAGAGATGGAATAGACAAGGAGTTGGCACCCTTCCTGCATTGAGCAAGGATCGAGGTGCTTGCGTGAGCCATCGCCACGCTGGACGGGCGGCTTGCCATTGGGCCAACGGAGGCCATGCGGTGGCCAGCTAAGGGGGAGTTCGTTGCTGCAATGTCCTTCTATGCTCCCCACTCTCACCAACCAGCTTTGACCAGTGCGGGGAAGTATGGGGAAATAATGCCACGGTGACGAGATGTTAACTACCTCGCCTGGTATACAGGAGGTCGTGGGTTCCATCCCGACCCTAACTCCTGTCTAATTGCAGTTTGCGTGTCTCTCTCCCCGTGGTCGCATGGATTTTCCTCTGGGTCCTCCAGTTTTTTCCTCCACGTTTAGAAACATGCGATTAGAATATTCGGCTGCTATAAATTTCCACGTGATGAGCCACTTCGTTGAGCTATCATTTATGGCCAAGTTGCTTCAGAAAAAGAGCTACACAACTCAATGGGCCTTGCCTGGTAAAATAAAATGTTTTTATAAATCCTTTATATTAAGTTCACTTGCTTGCTTACGACCGTGCAAATCTTTCGGTCGTTTTTTAACCCACTTCCCGTGATCCAATCGAGCTGACATTTTCCACACAGACTCGTTGTGCGTGACAATTAATGTTCGTGAAAAACTTTTTCCAAAATTTTACACTTTTTAGGACAAAAATATTATATTTAATTACCAATTGCTTAATGGTGGCATGCAATCATCTGACCCATAGGTGGCAGCCATCTCAAGCCAGAGGACGAGAGGACTCTAGCCGCCACGCATATAAAGGATTTATAGTGAAAAACTTTGTTTTTACGGGTTAATTTTTTTGTTATTTTTGTAGCAGACTGGTGGGGGTAACAATGGGCTTCAGCTCTGCCGTTTGTGACAATCTCTTCACCATGACATGGGCCCGATGTCACCAGATCTCGGAAGTTAAGCAACATTTGACAGAATAAAATGAGTACCACATGATGGGAAGTCACCCAGTAGTTGTCCGTTGCAGTCTTTGACCCGACAGTCCAGAGGAAAAACCACCACAAGATGCTCCTTTGAACAGTGAACACTTTGACTTGTGAATGAGGTGTGGAAAGCTCAATTACAAATATTTAATAACGGCAATAGTAATGAGTAAAGAGTCATGGTAATACATGTCTGAAGGGAGCTGTAAATCTGCGTGTGTATTACCTTGCACAGTGTCCACACGAATGAGAATTGCCCCCCCACCCCACGTGTGACTTGGTAGGGGCGAGCATGCGCAGACGCGTGCTTTGGCGCATGCTCAGAGGCGCGACTTAATAAATAAATAACCAAAACAGCACTAAATTGCTAATTAAACTACTTTAAAGGTGACGGACGTGAAATCGGAATAGCCATGGCTCGCCACGGGGCTTTGGCGTGCTCCCTGGGTATTTTTTTAAACATAAACGCCACGGTTCGCGAGTCAAATCCCTCGCAAGTGTCAGCCACACAGACTTTGGGAAGCGCAACTGAGCTTTTCATCGGCAGCCCGAGTGGTTTGGGACAGTCTGCCAACTCGGTTTTATATTTAGGTTTATTTTTGCAGAGGTAAAATCCATTGGGCAACAAATGCTAATTTTCGATGGGACCCTGGTGACACCGTAGACACCTGTGAGCAGCAAACAAATGACATGAACAAAGCAATCCAGAAGCAACTGTACATGGTCAAGTTCCCAATGGCAAGGTCATGCATTTCCATGGTACAAGGAGCACACAAAAATACAAGGCTAATCGAATGAATCGCATGCAAAATAAAATATCATTGAAAATCTGCAAAGCAGAGTGATCCATTTGCACTTTACACTGAAGTCCGCTGAGCCATGATAATTGGTGCTTTTAAGACCAGACTTGGAGGATTTATTTTGTCTTTGGCCCCTCGTGTGCAGTTTAAATGTTTCAGTGCCATCTGAAGTTCCATCTCTGTCTATTTGCTAGTTATGGTGCACTTGCCTCTTGCCCGTCCAAGGACGTCCAAGGACGGGTGTATTGCAGTACATCTGAAACTTGCAAGCGACAAGCAGAGCGCCACTTGATATATTCATTGCATCAATGCGTGTGCAGTTTGTAAGGGCACGGTGACACAGAATTATTTCATTTGAAGGTTATAATCCCTTGTTCATCACGACGTCCTTTTTACTTCGATGTCTCAACAGCGTTACGGAGATCGCGTGATGACGTGAGGGTTCTGCCTTTGCAGTGAGGGTTGTGAGTTTACGCGAGGAGGGGGAGGAGGCGCCTCGCCCCCCCCCCATGTGGAGTGACGTCATCCGCTAATTATTATGAATGGGGGGGTGGGTCCATTTGGAGGACGTCACCTTATAATTATTATTAATGAGGGGGGCTGTTTGATGTGGAGTGACGTCACATGCTCATGAATATTAATGAGGGGGGCTGGTCGATGTGGAGTGACGTCACGAGCATTAAGGACCGACATTCCTGGTGATTATAGTAGGTATTATAAATCTTGGACTTATTTATTTGTGCATACGTCTTAATTTATGTAATGCATGAGTAGTGTAAGGCTGTATAGAGAAACATAAATAATAATAATCGATGAATCATTACGTGGCTTATCAATTTACATGATAAATCACTTTTTAAAAGTGAAGACCTGAGGTCTTGACCAATCAAATTCTTTGGAGTGTGTTCATCGTTAACATTTTTGCTGCTAACCAAATAAACAATTCGTGTGTCAGCCTGAAAATAGCTTCCAGGTGCCCCGAAGCTCACCACAGACCTCCCTGCTTTATTGTTGTGAAGGGAGATGCGATTTTATAGTGGAGGGAGATGATAATTTATAGTGGAGGGAGATGCGATTTTATAGTGGAGGGAGATGATATTTTATAATGGAGGGAGATGCGATTTTATAGTGGAGGGAGATGATATTTCATAGGGGAGGGAGATGATATTTTATAGTGGAGGGAGATGATATTTTATAGTGGAGGGAGATGCTATTTTATAGTGGAGGGAGATGATATTTTATAGGGGAGGGAGATGATATTTTATAGGGGAGGGAGATGATATTTCATAGGGGAGGGAGATGATATTTTATAGGGGAGGGAGATGATATTTTATTATGAAGGGAGATATTTTATAGTGAAGGGAGATGATATTTTATAGTGAAGGGAGATGATATTTTATAGTGGA
>CM025611.2:809057-825567 GCA_014621495.2 Entosphenus tridentatus
CGATTTTATAGTGGAGGGAGATGATATTTTATAATGGAGGGAGATGCGATTTTATAGTGGAGGGAGATGATATTTTCTAGTGGAGGGAGATGCGATTTTATAGTGGAGGGAGATGATATTTTATAGGGGAGGGAGATGATATTTTATAGGGGAGGGAGATGATATTTTATTATGAAGGGAGATATTTTATAGTGGAGGGAGATGATATTTTATAGTGGAGGGAGATTATATTTTATTATGAAGGGAGATATTTTATAGTGGAGGGAGATTCGATTTTATAGTGGAGGGAGATGATATTTTATAGTGGAGGGAGATGATATTTTATTGTGAAGGGAGATATTTTATAGTGGAGGGAGATTCGATTTTATAGTGGAGGGAGATGATATTTTATAATGGAGGGAGATGCGATTTTATAGTGGAGGGAGATGATATTTTATAGTGGAGGGAGATGCGATTTTATAGTGGAGGGAGATGCGATTTTATAGTGGAGGGAGATGATATTTTATAGGGGAGGGAGATGATATTTTATAGGGGAGGGAGATTATATTTTATTATGAAGGGAGATATTTTATAGTGAAGGGAGATGATATTTTATAGTGAAGGGAGATGATATTTTATAGTGGAGGGAGATAATATTTTATTATGAAGGGAGATATTTTATAGTGGAGGGAGATGATGTTTTATAGTGGAGGGAGATGATATTTTATAGTGAAGGGAGATATTTTATAGTGGAGGGAGATAATATGTTATTATGAAGGGAGATATTTTATAGTGGAGGGAGATGATATTTTATAGTGGAGGAAGATGATGTTTTATAGTGGAGGGAGATGATGTTTTATAATGGAGGGAGATTATATTTTATAGTGGAGGGAGATGATATTTTATAGTGGAGGGAGATGATATTTTATAGTGGAGGGAGATAATATTTTATTATGAAGGGAGATATTTTATAGTGGAGGGAGATGATGTTTTATAGTGGAGGGAGATGATGTTTTATAGTGAAGGGAGATGATATTTTATAGTGGAGGGAGATGATATTTTATTATGAAGGGAGATGATGTTTTATAGTGGAGGGAGATGCTATTTTAAGTCCAACAACAGTTTTCCTGGAAAAGCCAAATCTAAATTTAGCAACCCATCAGACTTCCAATAATAGCTCGGTATAAAAAAATAAAAGCAACATGAAGAGTGCAATGGTCTCTAAAGCTGCTGGCTTTCTTTCTCTTTTTACTTCCATCCTACAATGCGATGACCAAATTGTGAGATGTATTCATTGGTGCAATGTTTGGTGTTACTGTGCAGGCAATTCAGCAAAGCCGCATAGAAGGAACCAATGAATGAAGTGGCCCCGAAGTTGGGTTTGCTGGTAGCATTCACGAGCGAGCCATGCAGACTGCAGGCGGAGGGTCAGGTGGCTTTGTGCTCTGACATGATGTGTCAGAGCACTCACGCAGAACCCTTCAAATGCCTGGTGTTGGGCTGCAGGGGTAGACAACCGGAAAATGAATGTTACCCTCCCTGTTGTGGACGCATCCTGCCATGCCGGAAGGACATGTTCCCTGAGCGCATAAAGACAATACCCTGAAGCGGTGGTGTAAGAATGGGATTGAAGTTGTTTTTAAGTTCTTACTCTCTACACGCCAAGGGCAGAGACTAGCATTGATCTGGCAAGAAGATGATGAAACTGAGGAATGAATCTACATTGCAAATTATAATTTCATATTCGCAAGCTACCTGAGTGTGCTCTTTTGTAATCGCAATTTCTGCACCTTGAGAGTTAACTTGGATAATTTACCGATAGCACACCGCACCAGGTATGTAGAACCCCCCAACTTGCTCACAGATGTTTCTCACATAGCTGTGAACATTCACATTGAGTGGTTGCATCATGAGAGCTAGAATCTCTTGCCCTTTCCTCCGTCTTCAGATTGCCTGAGACCCTTCCACGTCAGGGTAAGTGAGTGCCCATGACTTTAGAACAAAAGCTATCGTCTATTTTTGTGGTGGCGCTCTCATACTCTTTATGGCCTTGTGTATTCACCGATGCACCCATGACATAATTGAAATGTGTTGTGTAACAATGTACCGCCCACACCACGGCACCATTGTGAATTGTCACAATTAGGAGTCACAATTTGATTCAAACGTCACTTCTCTCAGGTCTTCTTTTTATTTTCTCGATTGTACGATGTTGAAGCTTTTTTATGTCACACTTATGCAGTTTTGTTCGTTCCGTTAGCCTAAACTTACAGTTTATTATTCGCATTTAATTTACATAGATTGCAGTCCCTGGATGAAGGCCTCCCCACAGCATGCCATTCATGGTGGTTGTTGGGTCATACTTCACATTAGTCAATGTGGGTTGTTGAACAGAAGGCCCTAGACCTGTTCAGATTTTCGTCACCAATGTTTGCCGTGAGCGGGAATCAGACTGAGGCCAACAGGTTCATAGCGCAGTGCACCAATCACTTCGCCAGCACTCCTACAGATATTTGTTTGAGAATTCACTTGAGCGTTTTAATAAAAGGTTCGCTTTTGTCATTGTTACATTATTATCACAACAATATGTTACGTAATTTTTTTTTTAATATAGTATCCAATGTAGTATCCAGACTAGATAATTGCACAGGAAAGATTATAAATGAATGAGCTCTCAATTCAAGAGCCAACTCATCCTTCTATTGCGAACATCACGGGGGTTGGAGTAGGGTTATGTTTACATTTGGATATTTGTTCTACTTGAACCGTTGATATTGCTTGCATTCTCCAATTCTCTTCCTCTTTAGCCACACTGTGCCACATTTGCTAGGGAACCATGGGGCACTGTGTTTGATGGTGCACTGGTTAATGCACTGCACCACGGAGGCGAGATGTTAACTCCCTCGCCTGGTATGCAGGAGATCGTGGGTTTGATCTCGACCCTCACGCCTGTATATATGTTCTCCGGTGGTCGCGTGGATTTTTCTCCGGTTCCTCCGGTGTCTCCCTCCACATTTAGAAACATCCATTTGGCTGCTATACATTTCCACGTGATAATCCACTTCTTTTAGCTATCATTTACGGCCAGGTCGCATTTGAAAAAGAGCTACACGGCTCAGTGGGCCTTACCTGGTATAAAAGTTTTCTACAAACCTGTGGACCCGAATTCGATTCCTGGTCACAGCTGATATTTTAGTTTTTTTTAATATTCTTGGGATGTGTGCATTACTGGTGGACCAGCACACAATTCCCATCCCGAGTTGCCCTGAGCAGGTGCTGCTGGGCCTTCTCGGTGCACTCCTGCAGTCCTTGTGGTGAGGGGGCCCCTTCCACACTGCTGCTCATTCAGGACTTCAAGGATTCTGCCTCGGCAAATGATATCTGAACCAGTTCTGCCCCCCGTTCCTTCAACATCCTGCCTTGGCCAGTGTAGTTAAATATTGTCAGACAACACAATGACCGGTCTGGCATGTTGAGGCCTTTATCCAGCAGTGGATTGACAAAGTTACGTAAATTTAATGTGGGTGTTTTTTAGGTCTTTTTTAAGGAAGGTTATCATAATCCCTGAGGCAGCAATCACTCAAACCTTCACCAACAAGAGAGCTCTTCCCAGATCACTCTTGCCAATGGGACTACGCTGGTGCCCTGAGTTCGTACCTAGTTCATCAATTCCACTTGACTTGACCCCATAGGATTCGTTGGATAGGCATGTTTCCCAATGTATTAATATTTACGATTGGACCTTGTGAAGACCTGCTGAAACCCCGAAGTCCCGTCGTATTTTTAAATAACTTGAGTCGCCCTCATTTCCATTTGAAACAATGTTTGAGCGAAGCCGAGCAGTGGAGAACTTGCAGATATATACAAATATATATATAACCAAAGTCCCAATGGATAAGTCCACACACTGCCTTTATTTTTTATTTGCAGGGGCATAAAGATGTTTTCTTCAAATTGCTCACGCAAACCGAAAGCAAAGCCATTGTGTGCTGCTGTGATGGAATGGAAATTGGAGATCTGCTCTTGATTGTTACATTTATAATTTTCCAATTGCAGGGATTAGGTGTCTCTGTAGCAATCACGGGATTAGATTGCCATCTCTCCATCTCGAAAAGCTGATGGTGTAAGCACCACAGTGCTTCAGTGAGTGTGCGTCATATTGCAGATTTGCGAGTGGCTAAAAAGCCACATCCTTGAGCAGCAGTCCGTTCCACAGATAACATCGGTAAGGTGCATGGCCATAGCATAACGCCAGTACAAACCAGGGCCTCAAGCCAGCTGCATTTTTGTTTTCACTCTTTCATATGTTTCTCTTGACAACCTCTCTGCAGCCACTTGATCTCCCGGGTGCAATGCAGACTGCTAGTCTAGCCTGTCCCTAACTTTTTGTTCTCAGCCTGTGCTATTAATGGATCGATAATAAAAAAGAAATTGGGTTAGGTCACGTAAATATAAATGTGTCGTTAAACCCGCCACCACCTAACACAGCCAAATAGGAAAGTTTGTCATGTAAACAGAACATGCCAATTTGTTACTAGTACAGCACACCGGTATGTTAGAGAAAAAATCCACAACATTTACAATCTGAGTACGACATTTCGCCAGTTACTACAACCGGCATCATCAGGCGGAGAGACATATTTGTGGAGAAATCTTGTTTCGTTCATTAAATAGAGGGATATATGTGATTACGTCATTTATGAGCACTTCACGTGCCAAGGGGAAGGGGTTAATGAATGCATATAAATTACAATCGGTATCCATTGCCGGTTCGATTTAACAACACATTTATATTTACGCGATCTAACAAAATAAAATATTACGGATGATATTGGTCGCGAAAGCCTACTACGTGTCAAACCGTTGATGGATGTCAAAACCATTTACGTCCCTCTTGTAACGCGGAGCCGTCTGCTTCCCACAGCTCTCCGAAGGCAGGCCGCAGTTCCGCTTTGACTGCGGGGGCGGGCCCGGCTCGGTCATGTCCCTCCAGCCAGTGAGCGACGGCGGCTGGCACTCGCTGGCGCTCGCCCTGGACGACACCCGGGCAAGGCTGACGGTGAACGGCGTCGAGGCGAGCGGGCCGTTGCGATGCCCGCCGGGCTGGCGGGGCCCGCTGCCCGCCGACGCGCGGCTCTACCTGGGCGGCATCGTGCGGCGCCGGAGCGGCCGCAGCGCTCACGGCGGCGTCATGGTGAGCAGCGGCTTCCGGGGCTGCCTCGAGATGCCCGCGCTCAATGGCTTCGACCTGCCGCTCAAGGCGCCCTCCTCGTCCGCCCTCGTCAAGCTGGAAGAGAGCGTGGACGTGTCCTCCTCGTGCCCGCTCGACGAGTGTGAGCCCGGTAGGCGATCGCGGGACGTCAGCGCGAGACGTGCGTGGGACGGGACGCTCTGCGCGGACTTGCGCGCGCATCTCGCTTGTGTTTCAATCAATCCACTTTTTATTTTACGTGCCAATATCGCCCTCCATAAAGTAGGCATCGGTGTACATTACAATGGAACGGGAACGTTACAGGGGGCGTAGAGCAACAGGAATTTAAATAGGAACCCCGCTTGGCCTAGATCAGCAGCCAAGGACATGTGTTTGAACCCTCTGTTCCCATGAGTGTGGTGGTGATGAGGATGCTGATAAAATATTGGAATTCAGCAATTTTGGATACCTTTTTTGGACATACATTCGGGGATACTGCTGTGGTGTAATGGTTAGCACACTTGACTTGCAATACAGATGTCACCAGTTCGATCTGGCAGTGTAGCAGTGGACAGACACAATGAGGTAATTTTCTTAAATCCACCAGTTTGTAACCACCCGGCAGTACGAGCGTGGAAACTACAGCCAAACAGCAGGTGGTGTGCGGTGGGTCAGGTGTGGGGTATTCTCACCCCTGTTAGGATGTCTGCCCAGCATGGAACAGAAGGCCAAATACCCTTGAGAGGAACCTCTCTCGTGGAGGTCTTCTGCCAGCAAGTGGAGTGAGCAAGAGATTGCAGGGCTGCACCTTAACCGAGGCATTGCAGTGCATGTTGATGTGACGACGAGACGCACCGTCTCGGCTAAATAGAGAGGCGTTGTTGTCGTCGTTGTTGTCGTTGTTGTCATTGTTGTTGTTGTTCCCAGGTGTGGAGTGTGATGCGTGTGCCTCCAAGCCGTGTGCCAATGGAGGGGTTTGCCAAATGTCGGGTTCTAGATACACGTGCAGCTGCCCTCGAGCGTTCACTGGCACAAGGTACACACACGCGTGCCACCTGTTGCTGCTGCTGCTGCTGCTGCTACACCTCAATCTCTCATTAATCCAGCAGTTCTTGACCTTGGAAGCGGCAGCCTCAAGCCTATGTTTTACTTAAAAGGTGAAGAAAATTGTTATTTTTTTCTATTTTTTACAACTTTAGACCCATTTAAATATTTATCATTTGCGGGCCCTTAAAATTAAGTGTCTTTTATGGCGTACCTCATTATCAATTGATTTGCAATTTTTTTCAGTTATTTTCAAATTTAAATTTTTTCCATACTGTGAAATTATCTCAGATGTTTTTCAGAAACACTTAGGCAGGGCATTGCTGCCTAGGTCAAGAACCATTTCAAAATGTACACTTACTAATATTGAAAAAAAACATTGGAATGCTTAATTTGAACGATGAATGTGAATGAATTAACTTTTTTTCTATTGCATGTGATGGATCTATTTTGGGTGGTGGCTTTGTCTCTCTCCCGTCTCTCTCTCTGGCCCTGCTCCTGTCTCTCTCCAACTCTCGTCTGCCCTTCCAGATGCCAGGTCACTGCTCTGTGCACGTACACATTCCAGTGTGAGAATAGTGGGATGTGTAAAGACAGCCAGGAGGGGCCTCTCTGCCTCTGCCTTGATGGCTTCACTGGGGGAAGGTGTGTGCTACCCCTCCCCCCCATTTCCCTATATCTCGCACCGCAGCATGTCGCCTTGCCCTGACGCTCTTTCGTTCTACATGTCGCACCTGTTGCACCTGCATGAGAGGCGCCTCTCGGAGTTTTGCTCACCGCCAACATTTCCCGGAATCTGCACGAGCGCCCGTCGGTGGAACGGTGAACGTTTAGCGTCTCCGTCAGTGGCCGCATGTCTCTGTCACGTGCCCGTTCTGAAAAGACGTTTATTTGGGAAGTTTGCCCATTGCACCAACAGCCTCATTCTTCAGATGGAAGCAATCCTCAAGCAACAATTATCAAGGGTGCATGGCACTGCAATACCGTATCTTCAATTGCCATGACTGTGAGAGAAATATAAAACTAACACGTGACCTCACCATCATTTCCTGTATTCCGGTATTCAGCAAATTGCTGAGCTACATTGTTGATCTCACCGAGGCAGCTAAGTTTGCCTCGTAAAATCCACAGCCTGTTTCAATATCACAGTGCGGTGGACTGTGCAGAAGCTTGCACCGCAAGGACATTTGTGCTTATGGCTCAGGAGAACTGGTAATGTTTATAATGCAACATTATCTGCTTAACCTAAAGGCTGACTGGATGGTTCATAGCTGTGGCTTGTATACAATTCAGTGTCACCTCTTGAAAGCTCCTACCTCCTTGCTTTCCAAATGCCCTCTTCCAGCAATGTGTCCCTCACCTCTATATTCAAAATACTACAATGCCGTGCCAATTCCCAGCCCCCAACACACACCCCGATCATCAATCTCCAAAGTGTTAGGGAAATATGATCAAATTAGCCGGGGTCCTTCGCATGGGATGGGTTCGTTCGTTTTTTTCCAGATATGAAATGTCCCTTGGCAGCCGGTGAGAGAGGTGAGGCCCATTAGTTGCCAATGTTATTCGTCGGTAAACTCGCTGACAGTCGCACAAAGTATTTCGGGCTGTAGCAATTGCTCTATCAATATACGCTTGTGGCACTACCTTGCGAAAGGACCCTCAAAGCAAAAACAAAAAAGTCGTTGATGCTGGGTTAGAACTCCAGAGCCGCCACCTTGCCGCTCAGTTTGAAACCGAGCCAATGGAGTTGGCTGACTCCTGCAGGCGATGGTTTATGTTCAAAACATAAACTACCGTCGGCCATTATTGGTGGGTGCTGCAACATGAAACACAATTTTGTATTTAAGAAGTCATCGGTATTCTCAAAATGTACACTTTGGCTAAGTAATAAATCAACGTTAATTTAAATGAAAGACAACAGCATGGGATAACGGTATATTAAATTAAGAAAATGCTTTCATGCCCGCCAAATTGAATAAATGCGTTTCATTACTTTCGCATCTTAACAATGAACTAACCCCCTCTATTGCATAATCACTGCACTCGACTGATTAAGATGTGATTAGCTTGAGATGTTACAAACCATTCTCTCTGATTACTCATTAGCAATGAAGATCGCTTTATTTGCAAGTATTTTTGTTGATATATATGATGATTGTAACACACATTGTTCATTTTATATGTAGGCGTTTGATTCATAATTAGTTTATTTCGGGAAAGGCCGAGTTGGTATGATGTACATTTTTAACTATAACCCTACACCACCTGATAAAGCCAATTAAATAAAGCTGTTAATTGTTCAATTTATCACATTACATATGAAATCCATTGAAGTAAAACAGCCAGGTCAGGGATAATCAAAGGAGTGTATTGACATTTCTTTTGATAGGTTTTCAGTTGTGGGCAGCTTTCAAATTCGAGCCAATGCCATCAACACACCACGAACAACTCTTGAAAATTACATCACAGGGTCTTTAGTGTTAACGTTCACATCGATAGCTTCACCATGAGATAGTGGGATATGTGCTCCGACTTATCAACAGTAAGCCGCCTCAGGCGGCTTCTACACCGACCACTCGGAAATCCAGTGTGGCAAGTCCGATAGTCGAGGAGCGGGCCCAAGGCATATTGCTCTACGTAAGGGAGCGTTCATTTTGACATCGAGGACGCGCGACAAACGATCGCCACTTCGATGATCTCCGCCGCAGGTGCGAGAGCGACGTTGACGAGTGCCAGACGGTGGCGGGCGGGCCCTGCTCCGACGGCGGACGCTGCCTCAACACGTACGGCTCGTACGTCTGCAACTGCACCGACGGCTTCGGCGACCCGACCTGCACGAAGATCCCCAAGGTCGAGTCCATCGGCTCGTGGCCCCTCAGCTCGGAGGAGCTCATCGGGATCATCGTCTTCTTCGTCGCCCTCGTCATCCTCGCCGCCGTCTTCGTCGTCTTCCGCAAGAGGATCTGCTGCCGGCACTACGCCGACCGGAACATCGCGCTGGTGCAGGGCGACCCCGTGACGGCCTCCTTCGTCGGGAAGTCGTACGCCTTCCCGCCGAACGGCCGGGCGGGCGGCGGGCAGCACGGCAACCGCGACCGCAAGCGCCACCACGGCAACGGCAGGCAGGGCGGCTCGTCGGCCCACGCTCCGCCCCAGGTGCCCGTGCGACCCATGTCGTACACGCCCAGCCTGCCCGGGGAGTCGCGCGGCCCCGGCGAGGGCTCGCAGGGCGGTCACGGCGGAGAGGCCCCCGCCGCCGCCGCCGCCGCCGCCGCGGCCGCCGCGGCCGTGCACGGCTCGCGCAAGGTGGTCGCCGTATGCAGCGTCGCGCCCAACCTGCCGCCGCCGCCGCCGTCGTCCTCTAACCCGGCGTCCGACAGCGAGTCCCTGCAGAAGGACATTGATGGTGGGTCGCGTGGCGTGCACCTCGGGGAACTCAAAGTGTTGTGGAACTCCTCTCACCTTGAAGTTTTGTGTGAAGAGACTCGAGTGTTTTGTTTGTTACCGGCGCCTCTTTCCGGTGAGTGTACATGCCTGGCCGTGTTTCAGATTTAGCCAGGAAGCGTCATGATCAAGAGCCATGGTCAAATCCATAGCAGGGTGAAGGCATCCCACAGCCGTCGTCAATGCTCATGATGCTGCAACGTGATGAAAATCTGTAATTTGTGCAGAATATCATTATATAGCTTGTATATGATCTTATGCATGCAGATGAGTACTTTATCTTTATGTGTGCGCCGATTGAAAATAATGCATCCATAGTCTTGAATTGATTAATTGTGGGCCCATTTCTAACATTTCCAGGTGTAAGCTCTTAGACAAACTTATTGCCAAAAACATCAAATCCCATTCTCAGGAATTCTCTACTTTGGGCACACCGTATGTAGCCACGCATGTACAGTGTACCTGCGAATGGCCAAAACTAACCCCCGCGGTAGCTAAACTGGTATACAAAGAGGTTGCCCGCGAAAGGTCAAAATCGCAAAGGATGAACCCGCGACGTTCAAGGGTCTCCCGTACATTATCATCAGCCACAATCTGCCCACTGTTGGATGAAGGCCTCCCAAAGCCATCTTGATATTTTGTGATCTCGCAATGCATGCGTATTGAACTTCTTTCGCACAGTACATAGCCATCTGTGCCAATCAGATGTGCGGGGGAAGGACGACAAACTAAACGCAACGAGCGGTTCTAAAGGAACGAGTTTTCAGTCTGGATGATTTACAAGTGCACAGCTGTAGCGGCTTCCTGACGCTCGCTGCTGTTGCAGGCAAGCATGGCGGCGCGGTGCCCCCACGGGCGCTGCACGAGGCGGACGGGCGCTCCTACCCGCCGCAGCGGGACCCCCGCCTGTGCCCCCGCGACGTGCCCGAGGGCGAGCCGAGCGCCTACAACCCCCGCGACAGCATGTCGGAGGTGCAGTCGCTCAGCTCCTTCCAGTCCGAGTCCTGCGATGACAACGGTGAGTCACTTTTACTCCGGCTATATGCGCCTTTTCCAATGCCAAAAAAATACAAAATTCCGCTCGGAGGTGGTCGGGTGGCTCGGTGGTTGACACGTTCTGGGTGTGAATGCAGGCAGTCACACCTTGATTCACTCCGTCCCGTTCTGAGATGTCTGCAAGTTGCAGGGTGGATGTCCCCTTCATCGCTGAACCTCGGAACGTGCAAGGGGTTCTCAGTTAATTTTATTTAGAGAGGCGTAGTGTCACTATTTTTAAAGACATTGTAATGTACTCACTGCAGAGACTGCAACGACGAGACCACAATCGATGATAGCTGGTGCAAAATTGTTCCAGCTATCATTGATACGTCTTCCAACCTGAAGACGTAGCGATAGAGTTATTTTACACGTACGCCATCGAAATGGGAAAAGGTTTGACCGGGTTCGCAAGTGTAGTGAGTTTATGGTCTTGGCCTGGTCTAAAATGACTACACAAGACATACGTCATGTAACATTCAGTTTTTCACTTCGTTTGGATGGATGCTAGCTCTGAGAATCAAAAGGAAATATTGGTTTGATTTCCATGCAAAAAGAAAATATGCGTGTGTTCCCTGATGTCAGTAAAAACGGTTACTTGACGTGATCTCAGTTGCGCGATTATCTTCTTCTGAAGGCCGACTTCTGACGCACCGGGGCATGCACTCTGCTCTGAGAGCTTTACCAACGGGAATTCACGTCCTGATATGATGCCTATAGTGCAATTCCTCTAACATTCGGAAAATAATAAATGAACAAAAGCAAATGTTTCACCCCGCTGATGTCGCATGCAGCTACGTCACAGGTCACACTGACCCATTCCATTTTCAACCATCAGTAAGAGGAGTGTCCTAAAGTCTACAAGGACCAATGTCAGAAGAGCTGTTTGTGTGTTGGGTGTGGCTTCGAGGGATGCGATGCACCGTGAATCCAAAACTCTTAACTGGTGTTGTTTAAGGAACACACATTCGTGGCAGTGCATAAACCACAAGATGTATTTGACGTGATTAATTAATTAACTGTTCGTTTCAACAGTATTTCTCAATCCCATGTATTCAATAGAAGAACACGACGTTCCTTTGTATGCTCTTTTAATATCAATTACTTTTTGCCATTTACCAGACACATTTTAAAGATCTTAACTTTTAATAATTGTTATATAGAAGTGAACTGGTATGCTTTATGGGGGAAAACACATCGGATATGAGAAGGGAAATGAAGAAATGCTTGTAATTAGAGGTAGGGATTGAAAGAATGGTAGTCATACGAGGGATTGAAGTAAAACATTTTTATAATACAATCAAAGTCCCATATCTGCCGTCATATTGGTCACAATACGCAGATTAATTGTCCCTTTAATTGATGACCATTAACTTCTTATTGACATGCAATTATGTAATTAAGCGTTTCATTTTGGCGAATTAAATTACCAACTTGTATATCATATGCGTTTATATGCAAACATTTAAAAGTCACATGTATTTACACCATTCGAGTGATAACTTTGATCAAATTCTGAAATCAACATTTGGAGGAGTGGTAGGGCAGTGGTTGGCCCACTTGGATACGAAGTTGTCGGCTTCAGTTTACCGCCAGCCACAGCTAACATCAGTGGCAAGTGAAACCTGAACCAGTGCTGGGTAGGCTGCCCTTCACCAATCCACACTTGTCAGCATGGTGAAGTAAGGTCAAGCAAGCTCCATGACCAATACGGTGAAAATAGTTTTCATGCAACCATGGATTTGACAGATGGTTGTAAACATATTTTACAAAATGAATAAAAAATATGTAAATTGTCTTGCTTTTAAATCTAATATTTCCTGATTGGTGAAATTAGGCATTCTCGTGTTTGATATTGAGTTTCGCTACAATTCACTTAAACCGTTAAAACAAATAGAAGTCTAATATGAGCACATTTAAGACGACGGCGATCCATTAAGTTACAAACTTTGTGGTGAGAACGCATTGTTGTCTCTCGAAATTCGCGGTTTAAATTCTGCGACCACCTCTATCTTTTGGTGGTTCAACCCATGTTGCGATACTGCAATTGATGGGCCTGAAATAATGCCACTTGATTATTGCAGGGATGGTAATTGCACGTATGTTGGTTTCAGCCGAAATGCATTTACATCGAAGTCTAGACACGTTCCTCAGTCGAGCAGCGCTGCCCTTTATTCTTCCTCTTGGTTGATTGCGTGATTTGGCGAGTGGTCAGTTTTGAAATAGTAATGGATATAGATAGAAAGCGTATGCCACCCTGGGGAAATAAACCAGAGGTGCATACTCACAAGTCTCCTAAAAGTAGAAAGCCTAAAAATAACGTGTAACTATTCTGGGTAGGAACTGAACCTGCAGCTACCTTTTATGCAAAAAAAACCTGTTTCTTAAAAACAGCGAATGTGTCCACTGCTGCCCATCAAATGAATGTTACCCTTTCCCATTCATATGTGCGATTTAAATCATTCTTAAAATCCGTTTTTGAAGCTGAACTTTTGAATGTCTAGGTGATAAAATGTAATCAGAATATTATGCAAAGTGCTCATTTGTTTTATTCCGATTTGCCATGCTTAACCGCAATTTGCATAAAACTCTCAACAGCTGCAATTAAAATCACAAGGCAGATGAGGTCACGTCTATTTCAACCCCCTGGAATCTTGCAACACCCTCGCTCATGCTAATTTGTTTTTGCAAATGAGCACTAATTCATGGAATCGCCTTTGGCAAAACATTTTCGTTTTATGCGCCCACAAGTCAAGTGGACCCCAGACAACGTGCCGTCAATACGGTGGCAATGCTTAGCTCATGGACACTGTTACGTCATCCAAGACATTGCATAATGCATTGCATAATGAACCTTAAGTCAACAGGATAGAAAATATGAAATTGGCTTCGATTGTTTTACTGTCAAACACTGCATTTGTTGTTATGGGATTCTCACAGATTTCCCAAGCAATGTGAATGAGCAAATTGCGTTCACATTTTTTTTTAAACAAAATACACATATGCTATATTTCCCTTGTGCCAATTGCTATGGCATTTAAAAATATAGACATTTTAAATCACGTATAATTGTTCTCATCGTGCCACTTCTGGCATCACCTTAAAGCAGTGGCTATTTAAAGTGGAACACGGTATATACCCAATGTGTGCACCCGATTCAACAGCCGAATGGCTCACAGGGCTATACCAAATAAATGAAACTGAAACGAAACTGAAACTGTGTGGAGGAGGAGTCGGGGTTGCAGTGGTTGGTGCCCTGCGCTATGAAGCCGGCGACCTGTTTGATTTCCGGCCGTAGCTAACATCAGTGGCGAGTGAAATCTGAACAGGGCCTGGCCCACCTCTTTGAAGAGCGACCCACGCTGACCAGCGCGGTAACTAACATCTGGTCAAACAAGCCCCACGGCTGACAAAACACGGGATGCCATCCTCGAGCAGTGAGTTGGCTAAGGGCTGCAAGTTTATCTTTGTATTATTATTACTCCTTCCAGGACTGTACATTTGGAAGCAGATTTCAGTATGTGCAATGTCTGGTTGATGAATCGGTGAATTGTGCGTTATAATACGCAGTGACATTTGCTAAACTATGGCTTGCAGCTAATCAGAAACGTGACCTCGGCCTCACGTTCTCTGTCGTGATTAACACCTCAAAGCTGCCCTTTCCAGTTACGTTTAAAACACAATCGAATCTAATTTCAAGAAGTGGGTACCGTGTATTTCTTATCACATAGAAGCTGTTTAAATGTTCTGGAACCTGTCTTGCAAATCCTGACCTCTCGGATACTGTACTCAAAACTGATACAACCATTAATTGTGCAAAGAAACATGTGGAGCCCGTGCGGTATTTGAAATGTCAAACTCATGCCAATTGAGTCGGGGATCCTGCATGCTCATTATTAGTCTGACGGGGCACAGTTGTACGTCTACATAGCAATTTACGATGCTGCTGTTTCATTCTAAAAACAAATAAGGTGGCGATCTTAGCACACAAGTCGTCAGAGAGGGGACACAGACGTGTGTGTGTAGCGTTCGAACTCGGAGTCAGGGACATGTTCATGCACAGTGGGGCACAGCATGCAAGGTAACCAGGTCGGCTCGCAGCTGCTGTGTGCACCAGGACGCGACACCGTCACCGTCAAACTTTACTCTGGCGATGTGTTAAATGGTGGCTATTATTATTTCTGATTCGTTTGCGTTGCGAGTGATTCGCGCTGGCAAACCTCGTAGCCAGCTTACAAGCTACGTGCACCAGAAGGGGAATCACGTCGTGTGTATATTTACGAATTCAAGTTTGCCCCTGAATTGTGACGATGCCTCATTGGATGTCCTGAAGCAATATATCGTCATTGAGAGCTCACTAGTTTTAATCCTACTAATTGTTGGTATGAAAACATAATGCTATGTTAGAATTTGAAGATGTTAACATTTTACATTCATTTCCAGTTTTCAAAATCACTCTGCAATCAAATATTAGTCATTCTCAGTACGCCTTTTGGCATCCTCTGGTCTCACACCGTTTTGAGACGAGGCTCAAAAGAAAGCTGTCTCTGGTGTGGACCAATCAGTTTCAAGGACAATGCATTTATTATCAGAGGATGTTTTTTGTTTGCATTCTGACCACAAGTATTGTGGTTAATGCAGACATGATTCCTTGTAAAAGGTTTCATGTTGGTGTTTTAACATCTCAACACCTGTTTTGTTCCCAGAAAAAAGGGGAACACGTATTCTCATTAGTAATTCTCATTATATAAGTGGTGATGGTATTACCACTTTAATTGCCACACAGTGATTATTCTTAATACAATTACAGCATTAATCGAAAATCTGTGCAGCACTGAAGTATCACCACAAGTTAGGGGCCCTCTGTTGGGCTGATGTTACTCCAAGTATTTTTTAAGTTGTGTTTCCAGTTTTTCTGAAGCTTATGAGAGGATTACATTCTCCCCGTGATTTTAAAGGTTGGAAGTTGATGACGTTTTGGGGGGTCCATCAATGCACTTCGTGTCTGAGCACGGTCCTAGCTTTGAAGGCCCATCAAGAAAAGCTCTCACTCAAATCTTGGATTCCTATTATGTTGGTTATCCGCAATCATGTTGTACCGTTGCTGAATAATAATAATAATAATAATAAGACTTTTCCTTTTTGTCCGTACGTCATTGTGAGCATCTTTAGTGATTTATTCTCCACAAGCGCGGTGTAGCTTACTGAATTTGTGAATTACGGTAATTGAAGATTTTTTTGTCATAACAATGTCTACTTTTGTGGCGTAACATTTTATCAAATTAGGCTTTTTGCTTTTCAAATTCCAATCTCCGTATTTCTTATGAATTATATTTATCTTTTGTTCATATTCAACCAATGAAAACCAATTTTGTGTGCAGTCATGGATAATTTTATTCACCTATTTAAGGTCAAAAGGAAATTATTCAGCGTGTATTGAAAGTGCTCGTGATGAGTTTGTAAGTGCGTTTATCCCTCGCCTGTCCTTGTTTATAATCTGGTTTCCCCTGGGAAAAGCTGTGGCTAAAATTGCCAAAAGGGCGGTATCTGAAAACGCTTGCCTTTGTGACTTTTGTCAGTATTTTTTGTAACCTAATTCAATCTCAATTGCTAAAGGTTTCCCCATTCTCATAAGATAGTTATAATAATGCATAATTTCCCAAAAGCTTTCTTTATATAATCGGAACATTCCGTGTTGACCGTGCCGAATAGCAGTGCACCATTGCAGGACGTGCCCAGGTGGCTGGCCTCAGCACAGCCGACTGTGCCGGTGGCCCACCATGGCCCTCTGTGGCCCACCATGGCCCTCTGTTGCCC
>CM025611.2:825577-844306 GCA_014621495.2 Entosphenus tridentatus
CTGTGGCCCACCATGGCCCTCTGTGGCCCACCATGGCCCTCTGTTGCGGAGGCACGGACAGACCACTGCCAGGGACCGGCTGGGCTGGAGAGACCCTCACGACCCTTTGTCGGTCAATCGCAATCTCAGTAGTTCACAGTGGTCGCACATTTTTTTTTATATTGCACATCTAGAGACACGTTGAACTTCGTGCGTATCAACTGTATCTCAGGAAATACAGGGACAGGGTCCATTGTGGGAGGGTAAAGATGGTGGCACGGTGGTTTTCGCACTGCACTTTAAATCTGGACCAGAGTTCGATTCCCAGCCACGACTAACGTCGGTGCCTTGCGTTATTTGAACCAGCCCTGGGCCCCATCCCCTTTCATTGAGCAGCACCGGTCCAGCGTGGTGCATTCTGGTCAAACAAACCCTCATCACCTAAAGGCATGGGGAGGCCTTCATCCAGCAGCTGATTGATACGTTGCATGTAAATTAAGTACTGTAATTGCAAGTTTAGATATACTGTGAAGCATTGTAGTTAATTGCTTCTTCATACTGTATACAAGCATACAAATGTAATGGAATACTAAGGACATTTGTCACCAACTTGTTGGTACCGTTAGTCTTAAGATTAACGCATCTTTGTGTATTAATCGTACAAATGGGCGGTGTGGTCACTTCACTGTGAAGTAAATAATATTTAGATTAAAATACGTTTTTCATTATGTGCATGCATTTAATGCATCTCTCAAAGATGTACTGAATGCTCACTGTAATCCTACATGCTTGCAAATGCACTTTGGGAAGCGCTAGCCACAACACACTCACAGATTGCATTTGCGTTCTTTTTAATGGACCTCACAGTCAACTCGATTAAAGCGACGTGTTTCTACGAGTCGACTGTAAGTACGCATCAAGTCGACTTGCACAACAGCGAGTTCAGGGCCCGATTACTGTGGGACGGAGGGCTAAGCGGGCAGCCGAGGGGACGCGCCGAATCTTCGCAGACGGTTTCAAATGTAACAACATTCCGCGTGCACCTCCCCAGTGGCCTGGTGCTATGTACACACACTCTCTTTTGTCACGAAGAGGGAATGGGTATGCATTTAGTAACTCGCGAATCCGGACCTCGCGCATGGTTTGTGTTCAAATGCGGTTGAGGGTTTGTGGCCCAGAGGCTTTTCAGAAGATCAAAGCTGGGGATCTTCTACGTCGGGACTCTTCTGTGAGGTGTTTGTTCGGCACTCCTTGTGAACTCGATTTTCCAAGCATCATCATCATGAAGGGTGGAAGTTCCATTGTTGAAGGTTAAGTGCCTGGGTCCAGAAGCTCTAGCATGAGTTCATTATTACTATTTACGATCACTCCTCTTTTTATTTTACCAGGTAAGGCCCAACTGAGCTATGTAAGCTCTTTTTCAGAAGCAACCTGGCCACAAATGGGGAAATTTATAGCAGCCAAATACTAACGCATGTTGATTTTAAATGTGGAGGGAAAAAGCAGAGGACCCAGAGAAAAACTCTCGCGGCCACGGGGAGAGAGACGTGCAAACTCCAAATATACAGCAGGCGTCAGGGTCGGGATCGAACCCACGGCCTGTATACCAGGCGAGGTAGTTAACATCTCACATCTCACTACCGTGGCAAGATGTTATTATATTGAATATAACGAAAGTTTATATATAACATATTTCTTTCAACACTGGTGGCCTGGACCACCCTTGCCTGTACGTGTACCGTGTGAGAAGAGGTGAAGCTCACGTCCGTGTGCACTGCTAGGCCATCGATGTGTTCCGTGTGGCGGCAAGTGGCGTTAGAGCGAACCACAAGGCCGCGTTGGTGCCTGTCTCCCTGGGGATACACTGAAAATGTACGCAATGTTCTAGACCAATGTTAATAAGGTATATAACTATAATAACAAACATACTTACAAAATATTAATATTGCCTACATTTATGAGTGTGATCCTATGTTTATTTATGTTTTAAAATTGTTATGACCGAGGCCAAAATTATATTTTATACCAGTTACATTTTCTGTAAATATTTGTTCCACAAAAGAAAAACTTTCAATATTTACTTTTCCCTTCGGGTTTATTTTCATAATTTATGGAATGTTTTATCACTTGAAAAACAATCAAGAATGATTAGACCTTAATGCACTTCATTCAAATACACATTTTTACATTATAAGTGTGCCCCAGACACATTTTATGCGCGAGAACAGTTTGGCAATGGGCCATTTTGGTGACTTTAAAGATTCCATTCAAACACGGGGAACGGGGAGATAACTCCAAGTCGACAGAGTGAAATAAATACGTGCAGCCCGTTTAGTTAATGCACTGCTCATGAGGGCCTCTCCCCACTGCTCGCTGGCCCTGAGAGACGACTTGAGCATGCTTCACCTCGCTCGTCAGTGCGTGTTGGTGAAGGCAGAAACGACCTGGCCACAAATGACAGCCCAATGAAATGGCTTATCATGTGGAAATGTACAACAATCAAATACTCTAAACACATGTTTCTAAATGTGGAGGGAAAAACCAGAGGACCCAGAGAAAAATCGATTTGACCACGAGGAGAAGATGCAAATTCGAAATAGACAGGCATCGGCAGGGTCAGGATCGTACCCACAACCTTCTGTATACCAGGCGAGGTAGTTAACATCTCGCCACCGCGGCGCAAATAATACATATAACTGACATTGTTGTACACTGTAGTTCCAGACCTATAAGCCATAAAGCTTGACATAAAATGGGCCGATGGTGGGATGCTTTAAGTGAAAACTCACGGCGATTTCCTTTTCATAACGACACCCTGTTTACAGGCCTGAGCCAGTGGTGAAAATGTAGTTTTCACCACAAAGTGGTACCTATTTTAATAACCCTGGAGGAACGATGGGCCGAGTCAATCCACAACCAGCATTTGAATTCGCAATATTTCCGATTGCGAGCCGCTCAGTGCCGCTGTGCCACGTGGCGGGGTACCATGGGATGACACCCGTTGTCATGGTGACACAGGGAGCGGCGTCACCCAACGCTGCTGTTTGTATCATGCCAGTAGCAGTAGTTTGCTGCCTTTTGCTGAAAATGTTCCCTCCTGTTTACGACAATGTGTTATTTGTTTCCTTCCCATTTCAGCATCCATAGTGGAACCGGCAAGGAGTGTACACCGAGGTGACGTGTGTGCATGAGAGCGGTGGCGGGCATGTGGGCATGTGGACATGTGGGCACGCTGGCGTGCGCGTGCTTGCACGTTTGGCTTTGTTGAACAATGTGCCCGTCTCCTGCACGTGTGTTTGCACATTCTCTCGCTCCTCTTCTGTCTGTCTGCATGGACTGTTCTGCGGTTTGTGAGCATGGCAGTGCATTCTGACCACTAATTTAATTACAAAATTAAGGTACTGAATTCTAAGGCATGTGGCTACTTTCAAGTAAAACACAATGTTTATTTGCCTCTTGGTTCTTGTATTCATTTGCTCATTTATTCATTTCAGTCACTGTCTTAACATGTTTTCACAACCAATGTTGCTATTCGTAAACAGATTATGTTGGGTTAGGTTGCGCAGTGTATAATATCGAGTTTTGATCGTAACCTTCCACCCACTGACAGAGCCAATCACGTCAGGTTGTCACGTGACCAAATGTGGCATTTGGTTTTTCAGCAAATCAGAGAAATTTTGAAAAGCGAGCCAAGTTTGTATTTCCCCCCCCCCCCCCACTGGATTTCTCTCCTGTTAAAAATATTAAACACGTGAAAATACATCGCTGACACTTGAGAATCATTAACTCAGCAACTTTTACAATACATGGAGAATATACACAAAATGGCGTAGGAATCCACTTTTTAAAAAATTCTATCGCGCTTAAATGTTGTGTTGCTGATGCTGCTATTGTGCTTGGATGGGTTGCTTGCTTACTTGTGCGATGGTAAAAGGAACATTGCATGTTTTTTTGTGGCCAGTGTTGGCTTGGCTGTTGTAAAAGCCCTGCAGGGAAAGTGGTTGCATGGTAAACCAATATGTGTGCATTTTGTCCAGTGCTGGTTCTGCTGCCGTTAAAATAAAGATACAAGTCGGTATTGCAGCCTTTCTGGTTGTGTTTAAAGAGATTTGTATGGCATTGGCATAGCGTTAGTGCCAAAGTCATATAAATGTCAAACGTTATTAAATGTTTATTGTTCTGAACCTTTCACTGTTCTTATCATGCCATTTGAAAGACTTGCCCAAATATTGACACTGATATATATTTATTCAGTACAAGTTCGATCTCGATAATATACATTATATATTACACATTACATATATATACACATTTTACTTCAGACTCTCGTCAATATAAATGCATGATGAGTATAATTTTTTTCACTGGTCAAAATAACTTGCATATAAATATGTTCAATTCGTGCAACAATAATGATAAGTAGCCTTGAAATTGAGGCTTTAAATTAGATTAAATATACAAGAAAACATTGCTTGATTATCATCTTACATACCAATAAAATAGATATATATATATTTTTTTATTATCTTGAAATTACGCATAGTGTATGTCATAAGGGATGGCATTAAATCAGTGTAAAGAGCTGATACCCTTCATGTCACCTTTTAACTTTGACTTCTCCATTACCAGAAGTAAGATGATTATGAGTATAAATCGATTAAATTAGGAGACTCATATTTCTTCCATTGCCCTGAGATTTTAAGGGCAACTAACAAAGACAGCTGTGGTCGACAAATAATCACACAAAGTTCAACCAATACATTTGGCTGACACTACAATTAACTTTGTTTTACGGAGTTTATAGTTTAACACCAAGCATAATAATTATCTTTCCATTATTTATTAAAACATTAATAGAATCCTCCCAGGATTATTAATACCCGTGTTTGTTTTAACAGTTCAGCGGTTAATCTCTTCAAATGACAATATATTTTTGAGTTCACAGTTGTATTAGTATTTAATGTAATTGTAAGAATTGCACAATCGGATATTTTACACGGCTGTGAGGATGGTTAGAAATCCTGTGATGCACACATTCCGGCTTTCAGGAGCACAAACGCATGATGCCACGGGTGAAGTGTTGAGGCTGGACACGGCTACCGCTCGCTCCATCAGAATAAAACACGTGCCCGCTTTGAATGCTCACCCATCCACGTCTCCCTAACGGCAGCAACGAATCGATGGTTTCCCCACAGGCCTGACGTGGGACACTTCCGACTGGATGCCGCACAACCAGCTGCCGGACATCGACGAGTCGGGGGAGGCGCCTTGCCCGGAGTACGCCGACCCCGCGGAGATCGAGGGCGACTACTACCTGGGCGGGTACGACATCGACAGCGAGCTGCCGCTCCCCGAAGACGCCTACGACGAGCGCTTCGACCCGCTGCTGCCGCTCTGCGCCGTGCCGTCCACGGGCAGCATCGACGCGCCGCCCGGCGGCCCCGCGGCCGCCCGGCACCGCCGCAACTTCCACCCGAGCCAGTACCTGCCGCAGCACGAGATGCCGTCGCGCCGCTCCGCGGGAGACTACGGGGCGATGTTCACGCGCTACGACGGCGAGTACGACCTGGAGACGGGGGGCTCGCCGCCGCCCTCGCGCGCCCGCCGCAGGCTCGACGCGCCGGCCGGCCGCGAGCTGCCGCCCGACGCAGAGCTGGACGGGGACGACGGCGACGTCGACGGGGAGGGCCCGGACGGCGCGGTGGACGTGAAGATGCCCGGCGTCGTCACGAGGCACCACACCCAGGTCTAGCCGCCCGGCAGGACGTTTGCCCGGCTGGCTGGCGCCGCCACCCCGGCCCCAACGCTGCGATTTTCCGTTTTGAGTTGAGGAAGAAGCGTACGGCGAACCGACGCAACGTGGAAGCCCAGCGCTTATGCGTGGAAATGAAAAGAAGAGGAAATTGGCGTGCTCTAAACTTTATCACCAGCAGCTCGGACACGTTGCCGTGTTCCACCAAGCGCCGTTGTGTGGATGTTTATAGTGAATAGCGCCGTAATGTCGTCACAGCGTTGCTCTAGGCATTGGGAGATTTAGACAAAGTTGAAGCACAGAGCACGATACATGGGACAGAATCACAAAAACTGTGGAAATGCCCGGCACCTAAGCACAATTATAATAACCAAACACTGTGCCTATGTGTTAGTCGAAAGCACCTTGACCACATTTTACTCTGAAGATGCCTGCCTAAGCCCCAACATGTATTTCTGCTACAACTGACTTTGCTTTGACATATTCTTAACAAGACCAATTATAAAAGTAACATAAAAGCACACGGCTATGAAAAGACTAATTACGTGAAGATGTGAAGAGGACTTTTTTTTACCATTTTATGAATCGGTGTAAGAAAAAAAAGCGCAGCTTTTGACATTTTTTTTATTTCCATTTCACATCCATTGAAGGTCATATATATGTATAATTGTTGGACAATACTGCCTTTAATTAGCTCAAAGCAGTCGGGTGTGTGTGTGTGTTTATCATTCGCTGTCACATTTCAAATTTCACACCATTTTTTCCACATGTATTTTTACGGAATAAATGTCGTAGGTTTTCTCACGCGTGCTTTTTGAGTTTCTGTGTAAAAACCTGTTTTCAAGTGGATTTTAAAATGTTGTATTTGTAAGCAATTTTTGGTAACAGGTTTATAAAAAATGATTTTTTTTTATAAAAATGGGAAAATGCAGTGCTATGAAAAGCAATAGCATTCACTGCACTAACGGAACAGTGTGGTTGTTTTTGTAACGTGTTGATTTAAATGTTGCAGATATAAATAAGTGAGGAAAAAAACAAATACTTGAAGTAGCTTTGGTGCTCACCAAAGTAGGCCTTTTTTTTGTTTATATCACAGGCAAAGTCTGCACTGTCTAATACAAGTACAAAATAACCACTGCTGCTGCTCCCACTGCTGCTGCTGAGAGCAATGGTACATGGCCTGTAATCTAGGCTGATGGCAGGTCGGGGTTGAGGAATTGCTTGATGATGGGAACACAATCTTTGCTAAAGTTGTATGTGCCATTCGTCAGTTCGCAAGTGTCGTGTGATTAGTACATCTGAGACGAAGCGGGCACAGAGCCTTATCGGGACCGTTTAAACCGAAGGGTTTAAAATACAATGATTTGACGGCCAAATGTATTTAGATATTTACAACAGAGCACAATCCTCGAGTTGGCATAAGTGAGGCAAAGTATGATTGCGTTTGAGGCTGCCTCAATGGTATGATTTAAATTGCTGTGTGCACTGTTACTATTTAATTTAAAAGTGAGAATAGAGAGTACATATTTACATACCTGCAGATAAATCATGGCCTTGTTTAACTGCTTACATCTGCAGGGTCAACTCTGGGTAGGTATTAGCCATTTATCAAGTGAGTATTCTAACCCTGTCTGTTTTGGAGGCTGGTTACAAGGAGTGGTTTAGTTCTTCCTTGCAGCAGATGGATGTGTTGCCATTTGCCAGTATAACTGAAATAACGCGTCTGCTTTGTGGTGTATTGGGACTTGGGAAACTGCCATTTGCTTTGTCCTGTTCAAAGTTATATTAGAATAAAACTATACATTGTGAAATAACCTGTGCACACAATTCATTCAACTGCATACAGTACTCAATATATTAATATGGCCTAATGCATCTTGTGAGAGGTAATGTCTGTTCGTACCACCGTAAGGATCACCTGCAACGGTATTACTTTTGAGAGTGGCATTGATTTTTAAATAAGTCTAGCACAACTATGCTACCCACGTTTTGGGCATTGCCTCACAGAAGTGTAAATTTATGTCGAAATCGAGTTCGTTTCGGGCTTATCTTCCAAACAGTTTAATAGACAAATAATAGTAGATATGGATATATAATAGGGTTGCATATTACGCGTTTAACTGTACCCTACGATGTGGTTATGTTGGTATTTCAAATCCAATTCTCCACGGGCCCTATTCATTTTTATGCAGATCTAGATCAACTGGGGCCCGATAATATAGTGTCATTATGAAGAACGTATTATGCAAAACGTCATATACTTGACACAGAGTTGCGCTTGCTGCTTAATTGTTCTGAGTTAAGTAAGACAACCTAAATGTTTGTATGGCCTGGCAGCACGCATGCTGAGGCTCCGCTGTTGGTGGTGTTCTCCGGTTGCCACGAGCCCGTGCTCAGGAGACCCCCCCCCGACCTACCCACACCCCCCCCACACACCCACATACATCCCCTCACCCACCAACCCACACCCCCCACACACACCCCCTCCACACACACCCACACACACACCCCCCACACACACACACCCACACACACCCCCACACACACCCACACACACCCACACACACACCCACACAAACACACCCCCACACACCCCCCCCCACACACCCACCCCCACACACACCCACATACACACACCCACACACACCCCCCACACACACCCACACACACCCCCCCCCACACACACACCCACACACACCCACACACACACACCCCCCCCCACACCCACCCCCACACACACCCACACACACCCACACACCCACACACACACACACCCACACACACACACACCCCCCCACACACACACCCCCACACACACCCACACACACCTGTACCTACATTAGAGGGGTGGTGGGTGGGGGCTCTGCTCTCCACGTTGGTTGATCCAGACGCCGGTGCTCGCGCCTTTTCTTTGCCCTGGCGTTTCTCTGTCTTTAGTCTTCGCAAAGTCGCTCTCCTTCCTGCTGTCGCGCAGCAACGGCGGTGGACCTGACAGGTCATCAGGGTTGGCTGCCACGAGATGGCGGCTCGCAATCAAGGTCACGGGCGCTGAGATGTTGGCCGTCTCCCTGGTGGATGTGGCAATGGTCTCCGGGGATTTCCACAATCACCCTGATTTAGAACAGGGGAACACTCAGCTCTTACCTGAAGCCTTTGGAAAGAGGCCAGGAGAGAGAGGTGGTGCCATGAGGCTGCATCTTTGATGGTTTGGATGGATGTCTGCATGGGCTTCATGGGTAAGTGCATTGATTGTAATCCTCTAGTGCTAACAGCCCTGCAATATAACACAATGCATTCTAATTTAAGTGAATATATTAACCTCCAGGCATTACCTCCTGCTCACATGTCGGGGGGTATGTGGATGATGTGACGTCTCTTATTTACGGCCTGGAATCGGAAGGCATTTTTACGACAGGAGTTTAATTCGAGTGATCCCTTGATGATGCTGGTTGTAACTTCCAGCAAAGCGGTTGTGCCTAATTGTTAAATGTTGTGGATCGCTCTTCAACATACCGGTGCGGTAAAGCAATAAATATTGTCCCGTTTGTTTACTTGAAAAAGTTATTTATTTGGCTGTGTGTCAGATGGAGGAGGGTGTACAACACACATTGGCATTGTGCTCTCGTGACTTGGCCTACAAATTAATTATGACGCGTTCAAGGATGGTTCCCACAGCCTGGTTCATGGTTGATCCCAGCGATGACTAATTGAGGGGTGCGGATTATGAACGGCATGGCCTTTGTGGTTGGATGCTGTTCCCTGTGGCAGCACCAGGTACATATCGTATCTGCTGCTAGGAATATCCTTTTGTATGGGTCATTTGGTTGGCTTTTTGTGACAGATTTGTCTGAAGAAGGCGCACGAGGAAAGAAAATCTGCTTGCCCGGTGGAATTAAATCTGGAATTTCCACCACTGACTCACGATTATAAATGGGAGATGCCTCAGTGGTCATTTGTGCAGGAAATGACTGCCAATGTAGCCTCTCATTTTGTCCTTAATCCTGGACATGAGATAAGATGCTTAAAAGCAGAAAATGAAACATGTCGGTAGTATTGCAGCTGTGTTTGGTCTGCATATTGGTCTGTAATCAGCTTCACTGAGCTATTGCTACTGACACAATGATCTTTGTTGTCAGCTACAATAAATCCAGTGCTGGATAAGGCCTCCCCGAGCTGCTGTTTCCTCTGACTATCCTGTGATGTGATAATCTATCCTGCACCTGGACACGAGCCGATTCATCACTCCATCTCCTCCGTGGATGTGCTCCCCGATTAGTTCCATTCTTTCGTTGCCATTCCGTTGTTATTCTTGACCAATCATCCAGCACCCCTTAGAGCGACGTGTCCTGCCCAATTCACTTTTAACCTGATTGATCTTCTGTAATCCACGTCATCCTTTTTCTAAATGAAATGCTCATCTTATCGAGTCTAAATATATTAAATTTACTATAAATAATTATAATTTGAATATTATCTCCAAATAACGATCACACTTTGATGTGGTAAAGAGGAAATGGATGATGATTCCTTCAAAAAATGTGTGTAAAATCTGACATTTTCACTATTCAAAGAGCACTTTCTGCATGAGATTTAAATGTTTGTACCCGCATAAATAGCAGCAGGAATGCATTTTACTGCTTAGATACTGGCTCATCTGATATTTTTCTAACCTTTAAAGGTTTCCCAAAAAGTTTTCCTATTTGTTAACTGTGTAGTTTCATTAATGTACAGTATATCTATATTAAATGTTAAGAGTGCGCTGTGTATTAAGATCTGATTACTTCCCCCATAGTGCTTCTTTCGCAGCTTTGAGAGAGCATTCGTTTTATCCACTATGTCAAGTGAACCCACTCCTAATCTCCTAAAGACAAAATCTAAATTTTGTCCATACACCTGTCCTGAAGCATTTGGCTGATGACATGTAACGCGACACAGTCTGATTGTGTTTTGTTTATATTTGAGCCCTTACAAGTACATCCAATAGGTACAATCCGGCTATCCCTAAATCCACAAATGTTCGGTTCACGAATTGTCGCGTTCACACAATAGACAAATTATGGACACGTCGATTAACGGAATTTCACCCCGGCACGCGCCATGAGATCAAACAAGCGCAGCGTCACGTGTATCTGGAGTGCAACGGGAACGCCTTCACGTCACCTTCTCAGTCATTCCAACATGCAGATATTTTGGTGAGTTCGATGAAAAGGTTAATTATGAAAACATTATTATTCAATCGTTTCAATATTTACATTATTTGTTATGTTTTTGTATTGTAAAAAGTGATTAAGGTAGTGTATATTTGTTAGTTTAGGAGTAGAATTGGAATGACTTTCCAAAACACATTAATCAATTAACGGGAAAAGCCATTCCCATTCACGAAATGCCATTATATGCGTGTGTTTCTTAAAGAGTGCATCCCTTCATGAATCTAGGGATATCTGCACTGTGTCGTCTAAAATGGCCAAGTAGTTCAGTTCGCCTGTCTTTTATTGGGTTACAAATTGTTTTTATTTCAAAGCCACTGCTATACCAACATTCAAAGGTACACCTATTCAAAAATGTGACCGATATGTAGGCTCTGGAAATGGAAGAGTGTGACCTTGAGTTGATTAAAGAAAAGGGGTTAATCATGTGTAGAATAAAACCCATTCAAACAAATATGTCTGTGCAGATGATTGATAGCACCTGAGCCTCTTCTTCCGATGCCGACGCCATATGGCCAACACCAACTCGAGGCGGCAGTCAGGTTCGCTGCAATGTAATATGCTTTGAAAGGGAATGTCCACTGCCATGTCAGTTAAACTTGTAACGCTAATAAAGTTGGACGCGGTGTTGAGTTATTTGTGAAAGAAAGGTTTAGGTCAGAGTTGGGAAACATTCAGTTTTAAATTTACGAGAAAAGCAGAGTCGCAAGAAACCCACGGGAAGTTTGTGTCAAGCCTCTATTTGCAGCGCAGCCGAAGTAGACCTGGCAGTCAACATTCACGTGGCAAAGCATTGCTAACCCATGCTATCGTAGTGGTGGAAGAGTGATAGAGAGGCAACTGTGGGTGAGTGAATCGGTGAGCGCTGGATCATCAATCAACCCGACTGGTTTACAAACTGTTAATTTGATTATTTAAAAATAAATGAATAGCTCAGCTCCAACTCCTAAGCAAAGTTCCATATCGCATTAAACATTGCATTCATGTGGTCTAATGGTGTTTGGTTAATTTGAATGTTTTGTGTTGTTCGTGTGTGTCTAGGATGTGTCTTATTTGTGTATGCGGGCACTGGATTCTGTATTTGAATCAATATTAGCAAAACTGAACTGAGCTAAAGTAATTCATATTTTGTCCATAATGGACAGTCCACTGCGCTAAGAACCTGGCGCACTGAGTTCGATCCCTGGACACAGCTGACATGAAGCACGAGCGAGATCGGAACTGGTCCTGGGGCCTCTACTTTCACAAACCGGCACAGACCAGCATGGTGAAGTATGGTCAAACAGTCCACATGGACGACAAGCCATTGGGAGACCTTCATCCACAGTTGAAGTTAGTATTTGAAAACTAATTTCTTTAGAACTACTTTTTGTGTTTAGTTTGTTGTCATTTCCCCGCACCTCGCGATTGGCAGGCTCTGCTATGTACGGTGCATAAGAAGTTCAACAGACATACAGTCGTGTATTGAAAACATGGTTTCTATTTATCGCAGAGAAATGTACAAACCCTTTGAAACGTGATAAAGCATTGCAAGTTAACTTCAAACAACTGTTTGTTTTTCAAGGTTTGCTTTCAAGGCTATTGTGGTGATGATTATTAAAAATGGATGTCTAAGAGGAGTTACATTTTTTATTTTCTCTCATTATCCAAGAAAATGGTTCTAAGATATGCATTATTTGATCAATAATAAAAATACCGGAAACGTTATGGAGGCATTCAGAGAATGAGATAATCAAATAATGAGTCGGAAGTTGTATCTCTCAACGTAATTTGCTTTTTTTTTATTGAAGAACGTGGAGTCTTCATTTGAAGCTTTCGTGACTGCAGGAATCTATACTCTTTGGTTCTTTCGGTAAAGTCACGTAGGTAGAAAAAAATGCATAGATCCCGACGTTTCGATCGCAACACAAGCAGTCGTCTTCAGGTACTAACAGTTGCGTGGAAACCCTCCCCGTAGCGGCTTGCTTCGCAACACAATCTTGCTTGTGTTGCGAAGCCTTTTCTGTCAGCAACGGCACCAAACAAGGATATGTAACAGTCTTCATTTATGTATCAGCTCCAGTCCTACAGAACTTGTATTCTGCCGTGGGTCATTTGAACCTTATGGCGGGACCCCGGGGTACCGAATAAACAGAAGTCAAAATCGCAATTAACTCATTTATTTTGGCGACTCCGTCCCACCGCGCACACAAACGCCGCGACCCACCTGGAGCGGATCATTCTGTTGTCGTGTCCAAGTGCAGCAGCGAGGACGAACGCGCACAAGAGCTGAGCAAGCGAATGCACTCCATGCTCGGGTATGGGCAGGATCACAAGTCTTACCCAAAGCTGCTCAAGCTGCCGACACGACTCAAGTTCTTTATTTGTCATCACGGTCTGCATAATACGGTGAAACTGCTCTCTTATCTTCATTGTTATTTGTGACCTACCAATGTCTGCAGCCAGGAATAATCGATGACAATCCTATTACCTGCAGATATTTTACAGATGAGATGCGTTGCACCGTTAATTCTTCCTGCTTGATAATACTTCTCTTGTCCGTATGCATCTGTGCAGATAAGTTTTTTTTGCGATTAAGGCATAGTCCCCACATACCGCTCGTTTCAATGCGGATAAGAGGAGCGAGTAACATTGTATAAACGCTTGTTACAATGTGAACAGCGCATTGAAAACGCGTACTATTTTATGTACTGTTTACAAAGTGTGTTCACAAATTCACACTGAGAAACACGATGATTGACAGAGGGGTGTACATTATTTTTTCGACAGTGTATTTAAATAGAGGTGCTGCAGGTAAGTAGTTTCCAGTTTTAAAGGCGGCATAGTTTAACAAGACGACACTTGCCACCATCCTTTAAACCCATTGGTGAAAAGAGCTACGTTTTTGTTTACATTATAATCTCATGTTAATGCGAGAGCCGGGGGCTTATGGGACTCCGGGGTTCTGCCATAAGGTTAATTTACTGATAATTTCGTTTCAGCCATTCCCATTTATGCGCCAACAAGAAATCAACTTTGTTTATGTAAACATCAAACAACTCTGTTGCTGAGTGCTGCACGTTTTAATGTTTAACCGAGCGAGGGCACTTTCCAATCAGCAGGGTGCCCATTCATGGCCCTTCTGGAGAACGCTGTGGGAAGGCAACTTCAAAACCCCCCCTCACTTCTTATCGCACCAAACCATCAAGCTCTGCTGGGAAATCGCAGATGGCTTTACGTGGTGTTTCAACTCTTGGATTGCTATGAACAGACAGACAGACAAAGAAACATGACGGTCAAAATCGACAAAGGCAAATACACAACAACCCATCCTCAGAGTGAAGGACGCGGGTTGAAGGATGTATCCTCAAAGCGTGCAGGATCGACACTCAAACCTGGGAACGTGTTGTACTGCACAACCCCAGATGGGATACCTCAGCCTGGTGTGAGCCCGTCATCCAGCAGTAGATCGACCAAAGCCTTTCAATCATCAAATATCATAACAATGCCATTTTAAGGAAACCACTGGAGCGATACACGTTTAAATCTAGACTGAAAACTAATTTCTTTACAACTCTTTTGTCTTTTGTTTTTTGACCTTCCCCCACACCTCCGATTAGCACGGTTGGCTACGTACGGTTCGAAAGAAGTTCAACATACATACAACAATGATAGTTAACTTTTGTATTTACGATTATTGTTCTTGCCTACCACAGATGCACTCATTAAAGCAATGCTGGAGATGAAACTGAAGGTTTGTTTGGACAAGCATTGTCACCACAATTGTTCATATTTTGTGCTACAGTACCTTAATGGATACATACTTACCCTGTTTGAAACACTTCTTCATGAGGAAAATGATCGTTTCTAAAGTCATTTCGTCTCGTGTAATCTACTCGTAACATTTCATGCTACGTCCAAAGTCTTTTTCAATGACTGTTTTTTTAAGGATTCAATGTCCTCTGAATTACACCAATTTTGGCTGGGGATTATTATATGGGCTTGCAAACCTTCCAAAACATATAACCATTCGGCTTGGCATTAGGTGCTTATTATTTTAGCTATACTAAAGATTTTGATTCAGAAAATAATGAATTTGTATTCCCACCGACATCGAAGCCCAGACAGATTGCACCTCATTCACGCCCTGCCTGCGCCCATTCTGGGCACTGTAAAAGCAGCGGCACCAAATCGGCAGAACGACGACGACGCTCGTGCAACGTTGCACGTGACCCCGCAGCCTGCTCCAAACATGTCACTCTGGAAACACTCCAAAGGTCACAACAAAAAGCAATTCTTGTAAATCCATCATTTTCAGTGAACTCTGCCCCACTTCTATGCCACATTGACGTTTGAGTTAAAGAGCCATAAATAGGGCACGGGCATCGCAAATGAAGGCGTGCTAATTGAACCCAGTCTGTTCGTTATGCAACCTATCACGACTCGGTGGGAAACGGCAGTATGGGAGTCGGGGCTCCTCAGGCTTAGTTTCATGAACACAAATCATGAATCATTGAAAATGAATTAAGATCGCCCATGTCCTTTATAAGTCAACTGCTTTTATTATGCTGGCAGGAGCCCCCTATCTCCGGTTGTAGCCAACGTTTTCATGGAGAAATTTGAGACTGACGCCATCCAGACTGCCACTCTACGCCCAACCTTATGGAAGAGGTACGTAGATGACACTTTTGTCATCTGGCCACATGGCCGGCCTGCTCTAGATCAATTCCTCGACCACATCAATTCCATACACCCAGCCATCAGATTTACCATGGAAGTCGAAAAATACGGCAAGCTACCTTTTTTGGATGTCCTAATAAAAAAGAGACCTGATGGTTCATTGAGCCACTCTGTCTACAGGAAAGCTACCCATATGGATGCTTACCTAAAACCGGAGTCCCACCACCATCCATCCCAGAAGAATTCCCTCCTCAAGACTCTACACCATAGAGCCCAATGCATCTCCGACCAGGAACACATTGCCTGTGAACTCAAGCACGTACACCAAGCTTTCAAGCCTAATGGTTACTCCGACTACACAATCTGCAAAGCCACCACTCCAACCATGAAGAAGGACCCTCTTAAGGAGCCATTAAAAACCATCACCTCACCCTACATTGCGGGAGTCACAAAAAAGATATTCAAAATCTTGAATAAACACAAGATCCAGGTCCGATTCAACACAGTACATAAAATCCATGATCTGGTCCCGTCTGTAAAATATGTGATTCCAGACATACAGTACCCTGGCATCTACAAACTAAGTTGCCTCTGTGGTAGCAGTTACATTGGAGAAAACAAACGACATGTCTCGGACCGCATCCGTGAACACAAAGCAGACCTAAAACACGGTAGGACCAACACCTCAGCCGTGGCAGACCACTGTTATAATTCAGTGGGCTCACATGACATTGACTTCTCCAAGACAGAGGTTCTCTGCAAGCCATCTGGCTACCATAAGAGATTTGTTCATGAGGCTATCCACATATACAAACACAGAGACAATTTCAACCGAGAAGATGAATTCTGGCTCAGCAAACATTGGAAGGATTTGATAAACCATTTTGGGTCTTCATCGATTGTGTTCACGCTTACGGTGACTCTCAGACCGCATTCCATTCTCTTTCTTTCTCCCCCTTCCTCCGTTCCGAGCATATGTGGACTCGTCCATCTGAACAACTGCCAGTTGCTGTCCGTGGTGCTGACGTTAAGAAAAAACGCCACTTTTGCAACACAAGCAATCATCATCACACCTGATGATGATTGCTTGTGTTGCAATCGAAACGTCGTGAAAATGTAATTGTTTTATGTTTATTATTTTATTATTTCCATTCTACGTGACTTTACCGAAAGAACCAAGAAAAATAAAAATTGTCGACGACTTTATTCAACTTCTAATACAGGTAGGAACAACAGTTCCACACTGCCCACCAGGGATTATTTGTCTGTCTGTCGTGCATAGCCACGCCCTCGATTTGTATTTCATAGAGCACTTCGGGCTAAATATGTGTGTACGTTGAACTTCGTTTGCACCGTACGTCGCCAACCGTGCTAATCGGAGGTATGGGGGAAGGACGGCAAACTACACCAAACACACGCACGTGGCTCTAAACGCAAGTGAAGGTGTGGATATGTCGAAGATGAAAGCTCACCTGGTTCGACTGCACCTTTTCACTCGTCACAAACGCCTGCATGCTGTGTTCCCGTCATCTACCAAGGTCGTGCTGTGCCCTCCTGCCATGTACACATGCTCCCTCATTGCTTTGGGCATTATATAAAACGTTATATCCAAAATAAATTGTGATTTAAATTCCCAAGTTATATATAATGTTCAATTAGTTGTGTGTATCCGTTTCCTATACAGCAGATTTCATTACCACCATACTCCAGGGACTTTCACTGCTGAGATCACAGCTGGAGATCACGATGTTCACGTCGGCACACCTCGCTGACTTGAAGGATGATGGACCCTGCTTCTCTGTGCCTGTGTATTGTTGTTGAAAATGGAAATACAAAAATGTCAATCATAGAATACACCAGACAACATAAACACGCCAGTCTACATAAGTACGTGCTATAATAAGACTTGAGGTGAGCATACATTCTCTGCTACCTAATATGGGCAATGTGAATTCCACGTCAATTGTTCTTCTAAACATGATCACACTACATGTGAGCCTGGCTACTGATTGGTAGTTCAATGTTATCTTTGGGTAATACTTACATAATGCATGGAAGTCACTGCTTTTACAAAACATACAGTGAACAGTTATACAAATGATAAACAATTTAACACAAATGCTAAGCGATATTTTCTATCAAAGTTTCCTACAACTGAATGCTATTGTGCGGCAAGTCCTGCTTTTTTCACGACCTTGAGAAAATTCGTGTTTTTAAAATGAGTTTTGCATTTAACGTCCCTTTTATATGGACAGCATCAAAGATTAAACCAACAAAAGTAACCACGTGAAACGTTGATTCTGGAACGAGCAGTGTGTAATACAATTGCAGCAATCTCAGCAATTCAGAATAGAAAAGGTAGATGATAGCATCCCATCCTTTCAATGCGGTATTCTGTAACCTAAAAGAAAAAATCGACAATGTGAATACCCGATGGAGGCATGTCTTGTTCTGCAATTCGCCACACTTAGCTCTGCCATACATTGCTTTTGCATTCATATGAAGGACATTTTGTATTTGCAACACACTTTAATATGCCAACAGCGTACGAACATATACGGAGCGATTGAAATGTGCACTGCACGAGTTGCTATATTCCCGCCTGCGTGGCATCTATGAAGTCAAGATTTCATTTAACTTTGCATGACAACTAAATTGTACGGATTCCGTTCATTGCAAATCGATGTTGCTTAAGCAGAGCAGTAAAAATGCCACCAGTCATTTGCGTTTCACGTGAGGAAGTATGGCCTCTTCTTGGTTCTTTCGGTAAAGTCACGTAGAATGGAAATAATACAAACAAATAATGAAATATTATTTTATTATTTTTATTTTTTATTACTTAGTTTTTTCCATTCTACGTGACTTTACCGAAAGAACCAATAAGATGAATCCCTGCAGTCACGAAAGCTTTAAATCGAAGTGTGGCCTGTTTAATCACTGCTTGGTCTGGATTTCTTAACCGGGATTTGGCAATTTGCTGGAGTTAAACTTCAACTGCAACAGGAGAGTTCATGAGCCAAAAGCTATCATACACACGTACTCTGTGCTATCATACACACGTACTCTGTACTAGCATACACACGCAATGTGTACTATCATCATACACACGTACTGTGTACTATCATACACACG
>CM025611.2:844316-870004 GCA_014621495.2 Entosphenus tridentatus
ATGTGTACTATCATCATACACACGTACTGTGTACTATCATACACACGTACTCTGTACTATCATCATACACACGTACTCTGTACTATCATACACACGCAATGTGTACTATCATACACACGTACTCTGTACTATCATCATACACACGTATTGTGTACTATCATACACACGTAATGTGTACTATCATCATACACACGTACTGTGTACTATCATACACACGTACTGTGTTATTTTTGTCACCTTTTGTTTAAACATCATCACATTGATTTCCTCGTAAATTAATCATTTGCAAGCACGTGCATAGCGCCCTAGCAATGTTATTACAACAAAGCTGAGGCCAATGAAACGTGCAGTTTTAAAACTCCCAACATCTTTTTGTGATATTCGCAACAACAACAACACACATCTCATAAGAATATGCTTTACTCTGTTCTGGAAATAAAACTGGTGTTAAGATGTTCAAACACCAAATATGAACATTTCGCAAGGAAGCCAAATCTGCAATAACCACACGTACTTTGTGGTGAACATGCAAACACACATGCTCTGTGGCATCGTCTTTGCAACGCTGGTGCACTCTTGCCACGTGCCTTGTCAGTTATTTGAAACCGAGCATCACCTGAGTATCGCCCCACAATGTTCTGATGAATAACTTCACGCAGGCAGCGTTTGCCTCCTGGGTATGTCTGGTCACTACGTTTTTGTACAAAGAAAAAAATATTTTCATTCATTATGACACGAGCTTTCTTGCCCGTCCAAGCACGGGTGAATATTGCCGTAAATCTGAAATATTCAATAGAAAAATTGTTCAGCTCATGATTATTGAGGGGAGGGGGTTGCCCCATTTGGAGTGACGTCACTCCTCATGGTTATTGTGGAGGAGTGCGGCATGTGGAGTGACGTCACCCCCTCATGGTTATTGTGGAGGGGTGCGGCATGTGTATAAACCCACCTGCTCATGAATATTAATGAGGGGGGATGGACCTCAAGTGGAGTTACGTCCCGCGGGGGTGGGGGGGGGGGACTTAATGTGGAGTGACGTCACGCGCGGGACACACATCCTTGGCTTATTATAGTCGTAAATATATATTGCTGCTCGCCCATTATCTCGTCTGCTTGAGAGTTTAAACGCGGATTCTCAAATCACATTTATCTCGACAAACACAATTTTCCACTGCCACAGCATTGTGCTGCTTTGTGGAAAAAGAAAATTGGTTTCATAATTTTAGTTTAGACAAAAAACGCGTTTCTTTCACCGTTCACCGACGTAGAACTGATTGGTAAGGCACTTTGCGCGTGCGTTACACGTAGTTCTAGATCTGGATTTCCAATTTGACTTCAGATTCCACATGTTCCATTACCTTTGCCATGTTTTTTTTTTGTGCAACATTTAGAACGGTTCCTGAGCTCATTAGATTACATCTAATCACATTTTTCCTGGTGGGTGGTCATTAGTGAGTGGTGACAGTTGTGTGAGTGGTGAGTGGACACGAGTGGGTGGTGAGGAGGTCCTCACCATTTCTCAACACTCACCAAACTCGTGCATCTTTTGGCTGAAAGGGATCCCCATAATCACCATGCAAGCCCGTATAGCCTTGTACAGACTGTTGGGGCAAGTGCTGTTAGCGAGTAGCACCTATGAAGGATGACACAGCACACAAGGGGGTGGATGCCTGATGTTTACACGTAAATGTTTTGAGTCGCATTAATTAATATGCCTATTGTACCTGTCAGTAACGGAAAAAAATACAGCTTCAAATAACATGCATGCACAGATGTCAAGTGTGTATTAACAAAACGTCTGTCATTGACATGCATTGACATTTTAACACGTAGGCTTTCGTGACCAGTATCATCCATAATACAGGTTGTTTGAGTTAGATCGTGTAAATATATAAATGTGTCGTTAAACCCGTCACCACCCGACACATTTACGTGTCAACCCTTACTGGCTATGTCGGGTGGTGGCGGGTTTAACGACACATTTATATTTACGCGATCTAACCCCCAACAAAAACTGTATCATGGATACATTGACAGGCATTGCATACAGATTTGCACTTCCAGAAGTGCACAAGCACTCAGCGGAGATGCACAAGTCGTTGCCTCGAAATTATTGGCTGTGTAAAACACAAGAATGAAAAGGAAAGCTTCTACCTCAATAGACCTCCTTTGTCAGTACCAAAATATAAGAATAGGTTTTTCCCCTTTTTTCTGGCAACAAAACAGAAACCTTTTTACGAGGAATCATGTCTGCATTAACCACAATATTTGTGGTCAGAATGCAAAAAAAAACATACTCTGATAATATATGCATTGTCTTTGAAACTGATTGTTCTACACCAGAGACATCTTTCTTTTGAGCCTTGTCTCAAATGGTGTTAGACCAGAGGACACCAAAAGGCGTACAGCTCAAAGACAATGCACTATCAGAGTAATGAGGGCTCGCGGTGAGCAGCTACATCATCATACCTCCTTTGCCGGTACTGGCAATGGAGGTCTCATGATGTAGACAATGCATATATTATCAGAGTATGTCTTGTGTTTGCATTCTGACCAAAGGTATTGTGGTTAATGCAAACATGATTCCTCGTAAAAAGGTTTCAGTTTTTTTGCCAGAAAAAAGGGGGAAAGCCCTATTCTCTTAATGAAAAGGTAAGCCAATCAACAAATAACCAAACCTATTGTTGAAACCATCTCTCTTTCGCACGCATATGTAAGTGTGCAAGTGAATAAGATGGCACTACCGTCCAGGCCAGTTATCAATCACAGTCTGAAAAGGTGCGAGCAACCTGAGTTAGTCATTTTAAATGAGCCGTGCTTTAATGTAGTGACACATCAGTAAGCAAGGTTAGTCATTTGAAATGATCATATTGACAAGAAGCTGCGTGTGCTTTGCCCTGTGGTTATTCGATCAATGCTGCATCGGTGGGTAAAAGTGTTGTGGTGTGTCAAGGTTTTGAGAAATGGCTTTGGAAATTGTATGAAGCCTACTTGTTCCGTACCGTGTAAATGTGTTTGCAACAACAGTTTTACATTAAATATCCATCCATTGTAAGGCAGGTTAGAACAGTTCCTCTGTTTGCCTTGTGTTTACATTTATTGAGAGCAAACCTTGAAAAGCCTCTTATAAAATATTCCCGGTGTTAAAGATTCACATGGCTCCCGGCCAGACAAAGTTTCCTCTCAGTAATGTCAATGCAGTTTTCCATGTTGAGCGTTTGGCGTATTTGCACTCATATTATATCCTAAATGTGACATACGAACGGTTCCGAAACATTCGTGTTGCGTCATTGTTCACAGGGCGAGCTCTACAATTTAATAGAATGAGTACGGCTGCGGAAACGGACAGGCAAAATAAAGGCCACCATAGTTTCCCTGCAATACATGTTGAAACAAGTATCAAAGAGTATCATACGATGGTACTTTTTCTCATTTTGGTAGCACGTACCAAGAGTGATAGTGTTGTGGAACAATGTGCTTGGCTAATGAAATAGAGCTAAAGCTTTACCATGTGAAAAAAAGCTTTTATTTCCATTTATCGCAATTACCGCAAAAGTTGGTATGGCTGATGTCAGGTTCCATGTTCGCAATGAGCTCTAGCATTGCCAGAATCCCCTCCGTGAACACTCATTCAGGAATTTCTTATAGAGCCTTGAGGTAATTTTTACGTAAACATAAATGCAAGTACAACATGAATGTATGCCCTTTCGAGAATTGTAAAATACTGGTTACATAATACAAGATAAGAAATGAAAAATAGCATTAGTGATGCATTGTGGAAAGAGAATGAAAAAGCAACACAATGAGTGTTCAGAAACAGTCCAAACAAATAGCATCATTATCATGACCATACAAACTTCGATAAATGTGGGGAACATTCTGTAGAAGGTGTTCATGAGGACAGCGAGAGACGACAGTGAGTCCGATGAGAGGGGGTTGGGTTGACTAAGAGAGGGTAGCACGTTCAGGTACGAGAAGTGAGAGAGATTTTTACGGGAGAGGGCAGTGAGTTGGGCGAGAGAGAGAAGCCATGGGCGAGAGGCTCGGGAGTAAGGCGTGGGAGGCCAAGGAATGTTGAGGGAAGGGAACAAGGCTACCTATCGGTGTTGCCCTCATGTATTGCCCAATTCCATGGCTGAGGGACACGTTAAGAATATTAATGAAATCTGGAGACGGAGCGTATCATTGAGGGATCTGCCAAAAAAATCATAAGGGAAGATCAAGGGAAAGAAGACATTTGAAAGAACGCGCTAGGAATGTATTGCTAACGTGAATGAGGCAGGGGTGAAAAAAACTGTATGCAGGATTGAAGGAAAAGCACTTTATGGGTGACGGTGGCAAAATGATAATGAATTCATGACAAAAAGCAGTCACCATGCTCAGCAACCTTGGAAAGTATTGTTAAAAAAGAATGGCTATTTTTGTGTTTTTTAAAGGCTAGAAAAAAGCGATTTTAAATAAAGGTTGTAAAAAATAACGTGCTCAATTTATTAAATATCCTCGTTAAACATTGTTAAAGTTTTGGTTCAAATTGTGCATATTCGTTATTGTCAATAATTGGTTCTATTTTTATGTTCTTTGAACAAAATATGACCCACACAAAGTAAAATAGAAAACGGTGAACTGGGACCAACATCAGCGAAAAGGTTTGATGTTCGTTTTTTCCATGATTATTTTTGTAACAAAACTCACGGGCTTTTTCTTATTAATTCGGAACAATGTCAAGGAAGTAAAAATAGATCACACGATTTCAAGGGTTCCTGAATTTGACTGCAACAAATCGATTCACAGCCCTTTGTCAATCCACGACTGCATAGAGACCGCTCCGCTCAGTGTGGTTGGAGAGTCATCTCACAACATTTAGACGCGTCACGACGTTTCGCTGGAGAGTATATCCAGCATCATCATGTTGTTAACAGATAATCAGGTGTCGAGTGATACTGGTAGGAACCTCCTGGTTACACCAGCCCACAGGGGATTATTGTGTCCATCAGTACGTCGTGCAGGGAGGGGCTGGGTGGGGAGGGGAGGGTGGGGAGGGGTTGGGTGGGGAGGGTGGGGCTGGGTGGGGGGTGGGAGGGGTGGGGCTGGGTGGGGAGGGGCTGGTCACCCCGTGGTGCCCTTATAAAACTCAACGTTTAACCTACTCACGCCGGCTTGTGCCCGCCCTCACAGTCGGGCATATTTGCGGAATACACCACGCCGCCGTTGACCCTGGCCATTGACCGAGCAACCCAACGTTCCTACCAGCTCCCTCCGCAGGAATGTGTTATCTGAGATCTGAGCGGCTGTTAACAACCTCATCATGATGCTTGATGTCATCTCCAGGGAAACGTCGATACCCATCTAAACGTTGTGGAACGACTCTCAAACAACAACACCGGGAGTGCTGACGCCGTAAGATTATTGTCACGTGTGATTCACGTGACACATGTCAGGGCGCCGCGGTGGCGAGATGTTAACGACCTCGCCTGATATGCAGGAGGTCGTGGGTTCGACCCCGACACCTGCTGCATATTGGAATCCGTATGAGTCTCTCTCTCGGTGGTCGCGTGGATTTTTCTCCGGCTCCTCCCGATGTGTCCTCTATATTGGGAGCGTTTGGCTGTTATACATTTCCATGTGATAAGCCACTTCGTTGGGCTATCATTTGTGGCCAGGCCACTTCTGATAAAGAGCTGTATAGTTCAGTGTGGCCTTACCTGGTAAAATACGAATTGTTTATTTGTTTTGATTTAAAGCTTTCGTGACTGCAGGGATTCATATTCTTGGTTCTTTCGGTAAAGTGTCGGCTGGAGGAGGGTTTACCAGAATAATTTGTATACGATCTATCCCAAAATGAACCGATGACTAATCATCGTGCTGCTCGTGAGAGCCTACGTAGAAAATACTCCTGATGGTCAGCAGGGAGCGGGTTCCAGGAGCGGCTCAGATATGTGTGTTTGTTGAAATTCTTTCGCACCGTATGTAGCTAACCGTGCTAATCGGACGTGCAGGGGAAGGACAATAGACTAAAGACAAAAAGCAATTCTAAACAAATGAGTTTTCAATCAAGATGATTTAAAAGTGCAAAGCTCCAGTGGCTTCCTATTATCGGAAAGAAGAGCGTTCCAGACGGCCACAGAAGCGCATCTGAAAGCGCATCGCGATGCAGTGGCCACCGTCTATGTTCGACGGCGAGACAAAAGTCGCCGCTGCTGCTGCTGCTGCTGCGAGGAGTTCGCGTGATGGTTTCACGTCACTCGTCACTGATGTTCACCATGACCGGGAATCCAGCTCAGGTGGCCTGAGTCGTAGCGAAGCGCATTGACCCGTGCCGCAGCTCCATCCACACAATGCATATCGCCATGACGACACGCATCGCCTCTCTTGACGTGTGTGTGTGTATGCACAGAGACCCTGCACCCCGTACAGCTTTAACAGACTGTTGGAGCAAGCGCTGCTTAGCGAGCATCGAAGAATGTCGGCACGGCACACGAGGGGGTGGGTGGGTGACCAGCACGACGCCCGGCCGCCTTTGTCTCCTTAGTGGCGATGTTTTCACATCGCACCAGGTACTCATTTGAGGCTGAGTCGACCTACAAGAGGCCCAGAACCGGTTCAGATAATTGTCCCTGGTGTTGGCCGTGAGCGGGAATCGAACTCGGCTGGCCGGGTTCGTAAGCGCAGCGTATCGCTAACCGCACGACCGCTCCCACGCACTCATAGATACTTGTAAAGCGGCAGGCATACCAAGCGAGTGCTGCGCTAAGCAACATGCACGGAGTTAAACCTCCTGCACAAGCGAGTTACCGTAACTCCCCGAGCACCTCCCCCCTTTTCCCTCGAACTCATTCCCCCGCGGCTCCCTCAACCCCCACCGCCACCAACATCGCAGAGCCTCGGCCGCAGCGCCTCCACCTTCTCCTCCATCCACTCCTCCTCCTCCTCCAACCCGCCCCCCGCTCATCACACGCACATGGCACCCGGCTCGTTCATAGCGACGGCGTCCCATGCTCAGCGGCGAGAGAGACGCCGCCTGGGCAGGAGACGCGCACCTCTCGGCTCCGCCGGCAACTCTCCGTACGCGTCTCGCTGCCGGCGCCGCCGCCCTCTGCTCGCATTCCTCCTCCGCTCCACCGCACGCGGCCACCTCCGCCGGCAGCAAAGGGGCAACCAGCAGCAGCAGCAACAACAACAGCGGGAGCGTGCGGTAGACACTTAACCTCGCTGCTGCTGCTGCTGCAGCTGCTGCCGCTGCTGCCTCTCGCCTACTCCGCGACTGGACAATGAGCGCACAGACCCGCGTGCTGGACGCCGCGGTCGGGGCCGCGCACACGATGCTGCCCCCAGCAGCGCGTGGCCACGGCGGCGGCGTCGGTGGCGAGGTGGAGGAGGAGGAGGGGGTGGAGCGGCCGCCGTGGCTGGGACCTCTCTTGGCGTCTGTGCTCATCTCCACCATCGTGGTGGACATCTGTGGGAGCCTGTTGGTGATCGTGTCAGTGTTGCGCAATAGGAAGCTGCGGAACGTAGGTGGGTGGGTGAGTGAGTGGGTGAGTGATTGGGTGAGTGGGTGAGTGGTTGGGTGAGTGGGTGTGTGGTTGGGTGAGTGGTTGGGTGAGTGAGTGTGTGGGTGGGTGAGTGGTTGGGTGAGTGGGTGAGTGGTTGGGTGAGTGGTTGGGTGAGTGAGTGTGTGGGTGGGTGAGTGAGTGGGTGGGTGAGTGGTTGGGTGAGTGGGTGTGTGGTTGGGTGAGTGGGTGTGTGGTTTGGTGAGTGGTTGGGTGAGTGAGTGTGTGGGTGGGTGAGTGAGTGGTTGGGTGAGTGTGTGGGTGAGTGAGTGGGTGAGTGGTTGGGTGAGTGGTTGGTGAGTGGTTGGGTGGTTGGGTTAATGGTTGGGTGAGTGAGTGAGTGTGTGGGTGAGTGAGTGGATGTGTGGTTGGGTGAGTGGGTGAGTGGTTGGGTGAGTGGGTGTGTGGTTGGGTGAGTGGTTGGGTGAGTGAGTGTGTGGGTGAGTGAGTGAGTGTGTGGGTGAGTGAGTGAATGTGTGGTTGGGTGAGTGGGTGTGTGGTTTGGTGAGTGGTTGGGTGAGTGAGTGTGTGGGTGGGTGAGTGAGTGGGTGGGTGAGTGGTTGGGTGAGTGTGTGGGTGAGTGAGTGGGTGAGTGGTTGGGTGAGTGGTTGGTGAGTGGTTGGGTGGTTGGGTTAATGGTTGGGTGAATGTGTGAGTGAGTGGGTGAGTGTCTGAGTGAGCGCATCCTGCATCATTGCTCCAACACCGATGTTGTCATGTGCGCCCTCACTCATACCACCACAGCGGCATTTGTTTTAACAAGTTCGGCTCTGCTGATGAGACCCAGAAAAAGAGTAACAGGTCAAGAGTTAACTTCCTTAGACAAATGCTGATGGATAATTTAAATCCTGGAAAATCAATAGGCCGATAGACTTAAAACATGTTGTCTTTGTGTGGAGACAGAGCGAAGTTCTGCTTATATATCGTATAATTGTACTACAGCTGCTGTGTAAGGCACGTAAACAAATCTAAAGTGTAGAATTTGATACGGAGACACAGAGCAGACTTTTGCTTGTAGAATGGCTTTGCTCAGAACTTATAAGGACCATTGCTCAGAATGTAAAGTTGCTCATGCACGATTCACATTGCGAGTTAGGGACACCATCACAACCAGTGGTGATGGATTAAAGCCTCCTGCTACCAAGCCGCGTCGAGTGAGCTGTTGCCTCGTCAGCCGCCGCGACTCGAGGTGACCACGTGGAGGTGGAGGTGGAGTTGGGTTGCCTGTGCGCGCCCGGTCTGTGCTGCAGCGTCACAGTGTTGATGTCGCGGCAACGGCATCGTGATGGAGTGGAGTTCAGCGGTGGCTAGTTAGCACGCGACTGCAGAGTTAGACGCCTGAGCTCGATTCCTGGTCATGGCGCGCATGGGTCGCGAGCGACACGGGAACACGTGTTCCAGTGCCCGCCACACATCCACCAATCTTGCAACAACGAGCGTGAGGATGTCTGCTCAAGGTGCGATGTCTAATCTGTGAATGATTTTGCAATTCGGTGAGCTAATCGCGTCGACTACCGACGAGCCGAGCGACTCGAACACCACGTTGTTTATACGGCTGCTTTGTTTTCATTGATAACAAAAAACACAAGGGCATTAGCCGGTGTTTGACATTCTCAACGTTGATGCAAAGCGGCGTCGTCTTGCCAACGTCTGGAGAGTGTTGCCGGCGTCCAGGTGGGCACTCGACAGTGCAGAAAAGCATCAGCGGCACTTCTGCCTCTTGCGTGCGTGTGGCTAACAGAGCCATTCCACCTTGATGTGCCACTTGTTCGTGGGGGTTCGAGTTTAGGCGACGCAAACACAAGACACAGATCCCCTGTCTCGCCTGGACCGATCTTTGGGGTAAGTGCTGTTCGCGAGCACCTATGAAGGTCGGCACGGCACACGAGGTGACCGACGCATTTGCTGTACACACACAAGCACAGCAAAAAATAGTTGGTTGCACGACGTCAAAGTCGATACTTATTAATTACGTGATGGTTAAATGCACCAATGATGGTTTTCACAAACAAAAATGTATCGGGTGCAGTGAGAAGTGTTTACAATTCATTTCTCAACACCCATGTCAGCAGTTTTTTAACCACTTAAAGTTACTCTTGCAATTGACAACTTGAGTAAATAGATCATTTATATGCGGATGTTCATAACAGCAAACTATTGTGTTTTTTTATCGTACTTGGTAAGGCTTAATGATCACATGATATTTACATTTTTGTTATGGTAATTCAAAAGAGATAAACTAATATAGCTCAAGTATGCACGCAAGTGTTGTTCTTCACCAACTCATAATACACGGTGCTTTGGCCAATTCACTGCTGGATGAATGTCTCCACATCCAGTGTCAGTCATGGGAGTTGATTGGCCATACTTCACCGTGCCAGTCAGTGAAGGGAGCCGTGGGGACTGGTTCAGATATCACTCGTAATGATGTTAGTCATGGCCAGGAATCAAACTCAGGTTTGCAGAGTTTATATCTCAGTGCGGTAACCACTGTGCCACCATCTTAACATATGTTTGACATACAAAACTAATTTTGACTTAACTTGCGTGACTGCAGGAATTCATATTCTGTGGTTCTTTCGGTAAAGTCACGTAGATGGAGAAAAAATGATAAAAAATAAAGTAATTAAAAATATCACGACGTTTCGATCGCAACACAAGCGGTCATCATCAGGAACAGAGAGGTTAGCCCCAGAGGGCAAGCTGTTTATAAAAGTTTAGAGTTGGGTGGGGCAGCTAATGGTTTGACAAGAAAACACAAATCAAGTCATGACCCAAAGTGGTTGATGACATCTTTCCAATGATTGCTGACTTATAACCATCCTCTCGGTTGAAATTGTGTCTGTACATATGGATGGCTTCATTAACGAATCTTTGTTGATAGCCAGTAGGCGGGCAAACTACCTTCGTCTTAGATAAATTAATTTCGCGTAAGCCGGCTGCATTAAAATAATGATCAGCCACGGCAGAAGTATTGGTCCTACCGTGTTTCAAATCTGCCTTATGCTCGCGAACACGGTCCGAGACATGTCGTTTAGTTTCCCCAATGTAACTGCTGCCGCAGATACAACTTCGTTTGTAGACGCCGGGGTATTGCATTTCAGGGATCTTGTCCTTCACAGATGGGATCAAATCACGAATTTTATGTACAGTGTTAAATCGGACCTGGATCTTGTGTTTGTTCATGATTTTGTAAATCTTTTTGATTTCCCCTGCTATGTATGGCAAGGTAATGGCTTTGCGGAATGTGTAGTCAATGTATTCATTCGCCTTGACAGCTTGGTGTACGTGTTTGAGTTCACTGGTGAGGTGTTCATGGTCGGAGATCCATTGAGCTCTATGGTGTAGCTTTTGATGAGGGAATTATTCTGGGATGGGTGGTGGGAATCAGGTTTTAGGTTGGAGTCAGTATGGGTTACTTTCCTGTAGACAGAATGGCTTATTGAGCCATCAGGTCTCTCTCTTTGATGAGGACATCCAGGGCTGGGACATCAGCATTCAATCCTTGTTAGACCAAATCTTCAATGATTGCAACGGTATCGGGCACAGCAACTTTGGTGAACAAAGAAACTACATTGAAACTAACGAGCAAATCACCTGGGGACAGTGAGATGTCCTTGATTGACGATACCAGGTAAGCTGAGTATAGAACAGAAGAGGTGGTCTTACCAGTGCATGGCTGCAAGGTCTCAGGCAGATATTGGGCCAGTAGGCTTTAGAAAATTGAATTTGCTGTCAGTCACACCGTTAGCACTGTCTGTGGCTCATGCACGCGTTGAGCTCAAAGCATTCAAGTGGCTCAAATAGAACACCGCCTCAAGTTTTATTTTTATCTGAAAGTTCCACAATCGCTTATTGGATAAACTTCCACTTCCAGTCGAGGAAATAATTTAAATATTCTGGGGTTTTTCTAGTAATTGAACAATGCAGCCATTTCTTTGTGGCATTTTAAGTGTACAATTACAACATTATTGTCTTTAATGACATTTTCACTTCAAAGCATGACCATTATTTGAACGTAAACATTACAACTATGCTTTACCAATGTCGCATAACTCTTTTGAGAAGAGCGGAGTGGAACTCCTACCCATAAACTCCTTACAATGTGGGTGACATACGTTTTTATTTTAGGAACACACTGTGCATAACGAGATATCACATTTTAAATCGCGCATTTTTTAAGTGCACTTGAAACTGTCGAGATGTTATTTAGAAGTCATAACGTGTTTAAAAGAGATAATTTTAATGGCAGATTTAATATATTTTATCACTAAGAGAACAAAATTGTAGCATTGAAAGTGTTGTATAATTTCTATCAATTGGTGTTTGATTTGGCTGTGTGTGAATAGCCACTATTTGAAGTGGTTAAAAGCAATTAAGTATGCACGAAACCTTCCAAACAAATATTTGTCTAATAAAGTTTACGTGTTTAAAATATCTTAAACATTTTCAACATCTTTAATTTAAGCCCTCGTAAATCTTTAAAACATTTTAGCGTGTGGTAGCACTCACATTGCTTAATATTTGCCTGTGATTTTCAGTAACAATAGAGAATTACTCTGCATTTATTACAGAAACAAACACTTTCTAAATCGTAATTTTGCCAAATTTCTAACTTTGTCTGATGAGAAAATATGGCTAATAAGTTATTTAATTTAAAAGGTTATGTCCATAAAACGTTAAGAGTGTGTTTTCATTACATTACAAAATAGCCACAGAAAAATAAACGTGAATGTGCAATTTACAAATTGTGGGAAAACCCACTGGCGATTAAAAAAAAAACACTGAGTGCTCACCAACTGAGCCAAAAACAACCGTGTTAGTTTTAGCGTTGCAGAGAAAGTTTGATTTCCTTTAGAGGGCACTATGCACACATGAGATGTGTGGAAAGGAAGTCGGATTACTGCCGCCTGGTCATCTGTTGTACCATTCAGAGATAAGAGGTGATACAAAACAAATGTGGCGGTTTCAAATGTCAATGCCACGACTGCATGATTAAAAAAATATATATTTGACCGCGGTGCAAAATGTGGCGGTTCCAAATGTCAATGCCACGACTACATGATTTTAAAAAAAACAAATATTTGGCCGCGGTGCACAAGAAACTATTTTACGGCAGTGTCGTTGACGAGTGTGTTGAGTTTTTCATCATTTTTATTTAGTGGTTAGTGCACTGCGCTATGAATCTGGAGACATGAGTTTAATTCCCATCCATCAACAGCAGTGGTGATTATAATTGAACCAGTTCTGAGTGCCCGCCTCTAATCCAAAACAACCCCTACGTCCCTATAACTCACTTATCCAGCAGTGGATTGCCAAAGAGATGTATACAATTATTCATAATTGATTCTTTTAAATCGTTACTTCGCAGACTGCATTCGTCGGAATGTCCGCGTGCTGATGGATTGACTGATATCATTTGCTTCAGCCAATCTGAAAAACACACTTGAAATGGAGCTCAACCCTGTGTGGGAATAACAACTGCATGTATGCAGGGAAAACAGGTTATACGAACTATAAACACTTAGTACATATACTGTGTATATAACATTTCGGGTAATTATTTATACCGATTTTACATTTATGGCAGCAGAAGTGCAACCTCAATGTCATTTAAAAGAAGAATACACAAATTCATCCTTATCTTGAAATATATATATTACACCAGGTCAGTCTCAAAACAATTAGGTGTAAAAAGGCGATACGTATAGAAATATACTGACTGAAGAAACAACACGAGCATTGCCTCTTGTGAGCTAAGAGGACAGAAACACTTTTGGATCCGAGGTTCCGCGATCCTTGCGGCTACGTGACGACTTTTGTTTTTATCCGTAAACAACAAAGTTGAACAATGCACTGCCCCTCTCGGTGATGCAATCAGGAGCATGTTTCTAATTAAAGAGGTATAAAAACAAATAAGTTATAGTTAAAATCCATGATGTTGTAAGAGATTGTCCTTTCACCATTTCACCAACACTGTAGCGCACTCTTGTTTAACAGTGGGGGTGGGTTGCGTGGGGAATATCAGCCTCCTTCAGTCTGCCCCAAAGACAAAGATCCCCCGTATAGCCTGAACGCACTGTTGGGGCAAGTGCTGTTAGCGAGAACCTATGGAGGCCAACACGGCACACGTGGGGTGGGTGGCCAGCACCACGCCCGGCCGCCTTTGTCTCCCCAGTGGCGATGTTTACACACCGCACCAGGTACTCATTTAAGGCCGAGGCGACCCAGGGGAGGCCCACGGTTGCATCAGATAATCGTCACCGGTTTTGGCCGTGAGCGGCGTTGCCTTTAACAAATGCTTGCACAGCGCCTAGTGAGTGATAGCTACAAAATTTGCTCTGCGGGACTTCAAACTCGAGTGAATGAGTGGCAGCTGCTCTCATGCAGAGCACCTCGAGCTGTTTACACATTCTCACCCTCCAAGTTGATGGCATCAAGAACAAGGACATCCTTTGGATGGATGCGGTGCACACCCTCATAGGTTCTCGAACTGAGACGATGCACACTCACGCTGGTCTGTCTCGATGCATGTTTGCGTGGGTTTGAGAGGCACCAAAGCGCCTGGGAAGTCTCATGAACGTGGCAAGGAGCCAGAGCCTGGGTATGAACGAGCCCTCCCTGCGACACCACCCTCTGGCAAATCCTACATTTAAGTAACACCTGTAAACAGGCCAGTAGCACTGCGTACGGGTTGGCAGTACTATAATGTGTACTATAATGTGTACTATGTATACGCACCAATTTAAATACAATATCCCTAGTATTACTTATGTAAAGCATGTACCATTATCTATTTTTCAATAATGACTAAGTGCAGCTCATAAAAAAAACACACAAAACATTACATAAGCAACAAAGGACGTTTTACTGGTTACACTTCTCCCGTTACGCAGTTACGAATTCATATTTTATGCTTATAATTTTAACTTAAATATTGTATAATTATAATTTGTATGACATTTTCATTATTTGCTTGACAGCCAATGCTTTCTAATAGAAAACGATTAGTATGTTCATTAAAACCTGTTCGTATAACACGTAGGGCTTTCACGACCAATGGTCAGACACAAGAAGAATAAGGCAGTTACACAACCTTTTGTGACATCTGAAAGTTCGGGTAAAATGACTTTAACAGAGTTCAGCAAGCGAGCAAAATTAAAACAGAAAAATAACATTGAAGCAAAACTAAGTGATGTAACACAATTACTCGTGAAGGAAATGACGCGGAGACGTAAACAGCACTGCGCCGTGACACCGCCCGGCCACGTGAAGCGAGTGCCTTCGACGGACCATTTACAATGAGGCTCTGGGCGAATTCGCGAGTTCTGGAGACCCCACGGTGACTGTGATTGCCACTGGCGAATATTATTAGCAGGTGGCCCGAGCACTGCTGAGAGAAACAATGCAGAGATTGTAGAATTGAGGACAACGAGGCAATTGCGCAGGTGGTTGGAGTCAGAGGATGTGATTGAGCAGGTGCTGAGGATCAATGATGGGAAACAGCCTGTTGGCTCAGATCAAGTCTCTGGCACGCGCCGTGACGGATACCGCCGTGTCCGTCTCGTGCGCATCGGCTACATTGGCTTCCGATTGCCGAACGAATACAACATTGTAAGGTCGCACTCAGTACACACAAAGTGCTTGCCACAAATGAACCGCAAACACATTCCTGCGGAGGGAGCTGGTAGGAACGTCGGGTTGCTGGGTCAATGGCCAGGGTCAACGGCGGCGTGGTGTATTCCGCAAATATGCTCGACTGTGAGGGCGGGCACAAGCCTACGTGAGTAGGTTAAACGTTTAGTTTTATAAGGGCACGACGGGGTGAGAGAGCAAATATTAGAGGGGAGAGAGGATGTGTCTGATTATTACCAGAGGCTTAAACGAAATTAAGAGGGGTTTAAAGTAAATTTCCCCGGGGGGAGGGTGGGGGCCAAAGCCAAAAAGGCAGAGAAATTGACCAAGTTCATCGTTATATTGCAACAATACCTAACAACCTAACAATACCTAAGCCGGTGGTTGGGATTGTGTCAGGTAGATAAGGCCGACGAAGGCCTGCTTCACCTGCTGACGTGAAAACAAGCCCTGCAGGCATGCCCAAGGATCTGATCGTATTCGTCAGGGAAAGGGTACTGGCAGAACCGGTGTTGGCATCTTGTAGAAAAGTAATGTCCCAAAGGTCCTAAAATGCCAAAGGACTCGAAAAAATATCCATATATGTCAGTATTCATGTAGTCACCCATATAATTGCCAAATCATATAATATTTTGGAAAATATTCTGCGAAAATAATTGGATAACCATCCTAATTTTAGACCTTCAAAAAAAAGTCCGCGGCAAATTACATAATTTGAAAATGTAATTGGTGACTAGCGTATGTCTGTACCACTGCCTGGTGAACTCTGTCCAGAAAGCCGTCGACACTTTGTGGCCTAAAATTTCACTGAGCATGGCACGAGCACTGCAGCAACGTCACTGTCGTTGTCGTGGCAAGTGGCGGCGATTGTTGTTGTTGCATTTGCGGAGCTCCAGCTGTGTTGGCAATTAAACAAATGTATGATGATTAAGCTCGGCACAACAAAACAAAGATCATCTGCGTGATTAACATTGTTCAAAAGCAACTGCAGCATAACTTCAGTTTTGAAATCAAATAACAGATTAAAATATTCAATAAACATTCCAAATCATGAGACATTGACTATAAACATGATTAAGTTTAGGAATGTTTCAGCACAAACATAATTCATCATTAATGTTTTTAGTCGTATAAAAGCTCTTAATTATACCTTTAATGAATTGGAGCTGAAAGGTAATTTTCATTAAAAAATATAATAATTTCCAAAGCCTACTGTTTTTGGGAAGGGCTGACATTCTACCTTTAAGTTCCTCAAGGAATAATACACTTGTTGAATCAATGAGTTTACTCAGTTGCATTCTCCTATGATATATTGAATGTATTATTTTATCTTTATACGTGACTTTACCGAAAGAACCAAAGAGTAATTCCGGCAGTCACGAAAACTCCAAATTAAGATATTTAGCAGAGTTTCTCCGCTGGAATGTTTGCTTAGTGTCTGTAACACCAAATGTCATGTCCGTGTGAACAAGCTACAATTATGCTCTAAATCAATATCATTCTTTGATTCATCCGCGTTTGATGTTGGCTGGTGAGACATTTGCTGAATCGTGTTTTAGGAGTGCATTTCCCCTTGTGCGGTATTGGTGCACAATGCGAAAGTGGTATCGCAATGCATTAGTGTTACTGCGACGCGTTAACATTGCAGATCATCTTCTTTCATTGACCAATTTCAAACATCAGTGCCACACAATGAGCAATGATTGAAAAGTGTAAATCTCTCTAGCTGCGTGTACCTCCCAATCACACCACAAAGCTCGACTTAACGAAGCAAAACATGGGAATAGTGCACTGCAATAATGCTAAAAAATGTCCTTTAAATAATAAGGCTTTCCTTTCAAAATGTTGGCAATTGCACTTTGAAATCACTGAGATATCATTGCTAAACAATTTCTACTGCAACACAACATGAACAAATGGACAACCAAAAATGTATGTCATTTTTAGTCATTGGCAACTGAGTTCATAATGTTTGAACGAACAGATTAGAGCAAAAAGCATGCATTTGCGTGTTGCCTGGCCAATGCATGATTATGTTCATTGTTCACTCATGCATTGCTAAATTCAATCAATCTCAACAATGCATAACCGGTATTACCCAGGCATTAGGATGCCAAAGCAAGCATTCCATACCTGATGATAGTACCATATACTGAATACGCAATCTTGTGAATACAGAATGAATGGAAAAGAATGTAAAATATTTCCTTGTCATGAATCGGTAGAAACCCATCTATGCAGACCGATGCCTGCAAATGTATGTCCCCTGCAATCATGAATGACATCGCCAAGTAAAATGCTGGTTATTATTGAAGCAGAAGGCAATTGTTACGTCACCAAGAGGCCATTTATGTTTATGTCCAAGCAATGAGCCCTCCCCCAGCTCTGGAAGGTCTCTTCACTGGCGCAGGCTCGGCCAACCACAGCCATTGAGCAAAAGGTGACTGAGGAAATACAGTGAGCATCATAAGGCCGCTCATTAATTGCTTGGTGATGTTGAAATGTAGACCAATTAACCTTTCGTGTGACAGACGCACAACACGGTGTCTCTTCCACGCGTGGTTCTCGGCAAAATAAAACGAAAATCTCCAAAAAATTACAAAAGAATGCACATGAGTGTTTATTATGATATGGCACCGGAATAATAATGAGGCTCAAGTGAGTACTGATTCAGCTTCCGGCATCGCCTGCTCCTTGGCCTCATCTCCTTCCACTGCCTCGCTCACTTCCACAAACTTCACTGGACAAGCAAATGTCTGGCCAAGCGACAAAGAGTGCTTTGGGGCAATCAGCAGCAGTAGCAGCAGCTAATATATACTCCAAATGTACTGCGAAGCATGATATACAAGTGGATAAAGTATGAATCACTGGACAGTAAAACATCTTTCCCCATACTGAATATGCAATTAGGTTTTGTCGTCTAAACGTTGACTAATATATTGCCTTATTATAATGGTACTATAAACCACCCACTCGCTATTATTGCAATACCCACTATGTTCAGAGGCAGATTATGTAATAGATACAAAGAAGAATTACAATGTTTACAGGCGTGAATGATTGTACGCTGCAGGTATCTTATGTTGATGTGTTACATTCACAGGAATGAACAGTATTGTAGACATTCACGGCAACGAACAGTGTTGTAGACATTATAAACCTAGAGGCCGTCTGCTAAGTGGAACAGGCAAGTGGGGATCTTTAATAAGCCATGCCGATTATTTTTTTTAAATAACAATGTACATTGCAGCAGCTGGAGTAGTATTCAAAGCCAAGGAGATCACTTGAGATTCATGGGCATTGAGCAATGATATTTTAAAATTCTAAATAATGCCAAAGGATTATTTTCAAACACTAAGTGAATGCTAATGTTTCCACTTGTATTTACATTTTCTGTTACATAGACTACAATACAAGATGTCTGCAAACATTTTTCATAAATCTACACAAGGCTTCAAACACAGATAGTGGGTGTTTCAAATCGCTTATATGTTTATTCTGACCCTTGTACAGTATACTCATTTTTAGTGACGAATTTAAATTAGGACTTGTTGCGTAGAGTTAGTATAAATTCTGCCACCTTCTGACCTTGATTTTTGATATGAAACAAGTAAATTTCCTTTCTGATTTTAAATGTTTCTCTATTTGGGCCATGTCTATTTGCTAGATTACTTTTTTTCATGTTTGTAATATTTATCTCCGATAGGAGCTCTCTCGTCACTCACTTCAATGGCACAAACGTGCTCAAATGACCCATGAATCATCCGCAGCCATGGTCTATCCACTGCTGGATGAAGGTCTCTCCAAGCCGTCACCCTCCCTCGTGGTCACAGTATACAACAATTCAACTCGCTCCTGCAGAGCAGCTGATATTGCTCGTGTTCCCTGTAATGGGAGAAACAAAAACGATACTTGTAAAAACTAAAACTATATTTTAATGTAGTTTTGAAAAAGGGGTTTGAGACAATGAGACTCCCCTGGGTAAACAAGCATAATCATGCTTCTTTAATGAAGACGACAACTTATGATAATGTAAATGTAATTACAAATGAGTATGCATACATTTTTGATTTTTAAGGGTCTGTCTGGAACTTAATATATTCAAATTGGCCATTGTTAATATGCCCAGTGCAATTTCCAACGATTATTCACACTCCATATGTGTGTTCTCAAGAAGGGCCATTACTCAACATGTTGCGTTTTTATGTTTCCCCTTTTAAGGAAGTGTTTTTATTAAGCATAGGATGGTGTTGAAAATATAATTTAAGGGGAAAATAAGATGTTGGTGGCCCCTCGAATGAGGTTAATCATCATCTTTACAAACGAATATTGGGGATGCAGTTACTGTTGCACTGGACAATAGGGACTGTTCATGCGATTCCAATCCAATACATTTACACAAAAGGATTTGACAGTCTGCTGCCTTCACTTTTTTCTTAATCTTACAAACCGATGGATACCTGTGGTGATATATAAATTATGAATAAAACACGGTAATTTGTGAGTAAAATTCACAGTCGAGGTATGGTGGAAACAATAATGATTAGGTTACGAAAAAAGATGGGACAGTGCCCCAACAAAAATTTGCTTTTAATAATAAACAAATAAATGTCGTCATCTTTAAATTGATTTTTTTTAATAGCCATTTAAAAGGAGAAAAAGCTTGAATCAAGCAGCTATCAAAAGTAATTTGACTGTTTTTGGCATTTCGAATCTATTCGTATAGATTTCAGATAGAATTAGTTTTTAAAAATTATCTAAACATGGGACACTCGTTTTACATAAGGGAATCCTGATGCCCCCTTTCCCCCGCCCAACCCCCACCCTGCATGACATACGGCATCTTGAAAAGGAAATAAGTCCGCAATCTAACACGTTTCTACGGCTATTTCCAACATTCCATACAATTTCATGATTTCCGTGACTACTATGACCCACTTGTGAGGTCTGACAAGGCAGTGGCGTAGTTATTGATGCATGTGCCACAAAAATCCAGATGCCCACAATTCAATTCAATGCCACGATCAACCCGAGTGGCTTTGGTCCCTGGACATGAGTTGAGCCTCCTCGCGGACATCTGCGCATTAAAGGAGTACCCAGTGGTGAAGTGTGTGACTAACATGGGCGGCTGCTCATAGTTCTACGTAAAATCTGAATTCTTCAATGCCTGCCTGCTTGCTTCCTATCAAAGCTTGCCGAAACACCATTAAAGGCTAAATAAGGGATTTTTTTGGAAGAAAAAAATAACCCAGTGCTTAAGATGATTAAGTCGGAGAATTACTCGCTATTAATAGCACAATTATTTAGTGGTAGCAAAAACATGATATATACGTCTATGATCAACATAAACCTGTACAGAATGTTCTGCCTTGAAGGACTAGAACCCCATTTTAGGTGGGGTCTACCTACCTCGTAAGCACCGCACATAAACAAAATCAGAATATTTATTTTAGACTGGAGGAATCCCATGAGCTATAAAGCAATTTTTCACAGATGTCCAGTAGGAGCGGGTAACAATGTTACAACAACAAAGAGTGAAAAAACACGATAGTCGTACAAAATACAAGACAAACAAATAACCCAAAAACAAACATAAAACTCAACCATCCCCATCCTACCAGGCCAAGCCCACTGAGGTGTTCACTTTCTTTTAGAAGTGACCTGACCACAATTCATAGCTCAACAAAGTGGGTTCTCATCTGGAAATGTATAGCAGCAAAAGGACCAGCTGCTAGCCACGGTGCCCATGATAAGAATGCCACGATGCATTCCAATACCTTTGTTTCATCCACTTTTGAAATCATCATTCCCATGTGGGAAATGCGACTGGAAAAGTAAATTTTGGCCTTGTGAAAATTACAACGCTTGCCATCAAAAGCAGCGTGGAATAAATGAAACTGCAGATGCGTCATTCATAGGAATTGTACACATCTAATTTGCGTCACATCACCCTGATACACAGTAGAATTAGATATGTACATTTATACATGAGAGCTTTATTTTTTGTGAATAAAATAATAATTTGGTGATTCAACAAAGATGTTTATCTCCTTGTGACCAAAGTAGGTAGCTCTCAGATATGCACTCGGTTCCCAAAGCAATTATGTAATAAAGAGGTCATTGTGGGTGAGGGCAGATTTTAATGTGTGTTCATAAATGTGTTTTCAATGGCATGTACCAGTGATGTATCATTCTATAAAACGACCATACAAAAAGTGTGCTTTCTTCTCAATATAGGCCAATTATGCTTGAGAGCTGAATCTCAAAATTGTCTACACAACAACCAAGTAAGCACGTGATTGTTTTTCATGATAAATAAATGACAAATATAACACGCCCATTTTGCTGGCGCAGCAGTGGGGACAAGAGGCTCGTAATCGGGAGGTTGAGAGTTCAAATCCTGCTTTGTGGTTGACTTAGTCCATCATCTCTCCAAGGGTTGATAAAGTGAGTCGCACTTTGTGGGGAAGTCGACAGCGGCTGGTCTGCGGGTAACTCGCCATATGAATGGGGAATTTCCACCACTGGCTTAGGGCTGTATACAGGAGATGAGCACCATCCCAATATTATTTTTAACAGAAAATTACCGATATACTATATTACTGTTATAGTACGTATAACAATGTGTAAAATGCCATTCCACGGATACCTTTGTAGTAATTTACAATCCACTAATAAGAATATGGTCAGCTGCATTTGATGCATACGTATATACACGGATAGTCTTAAACTTCACTGTGGACAACGCATGGAGTGAATAAGATCAGGCACAACATAGCAAGTCACTTCATCACGATTATCCCAAGGTATCAACTGTGTTTGTATATTTTATATAAGAATACGACATGGCCGTGGTATGAAAGGTATCACAGTGGACGTGAAATCCAGGTCACCCGTTTGATCTCCAGGCACAGCAGTTGAAACAAGGGTAAAAGTTTTGATTTGAAGCTTTCGTGACTGCATGGATTCATATTCTTGGTTCTTTCGGTAAAGTCACGTAGAAGGGAAAAAATAAAATACGTGACTTTACCGAAAGAACCAAGAATAACGGTAAAAGTGTCTTAGATCCCCTGCCTGCATCCACCCAGCAGTATTAATGGGGGCACCGCAGTCGATCGGCCGGTGGCATGGGGTACAATAAAGTCTGGCCAGCGTGGAAGAGTAGGCAAAAACACCTCCACATCAGCAGTTGTGTGAGCAAGCAACTGCGGGTCTGTACATTTACCAAAGTCCACGACTGTTGACTTCTCTTTACCAACTTAACAGAAGGTCGTGTCGCGTGCAGGCAATGTGTTCGTCGTGAGCCTGGCAGTCGCCGACCTGCTCGTGGCCGTATACCCATACCCCTTGGTGGTGCAAGCGATCATCCACGACGGTTGGACCATGGGAGACCTCCACTGCCAGATGAGCGGCTTCTTCATGGGCCTCAGCGTCATCGGCTCGGTCTTCAACATCATGGCCATCGCGCTCAATCGGTACTGCTACATCTGCCACAGCCTCCACTACGACCGCCTGTACGGCACGCGCAAGACGCTGGCCTACGTGTCTGGGGTATGGCTTCTCACGCTCACGGCCATCCTGCCCAACCTCTTCGTGGGCTCGCTGCAGTACGACGCGCGCGTCTACTCGTGCACGTTCTCACAGTCGGTGAGCACCGCCTACACCGTCTCCGTGGTGTTCTTCCACTTCCTGCTGCCCATCGGCGTGGTGGTCTTCTGCTACCTGCGCATCTGGGTGCTCGTCATCCAGGTCAGGCTGCCTTGCCGCCGCCACCCCCCATCACTTCTCCTCCTCCATGATGAATTTGTTTACCGAGCAAAGCCTCGGTGAGTTCCAAGAATGTTTTTCCCCATGGTCCTGTTAAGTTTCATTTTTTTCGCCCAGCAGAAGCCGATTGCCGTGTGTTTCCCAATCAAGTAATTTGCAAGTATTGTTTTTCTTCAAATTTGGACCATGGAACCGACGCGACTATTTTTTACACGCTTTCTATTAACTCACTCTGTCTGTTGTCGTTGTATCCTCAAATCTTGTAACTCAATTTTAACTCACTTCCCAATGTGGTATCCACTGCAAACTTGGAATACTTATGTCATACTGATGACAATACTATATTCTATCATACAAAATAAAAAACATTTAAACATAATTTTTATATGTTATGTTTCGGCTTGGGTCTAATTGTCCACGCTCAACTGACGTTGGCTGTAATTGGCCACAGCCCCTTACGTTATGGCAAGCTTCGGGGCCACTTCCTGGAGTCGTGGAGTTCTTCCATTGCTAGTACGGTACATTTCATTAAAGCGTGTTTTTACAAAAGTTTTTTTTATATTACTTATTTTTTTATAAAGTCACGGCCTCTCTAGTGGCTGTTGTGATGCAGACGGCATGTCTTTTATGGTTAACACACACAAGCAGCAATACCCATCCATAATACAGGCAATATCATCCATAATACAATGTAGTAGTGGTGGAAACACGGTAATGGTTTCACTGCCCTGTGCATCACAAAACGATGCTCGTGTTTTCTCTCCTTTACTGAAATGAAAGCTCCTCTTCCACAGAGGGTTGTTGACTCTGAGGCACCAAAAGAAACTGGGATATACATACTCTTTGGTTCTTTCGGTAAAGTCACGTAGGTAGAAATAAACTTGGAGAAATTCTGGGAAGAATAGAGTATATTTTCTCACAACGCATGACCTCCGGTTGTTAGGTTGTTGGTGGTTACCATGGCAATGCTTATACAAATTAGACCAATTTAGAATATGTATCAATATTTAAATCTAAAATACGAAGTACCCAAAGTCTACTGAGGATATATGATTGCATTTGCAAATGATGGGTTACACCATTTTGGAACCAGTTGGTGCAAAAGTAAATCCCTAAAATGATTGTCGCATGTCACTGCTGGCAAAAAAGGCCTCCATTCAGGAGAAGCTCCTCTGGAGGGTATCTGGCCTACTCTTCCATGGTGGCCAGATTGTTTTGGCCAACATGGCCACGACATGTGACCTGCCGTTTAACTAACTGCACCCATTCACAAACTGCTCGGTGGAAAGATGCGAGGAGATCAATCCGGCGACCTCCAGATTATTCTCCCAGAGCATACAAGACATGGTTTCCATGGAAACAGGTTTATGTCTACCATTTGAGCTATGGTGCAGAAAGGCACACCACACATTTCAAACGTGTACACACGGATCTTTCAAAATACGTTCAGCATTTACCCACCCGGATTGCACCAACAAGTTGTCTGGCTAATGGAGTTGTTGACCACGCTTCAGTAAACCAAATTGCCGGTTCGTAAAAGAAAAATCCGTTCTCAACTGCCACCCTACTCTACCTTTTGATCAATATTTCTCACAACACTCGATCCTGACTGTGACACCTTAAATAACTATACAGAAACAAGAATCAATTGAATTGTCCCAATCGATTCAAACCGGTGAAAACCACAGCGCTGGATATTATAAAAAAAAACACCGAGCATTTCACAGACAGCGCCCGAACACACATTCGATCTATATGCGCGATTTTCACTCTCGTTCCTGTGTTTCCTGGCTGAAACCCCCAATGTGACGCACCACGACACCTCGGTGTCATGGCTCAGCACACTGGGCGTGCAACACAGAGAGCGGCGGCTCAGTCCCTGGCGGGGCAGTTGAGACTGTTGAGCAGCTTTCGTCAAGTGTACGTCCTCCCACCTCGCCCAGGCTGCCCAGCGCGCGAGAGTGGATCATGTACCCTCTAGAGGAGCTCTCTAGAAGCCCCCGTCGAGTGAACAACGGTGGGATTTGGAATGCAAGAGTAAAAAAAAACACAACGTGGGTTCGGATTAGAATGTTGAAAGCTGTTTGGAGTTTTCATCACTGCGCTATGAAACCAGGGATCCAAGTTGTATTCTCGGCCAAGGCTAACGTCAGTGACGAGTGATATCTAAGCCATTCTCGGGCTTCTCCTCGCCCAGGATGATCAGGTGTGATGAGCTCACGTTGCGTTCTCCAACAGTGGATTGACAAAGAGCTGAACACGGTCATCATTATTTATTTTACATCGTTTTTGAGGCTTCATCACTCATGTGCAAACTTCTACTTTTAACTAAAAATTAACGTTCTATCAAAAATATATCACAATTTAATTCTAGATTATTTCACAAAAGCGATGTAAACAACAACAACAAAGTTGTGCGCAAACTGACAGCCATTTTGCACAAAAGGTCATTCCTTGAGTGGTTTGAGAATTGAATACGCTGTTGTCCTGCGGTGGAAGTATCTATATATTATCATATTGTAACGTAATGATCCAGCAGGAGACGAGTGAAGGGGCAGCACTTCTCTTTATTGTTTTCTCCGCGTAACGCTGACACCATACAGCCTACACAAGGCTGTATACACCGGGACTATCCGTAGCCTACACTGGCTATACTGTCCTCAGCCTACACCGGCTATGCTGTTCTCAGCCGCACCGGCTATACTGTTCGGAGCCTGTACCGGCTATCTGCTCTGAGCC
>CM025611.2:882288-904199 GCA_014621495.2 Entosphenus tridentatus
TCAACTGCACCCCACACACACCTTCACCAGAATACTCAACTTTACTCACACACACACCTTCACCAGAATACTCAACTGCACTCCCACACACTCGTACGCATCTTCCCCCTGCCCAATGGAGAATGGTTACAATGTCATCGACTGCCCTTTCAAGATTAACTGCACAAAGTGTCTGTGTCTCTGCTGTTTGTATTTTATTACGTAACCTCTAGTATGTTAGAGAGGGTTTAAATACATAGTATATAGCTTATACAAAAAATAGCAGTGCGTAAACAGTGAAGCCAATCAAAGCGATATCTGGACTTGTATCCCTGCCTTGAGAATACATGTCTTTGTTTTCATTCGTAGATTTACGTCTTTCATATGGGGTGGTGGTGGGGGGGGGACAAATGTGTGTTGAACTTTTAATATAAATGAAAACAATGTCCATTTTAAAACAACTTCCATATTAAAAAACAAAGTTCAATTGTCAATGTACATTGCTACATAACCGACAGCAGATCACCATAAGTATATTTTATATATTTTTTCATTGATGTTATATTGACGTCACATTGTGATGTAATGCTGTCTTTAAATGATCCATAGCCAGTTCATGAGAAGACGTGTAAAAGTTTATGGTTTAGATACTGGAAACAAAAATATCCAACATCAAAAAACACATCACAGCATATTGTGCTTCATTAAAATTACTCATTGTAATCATATGTATGCAAATGTGCAATGGATAGCATTAAAATGGATAAACACATTGCATTGCTGTGGAAAAGAGATGTACCCATAATTAATGCATTCTCAATAATAGCTACAATTTCAATTGACAATGCTTACACATATACAGTATAATTGCACCAAATAAACACTCGGCATATAATATCGGTACAACATTCAGATAGATGAAATGATATATTTTTATTTTTCGTATTCTGCCATTCATCATTAAAAACATATTCAGACGATGTTCAAACATACGTGTGTGTTCTTTAAGCACTCATTTGTATATTCTGATTGCCGTCATAGGCCTCAGTGGATCCTTAACTTCACACGCTCTGAGCAAGAGTGTGACATCTGAAACTTACGTCGAATTAAAATCCAAGTACAAGCTCCAACCTCATCGCCTCAATTGTCAGTACTGACGTTTCGTATCACCGCTCCCTGAAAGGCAAAAGGAAGCTGGGTATAGTGGTGCACATCTGTAACCAATTACTTCAGAGGCAAGGGTTAGTGGATCACAGAGACTCTGTAAAACTCCTCGACATGGGCTTGCAAGGTGGTTCGGGGATGGCAGTACAGCATGTATGTACTGTATGTTGAACTTCATTCACACCGTATGTAGCCAACTGTGCTAATCGGAGGTGCGGGAAAGGATAATAAACTAAACACTATTATGGATAAACACGAAAAGCAGTTCAAGAAATTAGTTTTCAATCTAGGTTTAAAAGTGCATAGCTGCAGTGGCTTCCGAATACCAGAAGGAAGAACGTTCCAGACGGCCGCAGAAGTGCATCTGGTGACCATCTTTGTTCGATGGCGAGCCAAAAGTCGCAACGAGGATGACCGGAGTTCGTGTGATGATGGTTTATGCTCCTTGACGAGATCAGCAAGGTAATGTGGTTCATTTGTGGCAAGCAATTTTCGTGTAATGAGTGTGGGTTTGTCAAAGTGAAGTGTGGGAGCATACGCCGAGACTGTGCTAGCCGTATCAACCATCTGACACTAGCTCCTGGAAAGCCCCAAAACAAGCCCCTTCCTACCCCTCCAATCACGAGGTTCTGTACCCCAGAGAACCTGGCGAGTGAAGTCAACCAATTGAAGAGGAGCCACACGCTCAAACTGCCGTGATTGGCGTTCTCGTACCAGGCCTCGCCTTATTCACTTGCTTATGTTGCAGGGAGGGGGGGAGGTGATCCTACCTGTACTCCCAAGAGTCTGTGAAGAGACTTGATAACCAATAGGTTCAGTCGTCCTCACAATTATCCCTTGTGCATCCACGTCTCCACTCCATCGATGGAGACTGGAAGCAAAAGAACCTTGAAAAACATGGAGCTTCGTCCGTTTTGGTAAGACAACGGCAATGCCGAGCACTGATTGAGGAAGCGAATTCATTACTCTGGGCCAGGCCCATTCGTTTTGAGACTTCTGATTCCAAACCTCAGTTGCTACGTGAACCTATCCAAAAGCCAGACATGCGAACCGCAAACTCGGGTCGGCTGCACAACCACCATCCAAAGAGCCACGGAAAGCCAGGGTTTTGGTTATAATGCAAGAACAGCTGCAATTCTAGTGGCTTCGTCTCCACATCGAAGGCCTCAAAAGTGAACAGGATGTCCAAATTTACTGCTGGCGTTTCTGTCTCCAGTTTGACAACGTTTTATTTCTCCGACAGAGTTCATGTGCCGCATGCAGCAATAATTGTAGCAACAGGATAACCTTCTGGATTTGTTTATAATTACCCAGCGATTAGCAACTATCCAGCCGATGCCGTGGCAAGTGGAGCTACAGTTGAGGTGGACTGGGGGCCGTGGTTGAGACTTAATGTCGGTGGGGAAACGTCGGTTTGCTCGGCTATACCTCACCATGCTGGTAAGTGCAGTCGGTTGGGGAAGATACCCACGTGACAAAGGAGCTCAGCACAATCAAGCACGCTTTTTACAAAGTCCATTTAGAAATAATACAATGACAGCTACGTGAGTATATACATTTACGGTTACAATACTACTGCACTTATTATACTTACAACAGCAAAAAACTACCACATGAGCTCCTCATTCAGTTATACTGTACTATAATTACAGTTTACTCATGCAATTCTGCATTTGTAAAATAAATACTGTATGTCTGGAGTTGAGTTAAAGCCATAACACGTGGTCTCCTGAACTCAATCGTGTAATAAAACATGTTGGGCACTAATATATAATTGTGAGCTCACCATCATCAGCTATAGACAATCCAGTGTTGGACGAAATCCTACCCAGCTGCTGCTGCCCACCATTTACAAGGTAATGGGTGCCACAGCATCTATTACCTTGTATCTGTCACCTAGTATGCTGTGACATTCATTGCGAGGTGATATGCTGTGGCATTAATTCAAAGGAACAAATGGAACTGAAAATATCTGAATTTAGTTCATCATTGTCATCAGCCATGGTCAATCCACTGCTGGATGTGGAGCTCACATGCGATGCATCAATCCTCCCAGCACCTGCATGTCAACTGATTTCATTGCTCTATTTTTTTGTCAATGTCCAATTCCTTGGCCGCCACTCTCTGTCATTATTCTTAACCATCCGTCATTATGTCATCAAGCGATGTCTCCTGCCCAAGCCTTGACAAACTTTCCTTAACCGTGTGAATGGTGGTGATTAAGCTGCGGCAATCTCTTACCACGTGTTCCGCGATCTGTCTCTCGGTGTAATTCCACACATGCATCTCACTGAGATGCTTTGCAGGCTTTGCAGTTTTTGTTATATTTTGTTTGTCAATGACCATGTCTCTGAGCTATATGTCAGAGCGAGTAGCAGACAGTATGCAGTGATATTGAATCTTATTTAAGCACCTTGACTTACCAGTTTGGGCAAAATGTGTTTTTACTATCACTCGCTATTTCTATTTAAATTCTCAGAAAATTGATTGTAAAACTCTGCAAACGACACGTATGAAAGAAATGTAAACATTATCGATGTATGATTTCAGTGTGTTCGAACGAGATCATTCCTGCCTAAACAGCACTTATTTAGTGGGGGTTATTTTAAAAAAAGGTTAGAGCCTTAGAATACAATTTTTGGTCCTCTCAATAAAAGAGACATAGGGTATTATTTTGGTGTTTCGGTAAAGTTATGTAGATAGGTTCAAAGAAAACAAAAGTCTACGACGTTTCGATCGCAACACAAGCGGTCGTCATCAGGAAAAGGGGGTTAGCTTCTAAAGGCAAACTGTTTATAAAGGTTTAAAGTGGGCGTAGCCCAAGTGTCGGCAGCATGGGTGGGGGCAGCGAATGTTGATGTAAGAGGTGGGCAGCGACCGCTATTGGCGGTGGGTTTCCACCAATTCAAGGGCTGCCAGGTAAAAATTAGCAAGTTCATGTAAGATCGGTGAGCAGCCTCCACAGCGAGCGCGCTGAGGTGGCGATATTAATTTGAGAGATTAGCATGTTAATGGAAGATCGCAGAGCCACCGCCACGTCGAGGTACGGCACACGAAGATGGCTGTGTTGGTGTGTGAAATTTAACCTGTTAATGTAAAATCGGAGAGCCGAAAATAACTAACATCGGAAGGTGGCAGGACGGGAACATCACAGCCAGTTATGACTTAAACTGGTTGATAACGTCCTTCCAATTATTTCTAAGTTTGTACCCATCTTCTCGGTTGAAATTGTGTCTGCATATATGGATGACTTCATGAACGAATCTTTGTTGATAACCAGTGGGTTTGCAAAGTACCTTCGTCTTAGAAAAATCAATTTCGCTTGAGCCCACCACATTAAAACAATGATCAGCCACGGCCGAGGTATTGGTCCTACCTTGTTTCAGATCTGCCTTGTTTCACGAACACGGTCCGAGACATGTCGCTTAGTTTCCCCAATATAACTACTGCCGCAGACACAGCTTAGTTTGTAGACGCCGGGGTATTGCATGTCAGGGATCACATCCTTCACAGATGGGATCAGATCATGAATTTTATTTACTGTGTTAAATCGGACCTGGATCTTGTGTTTGTTCATGATTTTGAAAAGATTTTTGGTGACCCCTGCTATGTATGGCAAGGTGATGTCGTGATTTTTATTGTTTTCTTTTTATTAATTTAATTTTTTACCTACGTGACTTTACCGAAAGAACCAAGAATAAGGTGATGGTTTGATTGGGTTCTCAGAGGGTTCTTTCCCAACAGTTGGGGTGATAGCTTTACGGATTGTGTAGTCTGAATATCCATTCATCTTGAGAGCTTGGTGTACGTGTTTCAGTTCACTGGCTATGTGATGATGGTCGGAAATACATCGAGCTCTATGGTGTAGAGTTTTGATGAGGGAATTCTTCTAGGATGGATGGTGGTGGGAGTCAGGTTTTAGGTAGGCATCCGTATGGATGGCTTTCCTGTAGACAGTGTCCCATTGAGCCATCTGGTCTATTTTCGATTAAAACATCCAAGAATGGTAGCTTGCCATCCTTTTCCACCTCCCTGGTGAATTTGATAGCTGGGTGTATGGAATTGATGTGGTTGAGGAATTGGTTCAGAGCTGGTCAGCCATGTGGCCAGATGACGAACGTGTCATCTACATACCTCTTCCACAAGGACGGACATAGGGGGGATGCCTGGATGGCATATGTCTCAAATGTTTCCATGAAAACATTGGCTACAACTGGAGATAAGGGAGGAACACATTGGGGTACCTTCAACTTGTTTGTAGAATGTTCCATTCCAGGTGAAGTAAGTGTTGGTGAGGCAGTGTCTCACCAGGGCCGGTGCATCAGTCCTTGTTGGACCAAATCTTCAATGATTGCAATAGTGTCAGGCACAGGAACTTTGGTAAACAAAGAGACTACGTTGAAACTAACGAGCAAATTACCTGGATATAGTGAGATGTCCTTAATTAACGATACCAAGTGAGCTGAGTTGAGTACAGCTGAGGCGGTCTTACCAGTGAATGGTTGTAAAGCCTCAGACAGAAATCGGGCCAGTTTGTACATGGGTGAGTCAATGGTGGAGACGATAGGACGAAGGGGTGTACCTTCTTTATGGATTGTTGGTAAGCCAGACAAGCTGGGTGGTCTCGCACCAGAGGGTTTTCAGGAAAACCACTTGGTTGGTTCGATTAAAGATGTCGAATCGCTGATGATATTGTTGCATTTCATAACGAGGCTGTTGGTGGGATTTATTTTAATTTTTGTATAGCTATCATCATTAAGTAGGTCCTGAATTGTATTATTGCATGTGGTTTTGTCCATGATGATTGTGGCATTGCCCTTGTCAGCTGAGAGGATGACGATGTCATTTCTCTTTTTTAATTGACAAAAAGCTCAAAGCGCTCATCCTTACTGATGTTGCTGATAGGTGTTTTAGCGTTTTTGAGGATTGTAGAGATTTCCGATCTTGCCACGTCTGCAGTAAATTGTCCCAAACCCTTAAGGGCTACATCAACCTGGGCAATGATATCATCCACTGGGATGTGTTTAGGGGTGACTGCGAAATTAAATCCTTTAGCAAGAACTGATTTTAGGCTGTCGGAAATTAGACTGTTACTCTGATTGATAACAATCTTGTCAACGTCTAACTTTTTAACGTGTGGATCTGGCTTCTATTTGGAAAAGATGTTGAACTTGGAAATCAGGTTATCTTTGCATTTATCTGACATTGAGGTGGCTGAAGAGGCTGTCATATTATCTACATGTTCCCAATCAGATGTTGACATTTTTTCCGTCAATGTTAAAGTGTGATTTCAGGAGAGTCTTGTCGAAAATATCTAGTTCAAACCTGAGCAATCTTATTCTCTCTGAGATCAGGGCTAAGCCAGCCCTGAACAAGATCCGTTTAGCATGAGGAGATGTGACAGCAGCAGATGTCAATGTAAATGCGGTCGATATTACCTTAGTGTCGCGGCATCTCTTCAGAAATGTGAGCGACTCGATAAGATGAGCCTTCTTGTCTCGAAGTTTATTAAAAGATCTAATAGTTGTGTGGAAACTCTCCCCGTGGAGGCGGTTAAATCTTGACTTAAAGCTTTCGTTACTGCAGGAATTCATATGCTTTGGGTCTTTCGGGAAAGTCACGTAAATAGGTTCAAAGATGACGACCGCTTGTGTTGCGATCGAAACGTCGTAGTTTTTTGTTGTTTTCTTTGAACCTTTCTACGTGACTTTACCGAAAGACCCAAATAATATTAATTCCTGCAGTCACGAAAGCTTTAAGACATAGGGTGCGTATTGTTTTACTTTCAGTGCAACCACGTAAAAATATGCATACAATATTTATCCAAAAGATGGATGGCAGATGTGTCTTGTCTTATCCAATGTCCTCTGACTTTCCAACAAAAGCATGCCAATGAATAATTTCGAAAATTCCTAAAAAAATTACGTTGGCATCTATGCAGGGTAATCAAGCAAACCATGATGCAAACATTGTAGGTTGTCACCATATAATTGTAGTACACGTTTGTTTCACCAGCATGATGTATCAGACAGGGTAATGTTTTCCTTTGCTCTAATCAAACAGTGAGCTTAAGGCAGGAGGCGATACATTGGAATTACCATTTCGTTGAGAAGTGAATTTCAACAACAACCAGTTGCTCGGGCAAAGCAAAAAAAAACAATGTAATTGCATACGTGTGTGGCTAAGTGCCTATCATTCGGCAAACAACGTAGTGAAAAATCTGTGTTTATAAAGGTACAAAACTGGAGCCCACAGAGAGAGACAATGTGAGATTGATTAGAACATGAAAGGTAGCCTAACCCCTGAATTGCATTCTAATTAAGACCTGTCACCTACAGCATTGCAACATTTCAATTTGTACTGTGTAATTTATTACAATGTTCCACTCTTCGATACTCAATAGGTACTCATAGGTAACTATTCATATATCAATTAAAAACTATTCAGCAAGAAACTTTGAACATTTTTAAATATTTATAAGCCTCATGGCATGAAGTGCGGTCACCAACTGTTATCCACTATCTGTCTGCCCATCTTCATGTGTGTGCCATGCAGAAGGCCTGTTGCATGAAACGTCACCCACTACACACGTTGCCCTTGAAGGCCAGTGCTGTTTCCCAGTGTGTCGAGTATTGCACTAGTTTTCAGGTTATTTGAACTCAAGTATCCAGAAACGGTGTGTGATGCTTTTTCTTAAACTGACGGAAGTGTGACATTTCGTGTTTGTGACGACGAAGTAGTTAAAGCAACTATTCATTTGGACGGAGCTACAATAAAGGAACCTAGGCCTCGTGTTTGTCTTCCAGCTTGTAACTTCCTCAAAGTGTCCCCACTCTCCCCTTTTATATTCCTCAGCCCCCTTTCTCGAACCTTCTTGTCCTTGTTTTTTTCTTTTAGCCAATCCCAGTCCTCCTCCTCGAACGGATCATCTCTGTTTTCCGATCAATCTCGTTCAAACCTTATTCCTCCAATCCCTTTAAAAGTCTGCCTCTCGACCAATCACCGTGAAGGCATCTTTATACTAATCGGAGACCTTGTCTTTATTTTCAAATAGCCGTTAGGCTGCAAATTGGCTTGGAGTCATTTTTCATTCATTACATGTTTATACATGCTGATACCCTCATATAATTTTAACATGTTCGTTATAGACAGCATTCAAGTGCCAACTATAATCTGAACGTGTTATTTAACATGCAAATTTTCGTAAATACATTATTGCTCGTGACCAATTCATAATGACACAAACAAATAAATATAACTCTGATAACTTTTAGGACAAACTTCCTTATGTAGATATGTATCCGTAATAAATACAGCGCTGCATACTCTACACAGTTTTAGCTCGTTTACCGCGCTGCTTAACGTTGCACTTAACATTTGTATTTTTACTTTTTACATGTCCTTGAATAAACACACAATTAAACACTCAAGCTAACTACACCGGTAAATAATTAATTGTGGCAGTGCAATATTTACCGAGGATGATTATATTCCAATATTATGAACCTACAACGACACCTTTTTATCATGCTTCAATTGCAAATTCATGGAAGTGGAGAACAATAATAATGATAATAATAAAAGCCCTATTAATTGGCTGACATGAAAATATGAACTCTGCATGGTGCATGAGCTCAATAATAACACATCCTTGGTTTGTGTTCTATTCAAATGCACATTAATTGCGAAGGGATCTAAATAGAGCAGAATGATACTGTCTCACTTGCGACAGAGGTCAAATGCTGTGCCCCACATTCAAAGCACACCAAATTTCGCACGCTGCAATGCCCAATATGATGTAATTAGGAGTGCAGTGTGGGGTTTTCACGAATGTTTAGTTCAGCAAAAGCGGGTCAACGGAACAACGATGACTGCCGTCTGTGTGCTCAAACTGACTGAACAATCATGCAATGTCAAAAATATGTTTGTAAGCATTTGTAATTATCAGTGCATTTTGTACAATACAAACGTTTATAAAATGTATACGGCTCCAAAGACATATACCATTGCTTATAGATATTAAAGGGCATACATAAGATGTAATTTAATCTACATGCGTCAATATATGTTTTTATGAGATGATCGCCATTTTTCTTTTTAATCGAGGAGGAAGAGGAGGTGGGGGTAAGGACGTGGTAGTTATATTTAAGAACAACATGCTACACGTTCTTGGGTCTTTCGATAAAGTCACATAGGTAGGTACAAAGAAAAACCTATCATCGTGAAATTTCGATTTAAAGCTTTCGTGACTGCAGGGATTCATCTTCTTGGTTCTTTCGGTAAAGTCATGTAGAAGGAAAATAATAAAATAATAAAAATTTAACATAATAAAATAATTCTCACGACGTTTCGGCCACAACGCAAGCAGCCGTCCTCAGGTGAAGAACAGGTCTGTCGGGAAGACAGCGTGACTTTACCGAAAGAACCAAGAAAACTAAAATTTTATTATTTCCCTTCTACGTGACTTTACCGAAAGACCCAAGAATATGAATTCCTACAGTCACGAAAGCTTTAAGTCAAGATGCTCCACGTGATTTGCTGCATTTTCACGCAACCGCAGACACTCGTGCGTCGTGGCGCACGCATCCATCGGGGCGTCGTTGCTGGGCATGGAGCGAGTCTGTTGTGAGCGCTCGAGTCTGGGGCCAGCGGAAGCTGTGAGGGAGGCCGGCTTTGTCCCCTCAAGCCCTAAGACGCCTCTAATAATATCTGCTCACTGACATTCCACATACGTCACTTTCTTCAGCTTCTGCCACATTACATATGATCAACTGCCGGCAATTATTTGCTCCAGTTAAGGGATAGCTGCATTTGATCTATTTACAGGCACATAGGCTATTCATATTGTGACTCTAGTATCATTATTATTGTCAATGGCTCCACATTCTTTAAAAATTGTCTTCCATTAAATATTTTGGCTACCCTTTGAAACAAATAATTTACCATCAAATGTAGAGGTTTCTCCATACACTGAACTTCTCATTCACAAATTGAGGCGTGAGTCTTGTCAGAAAAAAATGCAATGTAACATGTTCCTTACAGTACCAGATTGTACGATTCAACTTCTCACACGTGGGAGCGCTGCTCTCTGAATCGGTGAGAAATCTGCTCTGTGTCTACAGCAGTCTATGTTACAATATTCCCTCGTTATTCACGAACTTGCGATCCGCGATTTTGGCTATCGCATCTGGAACTCGACACAACTACTGCATCGAGAGAGATAAAGTAATGAGTTCATTTATAAACTAATATTTCATCCTTAAATTGATGTTACTTTGTTTATTATACCCACTTAATTTTTTTGTCTCACATTAACATAGCCACTTCCGTGCCCTCGTCGTGGAGGCAGCCGTCCGATCTTACATTAACATGCTAATTTATCACATTAACATCACTAGCCCCACCCACTTTGTTTATGTCCCTTGGGCTACACCCATTTTAAACCTTTAAAGCAGTCTGCCTCAGCAGCTGTCCTCCTCTTTTTTCCTTCCTGATGACGAACGCTTGTGTTGCGATCAAAACATCGTAGTTTTTTCGTATTTTTTTTTATTTTCTTTAAACCTATCTACGTGACTTTACCGAAAGACCCAAACTCTATGTATTTATTAATATTATACATTTTTTCACGATCGAGAACCAAAGGGGTGCAAGGCTGCAGTAAAGATTAAGAACCACTCCTATGGGGCATGGGTTACTTCACTCCAGACTGTGCCACGGTGCGGTTTCATTCCGGGCAGTGCCACGGTGCGACCCCTCTTCTATCCAGCATTGTTTTTTTTGTAAAGCACCTTGAAATGCGATTGCATTTAGAAGCCACGTGAATTACGTTGTTGTTGGTTTTGTTGAGTAAAAATTGTCAACACTGCCATGTATCTAGTAATTTGTTCAATAATTCAACTTACTCACCGACACTCTGCAGCCCTCCATTCTCCACTTCTGTTCCATTAAACCGTCTCCGAGCTTAGCAGTCTTCCAAGCTGGTTAAAATGCTTTGCAAAGCCCCAGAGACATGCACGTTTTTACTGCAGCCTCTCTCGCACGAGTGGCGCTTACCCTTCCCATGACTTTACTGTCGCCTCAAAAGAGCAATCACGATTTACATACAATTCCACCGGCATGTAGTCACCAAATCTGCATTTAAGTTTGTTAACGCAGGGGTGTATATATGTTTCTACAAATGCAATTGCCTAAATTAACCCACTTTGCACTGCTGAATGAGACATTGATTATAGAAACCAGTCCAGAGTTTGCTTTTATTAAATCAACAATGTTGATCAAATTAACTCCCAGAAAATGCGAGTTTGGCCAATGGAATGTGGATTTAAAAAAAACAAATACTTTTATTGAAAAAAATACTTGGCCAAGTCTTATAAGCGTCGGATTGTTGTTATGTGAAGGCACAGATGGAGGTGGATTGTCTGCCTGTGTGTTGTCATAAACATTCTCCACGACAGGGACGGTTCTTTCCACTCTGGTCACTACTCAACCTCGTACCCATCATAAATCACACACCCACATATTTCTGATAACTTACACAGTAAACGTTTTGCCTAATTGTAGCAGGCTAAAATAGAAATGTTTAAACTTGGCCACCTTTATCTGACTTCACGCACAGTCACAATTCTCAAACCCACATGTTGAGACTGAAAAATGTTATGGACACAAATAGATGAATACGTCAGCAGGGGCCGGCTTGGCACATTATCGCAGCAGTTGTTCACACCTGCATCACTAAAGAGCGGTAAATGAGATTGTGACGTAAAGTTGAACCCAATAACTCCCTGCGGGTATTGGCCGACTCCAACGCTACAGGCTGCTGCTGCTGCTGCTCACAGTCCAATGTTTCCATGAAAACAATCAAGAGATGCGTGTAATGTGTGGCCGTTCTCTAAATTACGAGAGCGTGAGAGAGCTTCCTTGATGTGAAAGGACTGCATCTGGTCCATGGCCGCTCGTCGCTGCCCTATTCTTCAAGTGCACGAGGGCGTGTAACAGTAGGTTCTGCCAGAGGCAACGGGTCATCACTATTAAGTCCAATTCGAACCTAACAGCCGACACATGATAGGCTGTAGTTATGTTTAATTGACCTGTATTACATATATGCTCACTAAAACAGAAATTTGGTGACATCCTGACACTGCTTGTCCTGAAGGTTGGGAGCAAAACGCAGTTGTAGTTTCCAATCGCTGTTAGTAATGAGAGGCTGTGGTGGGGGCACAGTGTCAATGCGCTGTTCAAATTCTAGCCATTGCTGACATCGGTGACTTGCCGCGTGAAGTTCGGTAAACCACCGCCCCCCCCACTCTCCTCGTGCTATGGGGAGGCCTTCACCCAGCAGCGCATGCACAACGCATTGTAAACTACAGTATATATTTTTTTTTAATGAACGTAAACACAATTTTGTGCAATCGAGCACGTGGTACAATGCACAATTAGCTTTTAATTGGGCACCAATACGCTGGAAAAAATGAGGCCTGCTGAGTATGTTGAACTTCTTTTGCACCGTACGTAGCCAACCGTGCTAATCGAAGGTGCGGGAGAAGGGGCGATGGTGACCGGCTCCATACGCCGTGAAGTGCATGGCACTCCAGCAGGGCATGGCACTCCAGCAGTGCTCGGCAACCTGCCGCTCCGCAGCCGCATGCCCTGGCTATTTGGCTTCCCCTTGCGGGCAGTTGGTTTCTTTAAAAATTGCAAGTCATAAAACGTGATTTTACGTCAAGATAATTAGATATGACAGGGAATGGGTCACTGTGGAAAGTCTTGGTGGCAACAGTCAAACTACATTGTTAAGGGATAACTAATGGGGGGAAACTAAATAGACGCAGTTTATTCCATCACCTATGTTGTTTATTTAAGTCAGAATGTTGGCACTCCGATCCACGTGTTCCTCTTTCATGTCTCTCAGTTTCAATCCCAAAATGCATATATCTGTGCTTTGGTGTAAACATATGCAGACACATATACGCTGATGTGTTTGGCAGCTGAATCGCTGGAGCAAATGTTTTCATGATATTTAGAATCGTGTGGTATGTGACTTTAGTTTCACCATGAATCATCTTGTGCACAACTTTGCAGCCTTCAATTATTGCGTGCATTGTATTTCCATTGGTTATTATAATGAATGTCATTGGCAAATCTGAAACGGTTAATGTTTACACCATTTTCAACTCTGTGAAAATCATCAAAGTCGCTACACCAGTTCCTGCAACAAAATGAAATGAAATACAGTACACATCAATACAGTACATCAATTAAATCACCAAGATAGGAATGTGTAATTACCGACAATGGCTCAGAGTTATAAAGAGAGATACGAGGCTTGACAGGCATCTTTCATTGGGGGCAAATGTTGTTTTCATCGAATTATATTATTCATGACTTTAATATAATATGGTCTGTGAGCTGGTTTATTTGAGCTACTTCATAGCCTTATCGCAAACAACCAGCTAAATGCAAATGTTCCTATCATGTTGAAGGCTCAACGGCAAATGTGACGGAGATGTGCGCGCTGTGGCATGGCAATGCATCACGATCACAAGACGTGGGGCAAACTGGAGCGCAGAGTTGAGCTCCATAAAAGGAAATAAATCGTATCGCGTTGTAATTACCATGAACCACATTCCGCACCAATGAAGCTCAACTGGCGGTCTGCTACTGCTGCTCGGTGCAGATATTCCACTTTGTGTGGAATTAAAATCGAATCGGATTGCATAGGAGATACAAAGCACAGTCCAGGATGGGCCAGGTGCATTGCGACCCCCATTGAATTCTCTAAAACTTAATATACTTGTAAAGGTTTATTTAAAACAGCAATGAATGTGCAAAGGAAATAAATGTTAGTGGTCAATTAATTGTGGGCCACATGATATCTGGACCACCACCACCATCACCACCACCACCATCACCACCATCACCACCACCACCATCACCACCACCACGCTGCAGTGTAGCGATGTGCCAGGACAGCGGGTGTACAATGGTGGCAGCATGACTCGCCCAGAGGGAAACATTCTAATAACATTCTAATAACATTCTAATAACATTCTAACGTGTAACATTCTAATGTGTAACATTCTAATGGCAGCATCGCGATAGAAGTGTTTACATTTCATATTAAAAACTGAAAAACCTCCCTACAAAGCAATGTCGGGTTTAAGTTAGTTTGTTTATAGCTGCTATTTCTGATTGATTCGGGACTGTTAATTGTATATTTTCTTGAAAGATCCCAGTTTATTTAGGGCCCCGTGTGAATTTCCGTCATTCTGCCCGCCCCCGCTCTTTGCTCTGAAGAAGAGCCATAGTCAAAACGTCACACGAGTGTCTGTTTAAATAATGACGTTTAAATATCGCGTTCTATTCAGCTTCTAAATACAAACTCAACGTATGAATAAATACACGAGTTAGGCATTGTTCTCAATTGGCCTACTTTTTTGCTCGTGTTCCAGAATGTTCCATTTAAATTCCAATTGTACCATGACAATTGCACTCTGACCAAATGAGCAACAAACACGACACATGCATCGTAGCGGCAGCGTTGCGTTGCGGTTAGTTGTGAGTTCTGGAGTCTATGAACCCTGTTCACTGATAAGGAAAGGAAGGTACAAGTTGGCAGTTCTTATTTTAACTCTTCTGCATTCAATTTCAAACAAGCTGACCGGGCTTACTAATGCTTTCAACGTTTACAACTAAAAAAACATTGAGAACATACAAGACATATTTCAAGTTGTCAAATGTTCAGTACATCTCAATATCATTCCCATCGCTTCACAGTAACTGCATGATAAAAACATGTAATATTGCTCAACTATATTGTATCAATCACTGTTTAAGATGAAGACACATGAACATTTGCGGGTCAACCACACTGACTGACTGAAGGTGCACGTAATATGATGATAAATACATTGAACGTGTTTTATCTTTCAAAAACATATCCGTGGATATTTTGGCCTTTCTTCATACAAACGTAACTCTACTACATTAACACTATAATATAAACTAATCATAGATAGTCTACACCATGTAGTCTTGGTTGAGGTTCTATATAGAGCACAACATGTGAATTGAAGATGTTTGTGCCACTGATAATTATTGAGTTTTGCATTAAAATGCTTCAGAACACTTGGACATGAAGGGATGTCACGTCCAGGGAGGCGCATTTGTCTAAATGTGTCCGAAGAGTCTAAAGTAAACAAATGGGTTTAAAACAATGGCTCTTGGTGGTGACAATAATTATTTTATCTTGGTGGTTATAGATATTATTTTATCATTTGTTGTGGGGTGCTAAGTTGACCTCTGATCCTTTCTTGTTACATTAACGACAACAACAACAACAAACGCCGTCGTTCGGAAAGGCGCCGTGGCACGCGCATGGCGCTGCTGAACGAGGCGGATCGGAGCGAGTGACCCACTGGCCACGTACGATGCGAAGGAAATTCAACACACACACGCACACACACGCACACACGTCACACGCACACACTCACACACACGCACACACGCACACACACACTCACACACACGCACACACACGCGCACACACACACGCATGCACACACGCACACACACACACGCACGCACGCACACTCACACACTCACACACACGCACACACACGCGCACACACACACGCGCACACACACACTCACACACACGCACGCACACTCACACACACGCACACACACGCACACACACACACTCACACACACTCACACACGCACACACACGCGCACAAACACACTCACACACGCACACACACGCACACTCACACACACTCGCACACGCACGCACACGCACGCACACACACACGCACACACACACTCACACGCACACACTCACACACACGCACAACACACACACACGCACACTCACACACGCACACACACACTCACACGCACACGCACGCACACACACACTCACACACACACGCACACACACACACACGCACACACTCACACACACACACGCGCACACTCTCCCCCAGCAGCATTGCCGATTGAGCGCAGCACGCGGAGTGGGCGTGGTGGGTCGCGGTGCAACGGAGCGCGACCCGCCAGGAGGGGTCGCCCCACTTTCTCACTCTCTTGGCCATCGTTGATTCAGTGAACGATGTCAAACGTCCCGAATCATAACCTCGTGGTTTCGCAACCAGGTGGCAGCGGTGGCTACGCTGCTGCGCGTGGCTGGCTGTGTCCCCGTGACGCGGAGGCAGCAGCAGCAGCAGCGAGGGTTGGTGGATCACACACGGATGCTGTGAAACTCCCTTCCCTTGGGCGTCGCGGGATGATCCACAACACCCTGGGCTTGCCAGGAGAGGGCAGTACAACAGAGGAGGACTCCCACCGATTCCGTCTGTATTGCATAGAATAGTCTCCTCCTCGCACGCACGGGTTTTCTCCGGCTTCCTTAACCACATGTAAACACTTGTTCATTGGTCGACACCACCTTAGTATATCGAGCACCGCAGAGCTTGGGAAATTGTTGCAGCCGGTGGCTCACCACGTGGTTCCTCCTCGCGCCTCCTGGGGGGGGGGCTGTCTCTTAGTGGCATCAACTTCGTAGAATGAGTCCCAGCACGTGAGAAAGTTGGCCTAAAAACATGTTTTGCCCTAAAACATTCTGCTCGAGGCGTTAGCTGCCAAGCATTTGTTCAAAGCCTTTCACACGAAAGCAGTCTCAAAGACCCTAGGTTCTAGACAACTCGGATGGATCCCTTGGCATTAACACAAATGAAGCACAGGACATCTTGCAGTCGTGGTCGTACAACCTGCGAGTGGCAGGTTCACTGGCAGCTCGCCAAACATTCCTGCAGCGTTGCGGAAATCACCTGGACATGCGAGAAGCGCTTCCACGCAATATTCACTCACGCTGCTGGTCTGAAGGGAGCTACGTCTGCACAAAACACAACGCCCTGTGCTGTACCCTCCACGTGGTGGCTATGGCCAATTCCAGTGGCTTTTTAGGAGCCAGTGTCTGTGGCTCCACAGGGGAGTTATGAGTACAAGTCTAACCCTGTCTATCCTGATTCGCGTGTCCTTGCGAATTACAGAAGTGGACACGACATAACAAATAGCATCATTGTGGAGGAACGAAGTAATAAAGGAAGCAGACAAAACGGCTCCTTTCCCACATCCGTTCCTCCACGTAAGCCGGACTCCGCTGACGAGACGCTGCATGTCGAAACCAGGTCCTGGAATTGCTTGTGTTCGACTGACGTTGAAATTATGTACTCCCAGAAGGCCGAGTGGCTAATGAGGTGTAAAAACACTTGTTTTTTCAAGTCGAAGGACAGACATGGGACCTCCTTTGCCAGTATCAAAATGTATTTCCAGAAAGGGTAAAACCTATATTATTATATTTTTATACTGGCCAGGGAGGTCCCATCATGTAGCTGCTCACCCCGAGCTCTCAATGTCCTGATAGTGGCATTGCCTTTGTGTTGTTCGCCTTTTGGCGTCCTCTGGTCTAACACCGTTTGAGACTCGGCTCTAAAGAAAGCTGTCTCTGGTGTGGGCCAATCAGTTTCAAAGACAATGCAGATACTTTCAGAGCATGTTTATTGTTTGTATCGTCACCACAAGTATCCCTAGTGAATGCAGACATGATTCCTTGCAAAAGGTTTCAGTTTGGTGTTTTAACATCTTAACACAACTGTTTTATTGCCAGAAAGGGGGAAACATATTCTTCGGCATACATGGGAGACAGGAATATTACTTGCTTATTTATTTAGTGACTTATATGCTTCACAATGAGGCTATTGGGTATACTGTGTATTACAGATTAAATGTACAGCAATTTCAGGAATATCCGAGTCATACATTAATGAAAGTACACTTAAATAGTCTTCATTTACATGTTAATTATTTTAATGTGACATTGTGCTGATAATTGAGTTAATAACAAAACATGATTGTACACTAGTGTAAGCATTTCTCACTTCCAGACTGCCCGGAAACAGTACATACTTTAGTTGAAGTTTCTGTAATACTTTGATTATTTTTACTTGAGCAATATCGCACGAATAAATCGTTAATTAGTCAATTTACAAGCCTTGTCTCAGTCTCATCGTCTTTTGTTCCACACATTACATTTCACGCACTGAATGAGTCAACGTAGATCGGGAGAACAGTCCCTATAGGCCGCGCTCAACTAATCTGTTTAACGGATCTTTTTATCATCCAACATGCCCTAAGATCTTAACATTTAAATTAAATAAATGATTGGCCATTTGAACTGATCAACATTTGGTCAACAATGAAGTGTTGGAAAAGCACACATGTAGATGTTTCACGTGAATGGGGGTTTATCTTAGACTACCAAATCAGTTGCATTCGTATAGCTTCTAAATGCAACCATTTCTCAAGACTCTGCACAGAACAGTGCCAGTCATAGGCGGAGTAAATAAGGAAAGTTCTTGGAGCCTGGATTTGAATAAGAGCAGGCAATCGACAACCTGGGTGGAATGAAGTTCCAGAGCAATTGGGAACATCAGTCAGTGAGCACCCATCGAGTAAAGGTTCACTGATGATGACCATGATTAAGGGTGGAGAGACAATTGATGATCATTCACGATTACAATTTCTTCCTGAATTATTTATAAGGAATACACTTACTGTAATATATGTGAATTATTCTCTTAATGCATTATAATAGTTCACAATTACAGTTTATTCTTTATTATTAATTAGGAATGCAATGAACAGATTGTTACAATGAAGCTGGTAAACATTTCCAGCAGAAATGTGATATCTCTAATTTGGCAGAAAAACCTAAAATAATCCTCTGGGACTTTGTGTGGATGCTCCAGAGAACAAAATCCACTGAATTATTTCAAGATGATATATGTTAAGATTGAATGCTTTGTGGTATTTTTTTAAATAATAAAAGCAATCCTAAGATCTATGGAGAAAACCTCCACATTTCATTCGAAACGCCGGAGATTGAAGATGGAACAATGATACAAAGACGAACATTATAGCGCTCGCAAACATCAAACGCATCAGCCACAATAGTTATTTTGATCAAAGTATAATATGGTAAGTAAATTGAGCTCAAAACAACCAAACTTGCTCATAAATCAAATCGCAAAGCATTTGTGCACAAGAACAAAATTACTATAACCTTTTTTTAAAGTCCTTAAGTTTGGATGCCAAAACATCTGCAAATGGTTCCTTCTACTGACAAACACCCTCACAAAATCAATTCTCACTCAAAGATGGAAAGAACACTGAATACCTGTTTACTAATAGGAGAATATTAAAACTTTCATTTCGGCAGAGAAACAGGGAACAAGCACACCAGAACCACATTATAGAAACTTATTTTAAAACTAGATCCCCGGCTGATTGTAAAAACAACTGTCTTGGTATTATCACAATATCACACACTTCTAAGACCACGCGGCGAGATAGTCCACACCTTCTGGAGGCTGGATGGGATTTTAATTTTATCAACAAACAAAACCGAATGGAGACAAGGATAAATAACTTCCACAGTCAAGAAAAATGTGTTTAATGAGCTAGGGATAATAATTTCATTTTGTTAAATAAAAAATAGCAAAAACTATTTACAGCCCTTTATCAAGTATAATGCAGGAACACATTCCTGCGGAGGAAGCTGGTAGGAATGTTGGGTTGCTCGGTCAATGGCCAGGGTCAACGGCGGCGTGGTGTATTCCGCAAATTTTGCCCGACTGTGAGGGCGGGCACAAGCCGGCGTGAGTAGGTTAAACGTTGAGTTTTATAAGGGCACCACGGGGTGACCAGTCCCTCCCCACCCAGCCCCACCCCTCCCTCCCTCCCACCCCCCACCCAGCCCCACCCTCCCCGTCCAGCCCCTCCCCACCCTCCCCAACCAGCCCCTCCCCACCCTCCCCACCCAGCCCCTCCCTACCCTCCTCTCCCCACCCAGCCCCACCCTCCCCTCCCCACCCAGCCCCTCCCTGCACGACGGACACAATAATCCCCTGCGGGCTGGTGTAACCAGGAGGTTCCTACCAGTATAAAGGCTTCCCCATACCACATCTATACTGCACCACTCTGCACAGTGCAGGTGGGCGAAGTAGGGGAGAGAGATGTCGTCACGCATCACTGTTCTTGCCGATTGATCTCAGACTGTGGGAGGACGACTCTGCCAGGTTCACGGCACCACTGACACGATCCACCTCCTCTCGAGGCTTTTCTCTCTGAAATAATAACCTCATTTAAACGCCAGGTGTGAGTGTAGCCGTGAAGGCAATTACATGCTTGAATTTATAATGTGCCGTGATCTTCCATGAACAAAGGTACTAATTTATATTAATTGTAGGCTAAACATTCTGAAAAAATTGCTAAAAGAAGCATAATGAATGACAAAATGTGCTCACGGTTGAAAAGATTCCCAGTTTTGTAAGAGTTATGGCAATGATGAAAATATATGGTTTAACATTTCTCAATTTTTTTTATATCAAATCAAAATACATCCTATAATTCACCCACTATCAGTAATCAGACAGCTTTCGTCAGACATTTTACTCTTTTCATGGTTCGTTCCAATGAAAGTGCGAATCATTGCATTCACCAGATCCACGGCGTAGTTTTTCATGGTATAATACTGGACCCACCGAGGTTATGGGGCCTATGAAAGAAACTGACTGAGAGTGTACGAGGGGAAACTACCAAAGCTACGAAGACTGTTAATCCGTGTCAAATTGTCGTTTTTTATATTTAAAATCTAAGTCCATATGTCTTGCCCTGGAGAAAATAAACTGGTGTTTTATTGAGGGGGAAAAAAGCCTTCACCAATACATTTTACAAAGATCATGAGTTTGAACAAAGTCTCAGGCTGAGGTCCAGTAAGAAACGTACATGTTTTCAAATAATTATCAAGTGAAGATGCACCGCAATGCAGAAGCGCTCCCACACATAGAGGAGTCATTAACCATAACGTAGATAATTCAATCAACTAATTTATCTCCAAAATTTTCACAAAACATTAGTATGCAGCCATATATAAAAAAAAAATGTTGTTATGTTATCAGCTACATAATTTCACCTCTGTCGCAGGAAATCGAATAATAAAAAACAATACGCCCGATCATTCCACTGCTGGATGAAGGACTTGCCACATTTTGTTCCTCGTGAGGGGCTTTGACCATACTTCACCATGCCCGTCTTTGCACTTCTTCATTGTCAGTATTTGAAGAGAGAGATTCATCTGCTTGAACATTGCATTCAGCACAATGACGTTGCCTCAACAAGCTGCTGTTGTCTTCTCAGTGATTATATATTCCTTCGAAAGGACTTCTTGGGCATTACTGACACAGTGTTTCCATTTGCTTTTAGGCGAATTAATTGATTATTGTTTAAGTTCTGATTCATGGATTTAAAATGTTTCATTAGAACGAGGTGTTTTTGCAATAACTGTATTCATGCAGTACCTAATTCTTGATCTTACGAGAAGTCAAAGTAGTTTCACGTGTAATTATTTTTTCTCGGTTAAGTATCACATAGAGCTAAACTAGGACGCATTTCCTGAACACACACACACACAAAGATTAAATATTATTTTGGATGTTCAGAAACGCAAGCGTGATTGGGCAGAACATGTCACTAAAAATACGGGAGGCCACTTTCACCGCGGAGATCGAGCAATGAAGTCAGTTCGCATGCAGGTAGCGAGGTGGATTCTTGCATCGCATAATAGAGGTGTTTTTTGGGTTAGATCACGTGAATATAGAAATGTGTCGTTAAACCCACGTGACCCCATGGACCGACTCCACGTGCCCCAT
>CM025611.2:904209-914782 GCA_014621495.2 Entosphenus tridentatus
CCCATGGACTGACTCCACGTGCCCCATGGACTGACTCCACGTGCCCCCATGGACTGACTACACGTGCCCCATGAACTGACTCCACGTGACCCATGGACTGACTCCACGTGCCCCATGGACTGACTCCACGTGACCCCATGGACTGATTCCACGTGACCCATGAACTGACTCCACGTGACCCATGAACTGACTCCACGTGACCCCATGGACTGACTCCACGTGACCCCTGGGACTGACTCCACGAGCCCCCATGGACTGACACCACGTGCCCCATGAACTGACTCCACGAGCCCCCATGGACTGACTCCACGTGCCCCATGGACTGACTCCACGTGACCCCCTTGAACTGACTCCACGAGCCCCCATGGACTGACTCCACGTGACCCCCATGAATTGACTCCACGAGCCCCCATGGACTGACTCCACGTGCCCCCATGGACTGACTCCACGAGCCCCCATGGACTGACTCCACGTGACCCCCATGAACTGACTCCACGTGACCCCATGGACTGATTCCACGTGACCCCATGGACTGACTCCACGTGACCCCATGGACTGACTCCACGTGCCCCCATGGACTGACTCCACGTGCCCCCATGGATTGATTCCACGTGACCCCATGGACTGGCTACACGAGCCATCTGGGCAGTGGGCATTTCCACTTTCTGAAATAAATCCATTCAAGGTCAACATTTCAATTGCGTACATTTATATTTCATTCTATTTTGGTGGTGCATCAGATGTCGTGCTACGTACGGAGTTGTAATGTAGTAATGTAGGAGGTAAATACAAATGGAGGGCACGACTAAAGAATCGGACGCCGCTTAAAACATAAGCAAACCCTATAATTAAGTTAGTACGAAAAGGAATAGATACGTATACAATGTTACTCAAATACAAATACACGTCTTGAATTTGGCTGTAAAAAGCTTTACTTAAAATGATCACTTGTATTGTTATTTAGGACACATCGTAAAAATCCAAACTGTCAATTGGCAGAATTCAGCCGGAAAAATACATTTGCTACATTTGAAATGTGCAGTGTCCAAGTCAAGGTGAAATAATAATAAAAGCGAAATAGCCTTGCAATGTATTAATATCAACCATTGTGACAATGTGCTTTAATATATCTTCGAAGATCTTCATGACAATTTCCTACACAACGTAAAAGTTCTCAGCCATAATGTCCACTTGATTGTGTCATGAAATATAGGAGCACATTAACTCTTTTGTTACAATGAAAGGGCACCAAATCTGTCTCTTTTTGTCCCCATTTTACAACCTCATCTGTGCCTGTGTTCAGCTTCTTACATCATTTTAACACAAACATACATGTCTGGCACCATAATGAGTAATCTCCATCAATGGCATTCATAGCCACGTGTTAAAGGAAGCCAAAAGATAATCACGCATTTTTCAAAACAGAACCTTCGGCTCATCTGACTTGGTTCTTGGTGTCCTTCACAGCTTCATGTCCTCATTTCTAAAATCTTACCATTTGCATACTATATATGCAATATATGTTTTAGGCCTTGGCTTTTGAAATGAATGGCTACATCAATTTCCACTGAGTGAAATACTGTTTAACAAGGAAAATAAATCAAGAAATATAAATGGTTTCTGTAAAGCTTTCCAAAATGAATATGTCCTTGTAAGTATTTAATTAGCAATTACAACAATATAGCATTACAAGCCACAAAATTAGATGACATCACATCGCTTATGAGGTGGGACAATGCCAAGATATCATCACACAATTATGCCATCAGTAGGGAGGCAAGCATGTCTTATAAAGCATCACTTTTGCAGACAAGTCATATCCTTTCACCGCTGGTTTTTAATTGCCAAGTTATCAATTGGTCAGTCTTCTATAGGGCGAGACCACAATGTTAGTATAACCGCGTGTTTCTATTGGATCATATTTCTCAAATTCATCATACGCAAGTGGGCATGAGTAGGACACATCACAAGCAGTGATGGTAGCGGATGGTCGAGACTAATGAAGGAAGGGCAACCAGAGAAGGAACGTGTCTAAGAAACCTACCATGGAGATGTCGTGACGCAATCAGCTTGTGTGCAGGAACGAGGTAGATTGACGCATTACTTTAGGAACGCAACCACAATTGACAGATCGTGACTGAGATGATAAACACAAATGTTATTATTGTGATGCAATTCAATACAATTTAAAAATTAATTATTCTGGCCTCAAGATCATTACATCTTCCAGAAATATTTTGTACAGCTAAAAAAATTAATGCATTCACACATATATACACAGCAGTACTTTATATATATAAAATAAGCAGAATCCATCTTGTGGAGTACTCTCTTAAATACATGTTATTTTCGTGAACCAGCTCATCTCTCATTTTTCTATATCCTTGCAGGCTCACGGATATTTGTTTCTTAATTTAAACTGCAAAAAACATTAATGTTTGCGACGTAAATTGGAAAAAAAATTAGGCCATGTGGGCCTTTGTTAATTTTCAAGTTTTGACAGATTTGAAAATTACGATGAAACTCACAAATTACTTCGTAAAAAAACCATCCCCCACTTGCATGCGGGTGCATCGTTCCCCGCCTGCAGCAGGGAGACTGCTGCCGCCAAGTTCCCCGGGGCCGAGGCAACCGCTGCAAGTCGGATTCGTTGAGCTAAAACGAGACTCGGAGTTGCTTCGGCATTCTAGTTCTACTCGGCCTGCTACTTTCTTTGTTCTTATCGATCATGGTGATCTGCTTGAGTGATTGGAACAGAGTGGGGGTTTCAACGGCACCGCACCTCGTTGGATTAGATCATATTGATCGAATCACAAAAAATGTCTTAGCCTGGGTGGATCTAAGTCCGCAAGCTGCACAGTTTCAATCGGCACCCCCCCCCCCCCAGTCAGGAAACTGGGTGTGTTCCTCGATCCAACATTAACTTTTGAGGCACTCCTCAATCATATTGTGAGATTAATATTTTAATTTACAGAACATTTACCGATTACGCCCCATCCTCTCAGCTGCTGATGCAGGTTCATGATTTAATATTATCATTCATCGACAAACTGCTTTGCCTTGCTATCTGAAACCTCCAGTAAGGGACTTTATCGACTCCACTCCGTTCAGAATGCAGCTGCTAGGGTCCTGACCCGAAATCCTCGTTCAGAACATATCTCCTCTCTTCTCGCATTACTTCACTGGGTTCAATTCTGTATTGAATTCAAGGTCCTCCTACTCACCTTCAAGGCCTCGAATGATCTGGCACCTCCATGTATTGGGGAGTTGCTGCTGCTGCTGCTGCTGCGACCCCGCGTTCCAACGAGAACTCTGCGGGCGGCAGACTTAGATCTCTTCTGCATCCCCCGAACGAATCTCGAATCCGTGGGCGATCTCTGGGACGTGGCTTCCGTGGCACGCCGACTGTGCAACTCTCTGCTGAAGGCTGTCAGGGAAACTGCTTCGGTTGGGAAATTCAAGTCCTTCCAAAAAACATTTCTTTTTCAGAGACATTTTCTAGTTTAACTGATCATTTCTTACCCAACCCACCTTTGGCATTGACGAAAGGCGCGATATATAATCTATTATTATGATTGTTCATCAAAATCCTGAATTTACCTTTCTTCTCTTCAAAAGGCATTTGCATAGGTCATTCAAAACCTACCCAGCGAAGGAATGAAACATCCATACTCGTAAGGGTTGTCACGTGAACAGAACATGTCAATCTGTCACTCGTACAGCACTAGCCGGTGTGTTGGAGAGCCAAGCCACAACATTTACAATCTGAGTACAACGTTTCGCCAGTAATTACAACTAGCTTCATCAGGAGACAGTCAGTCTTACTGTTTCGTTACTTATATAGAGGCTTTGATGTGGTGACTACGCTTCTGCACTTTTGCACAATGTGGGAGGGGGGGGGGTTTACTGAGTCAACGTAAAATGATGCATGTGCATTATGCGAGCCCTTTGAACTTGTCCTTCCTGTCTATTGATTAATTAAAATTTGTAAGTGTAAGGACATTCGTAATTTATAAGTGTGGCTTAGTTCACTTCTATTGTGCTGTATTCTCTCTTTTAGCAACAACTCACTAGCTTGATGTAGTATTTTGTTAGCTTTAAGGGACTTGTTGTGATGAATTACTTTAACTGCGTGTGGAATTACCTTTGAATCTCTGCATCTTTTGCAGAAATTCAAAGAAGTGGATCAGTTAAAATATATTTTGCAGAGATTCAAAGGGTGGTGGTGGGTTTTAATGACACATTTATATATTTACGCGATCTAACCTAAAAACCTCTTATGGATGATATTGGTTGCGAAAGTCTACGTGTTAAACGGGATTATACATGTTGCATAATTTCAATGCAATTAAATTTTAGCATGATAATTTGCACACAATGATGGCAAGAACATCAACAAATTATATTACAATAATATATTCGTATTTATTCCAAGAAATGTATTACTTCTCCTTTTTTAAATCTGCATTAATATTATTATTTGCCGAAACCGAAATGCTCCCTTCAAGGCTAATTTAGTTTTTTAGTGTCTTCACTGTCACCCAATGCAGATGTCCAAAATTTTTTGCCAAATCTCAGTTGACGAGATTTGGCAAAAACTTTGGACATCTGCACTGGGTAACAGTGAGACAATTGAGCTGCACCCTCCTGTCATTCGCATCGACCATCAAATATATCACGACTCTGTGGCACGCGAGTTAGAATGTCTTCTATTACTTTCTCTTCACGGCTGGGTGCCCCAATTGGTCTTTAACACAGCCACCTTATGCAATCAAATCACATTTTAGTTTGATTTGTTTAAATGATTTGGTTCACTCCATTGAAACAAATTAGATGTTGAAAAATGTTACCAGCATATAAAAATAATTACAACCAGAGTAATATGCCTGGTCAAAACCATGAACCTCTGTGGCAAGCAGCTTTACAAGTAGCCTTACAACATTTATTGACAATTGCTATTATGATTACTTAATGTACCCGAGACAGCCACACTGAGTCAAACCACTGCTTTTCAAGGAGGTCCCCTGCATTGGAATGTTTGGCCACAACGAAGTTGACATTGCGGCTCGGGGAGGAAACGGGAGGAACCTCGTGCGGAACAAGAAAACGACACAGCAAGGCGCCCGAATCAGGAATTGAACCCAGGTCCTTCTTGCTGTCAGGCAACATGTTTTACTCCTACACCACGCTGACATCCTCTGCTATGCCATTTTGCTGGACTACTCGTCTGCGTGTATGTTCTTGACAGGGTCTTATAAAACATGTTTCAATTTTTATCACACAAGGTTTTTCTTTGAATAAACTTCACTCGGCATGCAATCATTGTCCTGGCAGGGCAATTATGACATCCGAATGTAGCATTAAATGTACGAAAGTTTCATTGACATGGGATTAAACCTCACAGTTCACTAAACAAAAGAAGCAATTTTGACTTAAAACTTTCGTGACTGCAGGAATTCATATTATTTGGTCCTTTCGGTAAAGTCACGTAGATAGGAAAAAATAAATAAAAAAGTAATACTGAAAATTTCAGGAAAAAAAAAAACTCACGACGTTTCGATCGCAACACAAGCGGTCATCATCAGATGGTCGTCATCTCTCCACCTGATGACGACCGCTTGTGTTGCGATTGAAACGTCGCGAGTTTTTGTTTTTTTATGCATTTTTTATTATTTTTATTTTATTATTTTCCATCTACCTGACTTTACCGAATGAACCAAAGAATAAAAAAGAAGCATTTATTTTTCTTATGTAGGACAGTATATTAGAAGATACAAGTGTAACATTTAATCATTAACACAAACAATTGCGGTGACATGGCCTAGTTGTAAAGCTGTTTGTTGCAGAGGTCCATGGTTTGGGCCGGTAGGCCACCCTGGTTATTACCGGGAGTGGACATTAAATATTAAAATTATTTGACATTTTTCAAAAAGAGTGAGCAATTTGGTCCCAGTGTTACGGTCCAAATATGCCACATTTGAAAAGTACCCGCAAATTAGCCAACTGGGATTACAGTTGAGTAATCTTGGGTTACAGATTATAATCTGGGATTACAGTTGGGTAATCGCGAAACTACTGCAGACCGTGTGAAAGAGACCACCTTCATGGAAAGAGATCACCTTCATGAGAGCATTGTACTCTCGGAATTACGCAAATACCAAATCTACAACATTTGAGCTTCATGGCAGTTTCTAAAATGGATTTGCAAATAAATAAATAAAAACACTGTAACGTTATAACTGTGCAGCTATGTTCTTATATTTTTTCTTACATTTATTTGAACCTGACCTGGTAATTCTTAGTTACTCATGCACCATGAAAGCAATCTCAATTTTAAACCTACACGGCAAATGTTTTTCCAATGTCGTCATACGTGCTCCTTTCAATGCAAGTCGTTCGTGCTGACAAGAAGCCTTTCACATTACGCAATAACTTGTTCGGCAAGTTCCGCAGCAAAATATAATAAATTCGTTCATTATCTTCACATGAATGCTGGTGCTGCATGGTAAAACAAGTGACTGATGTTTTGGACAAAAATCCTTTCAAGGTTTGTCACACACGGAGACACTGTGTCTCTGAGATAATACAAACGTTCGTCTTATTTCTCCTAAATCACTGTTAGCAAAGCGTATAAAATTTGACACACTATGCAGACGTGATTTTTGCCGTCTAGTCGTACAACAGTAACTTATCCATATATAAAACACATTATATTGTGATACTGAGTTAGCGATGGCGCACAAGCACAATTAATATAAACACTCAACACTATGAAGATGGACCATTGCCCGAAACAGGACATTTAATATTTTCTATTACAGCAGAGATTTCGACGAATTTTCTGGGTGTTGTGAGTTGTGCTTACACAACACTCTCAATGCAGTATCACAAAATAATGTTATAGCTGGTCACAAAGACAGAGATGCCCCGTGCAGCGATGAACAGCCTGCTGGCAAATACACTTAGCAAGCACCTATGAAGGCCGGCACGGAGTGGGTGGTGTGGTCAAGACCAAGTTTAGCCATCGCTTTCTTCATTTTAAGGCGGAGTTGACCTACATCAGACCCAGGACCAGTTCAGATTTCCATCACTGGTATTATCCATAAGCAGGAATCAAACTCAGATTGCTAAGTTCAGAGTGCATAACAGTAACTACTACACCGCCACTTCCCATCACACACATATGCACAATATTATGGACGTCTGTCACTCTAAAAGGAAATCGCAAACAAAAGTTGTCGCAACTGTCATTGCTTATATACCCCATAGCTTCTCGACTCCCTAGAGCTCCCTCTCTATATGCACGGCTAAATCCAAGAGATCATCATTCCGCTGAGACGGGAAGGTATACCAAGTTGTGTAACACCACAACAACACCACGCATTTATTTGTTTACGTTCCTGGCATCCAAATACATTTTCTATATTTGACATTTGATATGACATTTCCAGTTGTACATGGCTCCAGGTGGTTTCCCACACACACACACACAAAACAAAGCAATCTTGAATATGTATTGAACGAGAAAACTTCAAATTGCCGCACATCAAGGCACATTGTAGAAAGCGACTTGGTAATGCTCACCGCACTGCAGTACCCTGGAGTCGACAAACTGAGTTTCATTTGTGGTGATTGTTACATTGGGGAAACGAAACGACATGTACCTGACCGCATTCGCGAGCACAAGTCAGATTTGAAACACGGTAGGACGAATTCTTCTGCCCTGGCTGACCATTGCTACAACGCGGTGGGCTCTCGTGATATTGTTTTCTCCGATACCAAAGTGCTCTGCAAGCCGTCTGGATACCACCAAAGATTTGTCCATGAAGCCATCCAGATATACAAACATAAACATAACTTCAACCGAGAGAATGGATTCAAATTGAGCAATCATTGTTAGGATGGTATTAACCAAGTTAAACTTTAGCTACCTTATAGGTTATATTCATATCCACATCTCCAGTATTTTACTCCCAGCCTTGCACACTACCATCACTAGGAGATTTTACGTGCAGTGTTTCAATCGTGCAAATGTGTCCCCCATATCCCACTCCCCATCCGATGTACAGGAGCAGTATGAGCAGCATGCCCAGGAGCATCACGTCCACCCTGAGGATGAGCCTCTCCAGCCCACGCCCCGCCCCCCACCCTCCTCAGCTATATAAACCCTTGTCAAAGCCATCTCTTTGGCATACCTCAGCAACTGTTTTCGCTGTGGTGGTCCCCACCTGATGACGGACGCTTGTGTTGCGCCCGAAACGTCGTGCTTTAATTTAGTTGTTTTCACTTTTTTTATTTTATTATTATTTTCACCTATGTGACTTTACCGAAAGAACCAAAGAGCATAGGTGTCATCATGTCATTACATATGTGTATCTCACGTGGCGTGTGTAAATAGTGTTTAGCGCACTGTGGTAAGATCCCTCCCACTGCTTATTGTTGTGTTCAGTTTGTTGTCCTTCCCCCGCACGGTTGCCTACGTACGGTGCCAAAGAGGTTCAACATACATACATGACGTCAGCAGTAGACAGCCATCGTACAGCTATTGTATACACCACAACATTAATGCACTGCAATGTCAGGGAGTAGATTTAAAACAGATGAGCTCATTAAAAATGTATCGTTCCAAATGTGGCAACGACTTCCCACTGCCTATGAACATGATGCTTATACAACACTAATTGTACGAGCATTACGAATGATGTGCTGTGTTCTTGCTTTCACTAAGAATTTGCTATTACAACTGTGGTTGTCAAAATGTGTACGCTGAACCTGGGACAGAATGAATTCCTTCACAGGCAAGCTCACTTTCATGCAGTGCCACACAACTCAATTTAACCCTTGCACAAGGCGACACATGGCTTAACCAATATTTACTGAATACACGTTTCCGAAGTTTGTGGAGGCTGCACCAAATGAATACTCCGTATATTGTAGCTGTGTGCTCGAATTGCACATCAGTCATATAAAAAGAGTATAATGACACTGCATTGAAACCGGAATATAAATGTAACGTGGGAAATGCTGTGGCTGGCTGCTCCCCATGCGAAGCGATATAGATCTACCAATTTAAATGGCGACTCTACCTTGTAGCTTTGCTTTTAACGCAGTTTCAATTATCTTGCATTCATGGATGAATCGCTCCTCTTCCAGCAAAACCTGACGAGTTCCGCGATAAAGAAGGTCTCTGATGTCGGCGCTCTTTCATGTGGTGCGTTTAAATGATTTCTAGCACTCTAATTATAATCTGCAGCTCCATTGCGAGTAATTTCAGAGATGGCATCGACAAGCGAATCAATTCTGACGCAGTTCATTGCCGATATATATTTCCACCGGTGTTTAAAGTTAAGAAACTACAGCCAGGGTCAAAAATATACAGCACGACAAACGTCTTAAATTGTTGACTGCCTGTGATCAAATTCAGGGTGAAGCATTTTTCCCCCTTTGTTTTCTTGGCCTTACCTGTCTGGCACAGATTTGATCCTCAGCGTGCCCTGTCCAGGGCTATGTACATCATCCATGTGTCTCCTCTACGACGCTCACGCTTTTGTACAAGGTTAGGCCGCACTCGGGATTTCTGTGGCCATGAAAGATAATTCAAGGTCAGCATGTGAATGTCAAAATTCTTGCAAAAATTGTGTCTAGAGTTTATGTAATTCTCTGTCACGTACCACTAGAATGTTAAACGCTTCTATAACTTTGGGGAATGTAAACGTATTTTTAGCTTTTACCAAACAAATATGTTCCAAAGGAAGGATTTAAATTAAGAGACTATATAAAAAAAAAACATGCACTTTCATGAAAACACATATTTTATACGCTTGGGAATGTAACATGAATTATGTTCAAGTAAAAATAACATAATTAAACTATATTGCCTAAGTGACATCCTGAAATGTGTCGAACAATAATGAATATCCACTATTTTGTGAGTATAAACATCTATACTATACAAAGCAATACCACTGTTCTATTTTTGGCGTATTGATTAAATTGTCATCTGATACATATGCATATTCACAAGCAGATCGTGAAGTTAACTGTCGATCAAAAATATATTGGAATTGAAGCTGATAACTACATTTATATACAATTCATAAGAAATATGTGTTTTTAAGGATGACTTCTCAAACATGAATGGAAAAATCTAATATGATTGCTGTGGGTAGTTACTGCATGGGGAGAACAAAATTTTAGCCGCTGAAATTTGCATTCTGAAGCTGACTGGTATTAGTCGTAGGGAAAGATGAGTTTAAAGTTCTAAATAGATTAATGCTCATGTTAAAAAGTGTATGTCTAAACGTATATGATCCCCAGCATCAGTGAGCCAAGTACATCAAACTCCCATGCAGTGCGATGTTAAAAGCTTACTCTTCATAGCCTAGAATGAGGGCAACTAACACAATCATCATACCCTCTATACAGTTAAACGTCAACAATCCGCGGATCCTGTGATCTGTAGCACACCGCGAAATTACTTGTTACAAATTAATTATTACAAATGCATTGTTACAAATTAATTGTTACAAATGAATTGTTACAAATGCATTGTTACAAATGAATTGTTACAAAT
>CM025611.2:920595-968230 GCA_014621495.2 Entosphenus tridentatus
ATTGTATTGTATTATGTTTTATTATTATTATTTTATTATTTCCCTTCTACGTGACTTTACCGAAAGAACCAAGAAGATGAATCCCTGCAGTCACGAAAGCTTTAAATGTTCGTAACATAACAAAAGCTAGACATAATGGTATTTGATGTACTTGCCTTTTCTTTAATTTGATTGATTGCATGTACGTAGTCAATGACACAAAACATTTTCTATACACAGCTTGCCATGTGCTTGGTTGGCGTCTAACATGCCCATTATTAGATTCCCTAAAGCTTTTCGTGAACAATTTATATGAATATCATCGGAGGCTAGCAGCTCTGTAATTCGTCATTATATTTTAATTTAAAAAATTACTGAGGCATCATTCCATAACGTTTCGATGTAATTACTGTCGCGAGAGACATTGGGGATTTGGTTACTGGTTGAAATCAAAGTGTTTCCCCTGTTCCTCAAACTTGTCTCAAACTGAGCATAGAGAAGGGCTTCTTTTTGCGTGAGTCTATACATTTGTCAACAACCGTACGAATATCTGCAGAATGCTAAACGCTTAAAGAATGTGTTGCTCGTGTATTGGAATTGGCAAGAAGGATAGCGTTACGTTGTGATCACTTGCCACACTGTCGACAACTTTCAAGCACAGTTACACGGTGCAGGTTTCCTAATAATGTGCAGTCGAAAGCTTTAAGTGACACATACCCTCATTAAAAGTGGACATAAATATTGTGAACTCAAGGTCTTGGAGGTTTAAAAGTTAAACTCCGATTATGCAGATCAGGATTTGAGAAAATTTAGAGGAATACTGACAGCTTAATAAGAACTTAATCTTTTGCAATTATAATCAGGGGGCATATGCGATATGAAGTATAGTGCATGTACAACGAGGTTCTCATATTTCCTTGAAACTCAAGTGCATTATATTTTCTCCTGTTCAGGAGTGTCCTGACCCGATCTCCACATCCACTCTATATCTCGAGGAGTGAACGCACACCATCAAGTGCGGAGTTCAGTGTTGGGCAGCAGAGCCTCGGGCAGCAAAATCAACCATTGTGCTGTACTATACGCAAATGTCTGCGCTCCCTGCCTTCGCAAATCCACACTGACGAACGTGAATTGTGGTTGAATAACCCATTTGACTGGCACGGCATGGCAGGCCTCCATCCAGCAATGTATTGAAAGAGGGGGGGGGGGTATACTTATACACCCTGGCAAACACAAACGCATGTCGAACAGTCGTGTCGAACAAATGTCTTTGATTTAAGTTTCTACCAATCCAGTTTGTCAGTTTAACATGTATATGTCCATGCGATCTAACACACACACACAATCACCTCTATCATGGCAATCCACTTTGGTGGCTCGGCGGTCCAGCACAGCGGCTCGCCATGGAAAGGTTGGGAGAGTTCAAAGCTCGGTTCGGGGTTCACTCTGCTCGTCACCCCTCCGGGAATGATACAACGAGAGATCCTCTGCGGAGACGTCGGCGGAGGTTGTGCTATGGATAGACTCGCCCCCAACATGGCAATGTGCAATTTCCACCACTGGCTCATGGCTGTAAGCCGGAGACGAGCACCGCTTCAATGCACATCTGAGCAGGAAATCACTTTGACTTTTTTTCTATTCGTAACTTTGACCTTCAAAATGATGTTCAATGACGCCAAGGCAAGATGGAATTACCATCAGCATGGGACACGTGATTTAGCCTTTTCATGTCAAAACCGACCATGTAGAATTAATAGAAGCCTCAGTCGTCAACCTTCACTGCAAATGACTCCCAAAACTGAACGTTCCCATGTTCGCCAATGTTTTTTTTACAAGACGGAAATTAGATTTAAAATAGTGTATGAATACTGACAAACATTAGTGATTCTTATTCAAATGTAATTTTATAAGAGCTTAGTCTATACACAAGTGGGTTTAAGAAATTTGGCAGGGAGTGCACGTGTGTTTTGTTTTTACCTGAGCTAGTTTGCAAAATCATAGTAAGTGGAGATTCATAACAAAAGGGATCACCGCGGGCCCAATACTCTGCTAACATCACTAGATAGCATTTGGCTTTTTTAATGTAAAAACCTGGGATAAAAACCTTTTGAAAAAGCGCTTTGTAATTTCAGGTAGGACATTTGCAGCTCCATTTTCATAAAAAAATTTTAAATTACATGAACTTTAAAAGCTCACAGCCATCAAATGTGCACCAAATAACCTTAATTCATTCAACAATGATGAGCAATTTTTCAATAATTTTAGAAAATTATGACCATACTTTCAATATCGGACATTGTAATTTCACAATGTGAACATAATTTTAATTTTCCCCACATATTGCACCTTGTGTTAAACCAATAATGGAAATAATACGATAAATTATTTAATGTTCATGCGGTGGCTAAAGATAGCCGTGTTAATTTTTGTTGTTGGTATTGTTACTGCTGATCCTGCATGAAAACTTATGCAGATGATGCAGCTTGAGAACAGAATGTTACAGAAAAAAGAAAGAAAGTGTGATTCGGGGCCCAGTGGCATGGTTGAGTATATAATGGCATCCTTTTAAGCTATAAAAAAAATCCTCAACTACTTCAGCTAGGTAACATTTGCACATTACACGCTACTTTTGCAATGATTTACTCTGGGTGGTTTATGATGAAAAAATATTATCTGCACTGCTTTGTTGTATTCCAAATCACACACGGCGAACCAATGTCATTTTCCGTATGCGAGCTGGATTGCTAATACCAATGGGTATTGAACAATAATGTTTCAATAATAATGTCTTGAATTTCCTCAAAATCCAATTTAACATTCGAAAAATCCACATAAACAAAACAAGCGTCTTCAATATATCTTTCCTTTATTTTTAAAAAGAGAAATGGTTACACCAAATAAAAAAATGTTCTCTCAACTATGCAGCCTAAAGCGCACGTTTAAATGGGCCAACACCTGTCCTGCAATATAAGTTCAACACGTTTGATTGAAGCATCGGGCACAGATCATGTGGAGTGTCTAATACCGTAAGAGCAGAGGCATCTGAGTAAATGCGCTCGACGTGTACATTATTGCCTGCCTAAATCATATTCCTAACTGGAAGCATTCTTTACCTGGTTTCACCTGAGGACGGCTGCTTGCGTTGTGGCCGAAGCGTCGTGAGAATTATTTTATTATGTTTTATTTGTATTATTTTATTACTTCCCTTCTACGTGACTTTACCAAAAGAACCAAGAAGATGACTTTAACACTTGTTAACTTTGCATCTATTGTCTTCCAGCTCATCTGGTACCTAATAGGCTGTCTCATATCTTCATGGCAATTTAGGTGTCCTTACACGGATGATTATCATGACATCCACAAATTATTTATTTCGTGGTCCACTGTCCACATTTTAGAGGCTGGACATGTGCAGCCCCGTTGTCAATCCACCACTGAATCACGGCCACATGACACCAGGAAAGTCGTGATGATTCATTTCCCCCACACTTCACTGTGCTACTCAGTGCAAATTGGTGAAGACGGAGAACATGAAATGTATGAGGAATAAGTAAAACTTTTTTAAAAACAAGCTTTTGTTGAAATGTACCATACTAGTCATGAAAAAACTCCACGACTCCAGGAAGTGGCCCCGAAGCTTGCCATAACGTAAGGTGGTGATTTACAGCCAACGTTAGTTGAGCGTGGACAATTAGACCCAAGCCGAAACATAACATATAAAAAATTATGTTTGCAAATATATATATTATTACAGAATATAGTATTGTCATCAGTATGACATAAGTATACCAAGTTTGCAGTCGATTTAAGGATACAGCAGACAGTGAGAGTTAAATAAAAGCGTCTAAAATAGAGTAGAAACAATGGATTTTGTGGCATTGCACTCTGCTGCCCACAACACGGAAGGATGTAAAGCCCAGAAGATCCTCATGGTTGCTAGCATTGCGCTTCGCTGTAATGCCGGGTGTCTGATGGCCTCGATCCATACAAATGCTGCAAAACACACTTTAAGTACACACTTTAAGTACACACGTTAGGTTTTTAAGTACAGCACCAATACAGTGGTAGTAAGTGGAAGATATTCCGAGGAGGTTTTTATTGTGGTTCTGCATAGCACTCCGCATGTTATTCAGCGCAATGTAAAATGTTTAGCTCTTAGTGCTGGAAGCTTTCTCATTCAGAAATACCTTAAAAAATACTCTAATTAATTTCAATTATATTTGGTTTCTCAATAAGCTCCCAGCACATAAAGAGAAGCATCCGACATTACCGAACAATGTGCAATGCAATTCAAAAACTCATCGGAGAGTTAAATGGATGATGTTCTTTCTAAAGTAAAATGAAAATCAGGCCTTCAGGGTCAATATATCCTATGAGCAATTGTAACACATTTAATAAATGGTAAGGTCACGTGTCAATAAAAGTGGTTGGCCTTCCTCTAACAAGGAGAGTCTGAATCATTCTTAGAAACTGGTCGAATAAGTTATACGGAACATTTGTCTCCACTGCCAGTTTTTTTTTTATAGAATTGATTTTACTCATACAATTTTTAGTTCTTGTTGGAAATAGGCAATTTTAGAGAACTCTCAAGAGATGTAACTGAATAGCAGATGCAATAAACAGTTGTTCTGGATTGTAAGTTCAACTAAAAGTAAACTAAATTAAGTCAACAGCCTAATTTGTATTCCCCTATACGGTTAACATCAGCAGTGAAATCTGAACCGGTGGTGAACCACACCGTGATCAACTCGCATTGACCGGCATCGTGAAGTACGGTCAAACAAACCCCGATGAGTTTCGTGGCATGATGGGGGAGGCCTTTGTCGAGCAGTGGGTTAAAAAAATCAGCTGTAAAAATGACGGCAAGCGTAATGTATTCACGTTAATTGTGCAGTATGTAAAATAATCAGAGGCGGCCCAACTGCGCTTGTGATTGTTATATGAGATTGATGTCACTTGTTAAGCTTTGTCTTTTGGCCTGAAAGAGCCACTTATAAATTGCATCAATATCTCAATGCAGGCCAAGGGGCTTATTAAAAAAATGAAAAGATGTGCACTCCATTATGTAAGATGATAAAGTAACATTATAACTCCGAGTAATGCAGGTAATTCATTTATTCCCATTGAGAACTTCATTTTATAACGTGCACATTAGGCAAATTGGAACATTTAGCCGAGTGGTGCCACAGCTGGAGGGGAATCATTTCTGTGCTTTAGTGTTAAACGATTCGATGAACATTTGGCCAAATAGGATATTTCACAAGTTTAAGAGTGAGAACCACGGACATGGCAAATGTGCCTGATTCTCCACTTTTTCATGAAAAGCATGGCGACGCCTCTGTCACGAAATGTAGGGCGATTCGCCAAGGTCATGTGCTTAAATCACGTACATTTTACTCTCACAGATTTGTTTGTTTGTTTTTAAGGGCAGCTCATTATGCGTTACAGAAAGCAGTAATGACATCATGGAGGAGAGGCTCAACAACATCATAACAATGAAGAGAACGTGAAAGTGATGTATGTATGTAGTCTAACAGTGGACAAAATGTATCCATTTGAAGACGACGATGAATGATACAATTCCATAAGGCAGCCTGATTGTGGCTTGTTTTACTTCAGGGAGGCACAGTAAACAACATAAATGATGGATGACTAAAATGCATTGTCCTGGGATAACACATCCAATGCTTTATCATTTTCCTCGGGGACCCTAAATGAAAAAGCTGTACATTTTGTATGACACATGTCCCTTCACAATAGCTCAATACTCTTCTATCCATCATGTTAATATTGAGACGTATCTGTTTACTTCTGCCAGGAGCTTCACATCACCAATTATTGCAATAATTGTACCATTTGATCCGATTTATTAATTGTACCATTTGATCCGATTTATTCCCAACTAGCTTTACTACCCGGCTTCGCCCGAGACTTGGATTCTTGTCTTGGATTAATAGACGGCCTACGCGGAGGGTGGGGGGGGTAATGCGTGACGTCAGCAGGCACACTGCATGACGCTGCCGCATGCGGGTGACATCACAGAGGTGACGTCACAGATGTCACAGATGTGACATCACCGCTCACTTGCCGTGAAATATATTACATATATTATTTCGGGCGCGCCCCCCCCCCAAAATACAAAAGTCTATTTTCATACTTTTTGCATTGTGTACAGTCTGGAAGCTACCCATATGCCACATTTCAAGTTTGTTGCATTTTGGGAAGTATGCTAAACATTTCGAACAGACACACATATTCACAATTTTACCTTTTATATATAGAGATATAAATATTTAAACATAAACCTTTACAACATACATAGTCGGATACTGAATGCTGCTCAAATAACCACGCATTCATATATTTCTTAACAGCGATTTCAGATTGTCCCACTATACAAATATACATTTTTAAGACGTGTTAAAAATCTTAGTAATTTCAAAATGCACATTCTGATGTCTTAACAACCATTTTGCAGAATCCCGAGGAACAATTGTTTGAAAAATGGTTCTCCATAAAATATTGAGCATTTTTAATAGTAATTCGAAGCCACTTTCTTCAACGCCTAATCCAATATGCCAAGTATTATACTTTAAGTATTCGTTTAATAATAATAAATTAAAGGTTATTAGATAAGTGATGCATAGACGAAATAGCTTTAATCAGGATTTGTAATCATGAAATAAATGTGCCTTTCAATAGTGAGAGCATTAATAGCACATCTACGCTGTGAAATACACTGAGAATGAGGAGTCACTTTAGCCACTGCTTGTGACCATGAGAGGTCAAAGTGAGTTGCCTCCAGTGACAAGGGAAGTTTCACTGTATGTGGCACGTACAGAATTAGCACACTTCTGGTGCTAACAGAGGACATTAAGCATCACTCGTGACAACTATTCTCCGGATTATAAGATACTCTGGAAAGTAAAACACACCTCAAATCTGTGCCTGGTGACAATAAAGTGAAACCAATCTTGTCTCACACAGACACCCAATCGCCCAATTATATAACGCACCCCCCCCCCAACTTTTGCTTAAAATCCAGATACAATAACTACAATATATTATCATTATACAAGTTCCTCTTATTAAGTTGGGTGCGTTTTATAAATTCGTAAAAGGTATTCAACATAACATTTAAAATGTAGAGGACAACCACGTGAACAAGCTGGGTTTGGTCAAGGTTTCCTCTCCCGTCGAGAACAGAGATATCATTATCACTATTACCATTATTATCATTATTAAAATATTATCATGCTGCAAAATACAAATGAATAGCATATTCCATATTATAGTTAACCATTGTATACTATGTAAAGACATATGACTCAGTGTAAATGTATTCCATCATAAAAGTTCTCACATTATTCCTAAGCCTAAATACATATTTAAGTAAAATTAGTAACAATAAAACATATTTACACTGTGATTACATGAAGAAATTACCAACATATATATTATAAGGGGAGTTGTGCAAGTAGACTTGCTCTTGCATATATTCCAGCTAGACTGGAGAAATAAAAGTGTACAAACTAATGGAAATATATTAACAATCTGAGGTTTGCTGATAAAAGCTGGAAAGTGGGGGCTCAAAGACGAATGTGACCAGAGAAAAATTGATGCGCAGCAAATTCACGAAACAATTGAATGTGACTTTACCGAAAAAAACAGACTTTGGATCCTTGCAGTCACGAAAACTTCAAATCTAGAATTGAATGTCTGTTAGGAAACACACGACTCGATAACACATGAGATCATGAGTTACCATGCCAAAGCCCACTCGAGTGGCCTTGCCAACAATATGTGTGGAATGCTACAATTCCGTATGCTGGATCATGGCTCATGATTTGTAGAGAAATTCCACAGTTCTTTATCTCCACTCCAGTTGCATTAAATCCCCATCCATTCTTACCAAATCCACTTTGCCGACTGATGCAATGTGGAATTATTCCCAACTGTAATCGAGTAGGACACTTCATGAATTATCATTTGCGAAACTAAGCTTACTTTCCACAAATTTAGCAGCAGTCATTTGTCCAAAAATCTGGCAGTATGATAACCAAAAGCATTTTATATATTGGGCTCTGAGTTATTTTAAAAGCTGGCAGTGAAGCACACTGCCAGTGATGAACATGAGACATACAACGTTGTCCCAATACAGGCCTGTCACTTTCATACGCAGGCAACGGTAAATATTTCAAATAAATGTACACGACTCAGATCAGGTTAAGCAGGGAGTGAATGCATTAGGCAATAACAAGCAGCGTATTGCCCAGGGCTGAGGGTGATTGGGGCGAGATTGGGAGGCAATGAATGTACTCGAATATGAAAACACGGTAAATGTACCATATGATCGATATGACACTTGTGCTAGGGATACACATTGCCTATGTGTTTGTGTTCAGTGGCTTTGCGAAATTGGTGCTCAGTGCAATGATGCATATGCTGCCTATAATGGTGAAAGCATCATATCTCCAAACCAATTTTTTAAAATGCCATTTATAATGATAGGAGAAAGGCATTCACAACGTCTACATTAAATTTTTATTTCAATCTAGATATTTAGTGACCCCATTATGCACGTGAAATATACTGTCATTCATATATAATATCAATCACCTTGCAGTATTTATGGATGTGGTTCACGTGAAATAGGCTTAGCACAATAAGAAGCAAGCAATTCAATTTTGCACCAACCATACTTGGCACGGACATTAAAAATATATCTACACACCCAAGAGGCGTTCAAAATTTAATGTGATCAAATTCCCAAATCATAAAAAGAGAAACCAAAATAGCTACAGTTGTGCATCTTACCCTTCCACAAGCTTTTAGTTGGCATGTTGTGTTCTAAACACAGTGGGCAATGAGGCATTAAATGGAATCTAAAAATGGATTGCACTCTTGAACACACGTGTGGTCATTTGAAAGTTGTTGCTTTATTTTGTATGCATACTCTCTACAATATTAATAGAAGCCACACCAACCACAACTTTTTAAATAATATAGCAGTCATGTAGATGCTGTTCGAAGCAGTGTGATAACAATGACATCCAGGGCAGGATGTCTACAACACACCTGCCGCTCCCTCGTCTCCCTCGTGATTGGTGATCACTCAATAAAACTGTATAGTGGTCAGAGTTATGTTTTGTGTTATTAAAGTGTAAATGTTACATTGTAAATATTGAGTTAATTGTTACGACGTTATGAAGTGTTCACTAAATGCATTGGGTGCTAATGTAGATATAATTAATGTCGTAATTACTTGCAGTGTGTCAATAATGGGTAAACAACTCTGATTTGTTTAAACTATAAAACCGACATTGCCAGGAGGCAGCACGCGGGGACAGCCGATTGGCCTACGAGTTGGCGCTCCACAACAAGCCAAAGGCTGGGGGCCGATGCTCTCGTTACCACGCTTTCTATCCCCCTTTCGTCGTGGTATGAGAATGCATTTTCCCAACTCAGACTTCATGCAGAGGATAATAAGCGAGAAGTAACCAGGGAGATAAGAGACTTGAGAGAGAACGAGCGAGAGGGAGAGAGAGGAGGCTTTGTGAAACAGGTGGCGGGTCCTTCAGCCAGGACTTCAAAGTCTGCACGACCACGACGAGCTCCTGAGCCCCGAGGGCAGGAGACTACAGAGGCTGGGCGACGCGCAGACAGCAGCCCGGAGGGCACCCCAGTGACCAGAGGTCGCAACCGGGTACCCGATACCCGTACCCTACCCGATACCGGGTACGGGTAAGGAATCAAAACCCGTTTGTGACCTCTGCCAGTGACGGAGCCTGGGGCGCGGTTACGCTGAGCAGGGCACGATCGGTAACATCTCAGAGATATCAGTGGAGAAATGTGTAGATGAATCAGCTCTTGGATGTATCATGAAGGGAGCCCACTTAAATCAGTTGGTGACCGCTCGCGGGTGCAGTTTGTACTCTGAATTTCACAGACGACACAAGTTAGAATGATAATTATGTCCTGTATTCAAAGCTGCTCGTAGCTGGAGAAGAATGGAAGAGGGCGATGAAGCAATAAGCGTTTGGGGGTATGCAAATATAAGTTTGCTTATCACCTTCCATGTTAAATTGTCTGAAGTTTTACACCTCTTCTGAGATTAGTATGACTTCTAATTAACCAAATTTCCACTCACATTTCCATTAGACATTATAATCTCCATTTCTATTGCCTTAAACGTGTTTTGTATTCATCCATTTATTATCATCAGTTTAAAATTGTCTTCTATGACCAGCTGTGCGGAATTTTGATGCATTTGGTAGCATATGAACAGCACACATTTATAATTTTGTATTTTTTAAGACCCGCACGAATGACTTGATAAGAAACATATGGTTCAGATCGAATGAAGCCCAGGTGATGGGGTTTGAATATTATCTCAAAAACAATTCGAAAACAATCCCATATTTCTGTTGAACCGATTGGGATCAGTAATTTTATATAATCTGAATCAACTGCCATAACATTTTCATTATTTCGTAATAACTAGGGGTGCACGAAATAACACGTGATTCTGTGAAGCTGAAAATTAATACCACATCCTGACATTCTGCGAATCTGATTTTGAAAACAAACAGCAAAAATAATTGCCTGCATCCCTGTGAGTCTGTCTCACTGCCTTTGTCTCCCTCCGTCTCTCTCTGTCTGTCTCTCGCACTGTTTCTCTGTCTCACTCTCTCACTTCGTTAACCTCGGTCTGTTCCCATCTCCATATCTATCCCTTGCTGCGTCTCTCTGTTTTCCTCTGTCTCTTTCTATCTTTTCCTGTCTCTTTGCTTCTCTCTCCTTGTCATTCTGCATTTATCCCTGCCGACATTGTGTTGAAGGCCAAAGGCCGCAGGGCACAAGGTGAAGGTGATAATGCAGTTTTTCCTGAATGCGCTACGTAGCCACTCCATCTCTGGCCCAGCCGATCCCCTACAAATCATGTTTCCTATGGCATTCTTGCAATGTGGCCATTGTTACTGAAGTTCATGATTACATTTTGTACAGAATACAGGTAGTCCTCTACTTACGATGGAGATGCGTTACGACGACCCCATCGTAAGTCGAAGATGGCCTAGCCTACCCAGGAGTCTTAAAGAATGGTGATAATTTAGCAAAACAGAGCAATTCACATTACCGTACTGTATAAACTATATACTGTATGTATTTATTAATTACAATACTGTATTGCACAGTAAAATCTAAAGTAAAAAAACAAGGTAAATTCTTAGCCTACCGATATGAACTGCAATTTAATAGAAAACATTTTCAGGAAACAATCCTATCTGCTATAAAAATGTTAAAATGCATTGCACGTATCGTAACGTATATCGTACTGTACTCACCAAGATTCTGTCCGTCGTCTGCATACTTGAACGATGTTTAGTTGTTGATGGCAATTTTGTCGTATCGCTATCGCCATCGTAAGATCGAGATATCGTAAGTCGGACCCTCGCAACTCGGGAACTACCTGTAGTGTGTTTATATATTACGGGTGCGAGGTGGATTATTATATCGCAGGATTGTGAAATATGCAGGCAGATTGGGGAGGCCTTCTTTGAACAGTTGGATGGATCATGTTACATGGTGATGATTGTTTTATACCATCATTTAGTGCTAATTGTTTTTTTACCCTTCTATCTGGCAACAAAACTGACACCTTTTTACAAGGAGTCATGTTTGCATAGACCGTAATACCTGCAGTCATAATACTGTAGGTATTGCGGTCTATGCAAACATGACTCCTTGTAAAAAGGTGTCAGTTTTGTTGGCAGATAGAAGGGTAAAAAAACAATTATCATATTTTTACTGGCAAATGAGGTTCCCATAGAACATCATGATGTTCTATGGGAACCTCATTTAGCTTCTCATTTTTCCCGACAAGAGTCAGACTGACTGGAAATAGCGATGACAACACCATCGACCATGCACATTGATAGCAAATGTATACACAGCCCGCAGCAACGTGGCTACATTTGCAATTATTCATAACAGGTCTGCATGATGGGATGCAAGAGCATAAATACTTAAGCTGATCTGCAAGTCAATTAAAAGGGAGCCTTCATTTTTTTAAATAGGATTTCATTGTACAGCGAAATGTCAAGAGAAACACGCAGGAAGATTCAGACGGATGCACACGTTAGGGGGCGTGATCTTATACTCATGTTTGTGTCCTCTTACATCAATCGTGTTGGTGTGCTAGCATAACATTATTTGTAAATATAAATGTTTTTAAATAATAATAAAAAAATAACAATATTGCCCCAAAACTGAACGGCTCCAAGCAGTGGTATTGGGAAAACACGGAGGAAGCTCCAAAGGGGTTTTTGCGTTGTTTGTGAAAGCGTGTGAAGTGTCCGCGTTCGGTGTGACCGATGGACGTAGACAACGACGGACAGACATAATAACATTTCCTTGGCCTAGTTTGTTGTCCTTCCCCCACACCTCCAATTAGCACGGCTGACTACGTACGGTGCCAAAGAAGTTCAGCACACACACCCACTAATGTGCACTCGTAGCTCTGAGTGAATCCAGTGTGAGCAGGAGCAACGTTCAAGGCTGTGCGCGTGCGGAACGTGAGGATTCTTCACTCCGACATTGCCAATCCCTGGGCTGAGTAGGGGGCATATGCCATGCTGCCCTGCTGGTGCTGCCCTGCTGGTGCTGCCCTGCTGGTGCTGCCCTGCTGGTGCTGCCCTGCTGGTGCTGCCCTCGTCCTCCGCACCTCGCCCTCCCCGGCGGTGTTGGCTGAACCCCCGCTGGGGGCACGGGCGAGGTTGGAGGTGCAGGTGTGGACAGGCTAGCAGTGGAGAGGCCAGCGGAATCTTGAGTCTGAGTGCGATCGGCTAGCGGTGCGAGAAGCTAGCGGAGTATATGTAGAGAGAGGGAGTCCGTGACAGGCTAGGAGAGCGAGAGAGAGAGAGTATGCTCGAAGTAGCAGGCTAGCAGTGGAAGAGTTCGCGACCGGAGAGCGTGTTGTGTTGAACGAGAGGAGCATCCGTGTGGGATGCTGCGAATAAAGTGACTCAGGAGAAAAGACGAAGTTGTCCGCGTGAATAAGCACCGCACTACATTGTTACACTACATATTATTTGTGTAAGTGGATCGTTTTACATACATATGCATGATGCGTAGGTGTCCTTTTTGCATGTTAGTATTAATATATTCACGTGGGCACTTGAGCAGGCATCTGTGAATATCTTTCATTTATTTATCTTACATTTTCACATAACTGCAATTGTTATGTAATGCACAGTCTCAACAGTGTGAGGTGATAATTGTTTTTTTACCCTTTTATCTGGCAACAAAACTGACACCTTTTTTTACAAGGAGTCATGTTTGCATTGACCACAATACCTGCAGTCGGAATGCAAACAAAAAACACAACTCTGATAATATTCTTAGGGTTTTTCGGTAAAGTCACGTAGGTAAAAAAATAAAATTTCTAAAAGTAAAATAAAAATAAAAAAATGTTTAATTTTTATTATTTTATTATTTCCATTCTACGTGACTTTACCGAAAGAACCAAGAAGATGAAGTTCTGATGTTTCAGGCAATGCTTTGCTCGTGACATGGCGGATATAATACAACTTTTTGGCAAGGGTAAATTGGTCACCAACACTTATCGCAATAATCTCCACTGCAATTGCCAAGACATTTTTCTGATATGACCTTTGCTGGGTTTTTTTGTAAACAATATTTCATACGGAGAATATCGTTAATGATTTCCTGCAAATACATTTTTTTTCCTATTTGGGTAAAGTTTACGTGACCGTTGCGACACATGCTGTTGGAACACATTATGTGGAGATCAGGACATGAAAACAAAACCCTTATGACATGTATAAAACACATTGTACGTGTAGCTGTGTGCTTGTGTGTATATGTGTATATTTGGTTAGATTCCCGCTCACGCCAACACAAGTGACGATTAAATTAACCGGTTATGGGCCTCCCCTAGGTCGACTCAACCTCAAATGAGTATCTGGTGCCGTGTAAAAACATTGACCACTAGGGAGACAAAGGCGGCCGGGCGTAGTGCTGGCCACCCACCCCCTTGTCTGCCGTTCCAGCCCTTCATAGGTGCTCGCAAACAGCACTTGCCCCAAATGGTCTGTTAAGGCTATACAGGGGATCTTTGTCTATATAGGCATATATGCACTGCAGATTGTATTTAATTGTTCTTAACCGTGACACTAAGATATTACTAAGAGTGAAACAAACAAGCTTAGAAATGTGTTGCTTGACAGGAGACATCACAATTACTCTATTTATTTTCCTTCACAACCATCACACGAAATAAAACAGAGAAAGTAAGAAATGCCTCAATACTCAAGGCAACATTTCCTTCGGGCTGTCCTCTCGACTCGCTTGAGCCAGAGGTGTCCAGCTTCAGCGACCAGCGTGGACACTCAAAATGCGCCTGCTGACTTGAAAGACGATGGCAGATTGTGATTAACTGCCCCCTCAAAAGCACCGCTAAGGCACTACACGCCGATCACGTCGTGGGGAAGATTTCAAAGGTTCAGAGGTTTTATAGATTCTTAACAGTCAAACCTTGTGATTTTTCTTTCCTTTTTAATTGTAAAAAAAAACCTTTTCCCCCCAAATGTATTTCTAATGTGCAATAGATGTCACAGAAGCAGCCACCACAGCCTCATGATTCTTATTTTATTGAATATCGGCTTCTCTTTACCTTAAAATATTCGGACTTTTTTTATATTTGCCACGAATCCCTTACCCCGTTTTCCTTTGTTCGCATGGATCGCTCACGATGATCACCCTCGCATGATGACCCTCCCCGCGGTTCCCGAAAGGGATGAAGGCACCGTGTTCTTTTCCTTATGGGTGTCAACTTGAATGAAAGGTGCTCGCCTTTGCGTGCCGACTCAAAAGGGCACACGCCACTCTGTCAGGACAAAAACGAGAGAGGGGCTGAGAGCTTGAGGCCCAGTCAGGCGATCCCTCCAAAGCTGTAGCTTCCTTTCATTCAAGCCCCGCTCTCTCCACCCACAGCTGTGGTGATGTCGCTGCTCACCCCGAGCTGTAAATGTCCTGATCGCGGCATTGTCTTTGTGCTGTTCGCCTTTTGGCGTTCTCTGGTCTAACACTTTGAGACTAGGCCCTAAAGCAAGCTGTCTCTGGTGTAGACCAATCCGTTTCAAAGACAATGCTTATATTACCAGAGCATGTTGTTGTTTGCTGGTTCACGACAAGTACGTGTGGTTAATGCAGACGTGATTCCTTGCAAAAGGTTTCTGTTTGGTGTTTGAAATGAACAAGAGAGCGTTATTGAGATCTAAAGCCTCACTTAATCTCGCCGTCTTGAGACAATATTTCATAAAAGTCCTGGGATGTTTGACCAATTCTATTAATGGGTGTAGTTTGCAAGAACGTTGTATTTATGCATCACCTCTGCCTTTTTCAATTGAGTAGACACTGTTGAGTATGGTACCCTTGTATTTTTATTTGATTTGTAAAATGGATTTATAATTGGAAGGAGTATGAACTCACAGATACCATCGCCAAACCTGATGTTAAAGTGTGTGCTTTAGGTACTGGTCACTAAGACAGATACTCTGTAGCGATGTTTCAATTAAAAAAAATCCTGATTGGGATATTTTGGAATTTAGCCTGCACCATAAGAGCATATTTGGGATAGATTCTGGCCAGTGCAGAAATGAAAGCAAATTTTGTTCTTTCCGGGCTTTGTTAAAAGGTACAAAAAATGTGATCAATATGGGATCACGTGAGACACATCCTTGGTCCAGTACATTTTACACCCTTACCAATGTCAAAAAAAGAAATAAATGCGAGAGAGGAATTCCGAGGATTATTGCGACTCTGGATATTGAATGATACACTATTTGTGCATGTTCCATACAAGACGAAGGAATATACAGAACATATTTAGAGATGTTTACCATCTCTTTCACCAAAATATCTGTGCAACGATTTGCTTATGCCACTGCTGGAAAGAAGGGCCTCTACGAGAGTGAGCCCGAGAGGAACCTTCTAGAGAGAGTGCCCGCTTATTCTTCCACGCTGAGCAGGCGTCTTGTAGAAGGTGGGAAGTGCCCACGTCGCCTGCCGCTCAACAAATGTCGTGATTTACCCAATACATCTGCTGGGTGGAAAGAGATGGAGGGATTTAAGAAATATATCTTGTTTCATCTGCCATGCTCGGAGATCGAATCAAGCAGTGCGTGTGAATATTCGACTCTATATACTTTGAAATGGGTGGAATGTGATAATGTGTTTACGATTTTAAATGTTGAGAGCCACTGTTTGCCCTTTGAACATTTGTTGATTACATTACATAACACACAGTAATTGCTTGACAAGAGTACATTACATAACACACAGTAATTGCTTGACAAGAGTTATGTAAGATTCCTTCGAAAGCTTGAAGGCAGCCTAGAGTATGTGCCAGAATTTGTGCTCATGTGACCTTTATGAAGGATACTTGCAAATTATTGCAAATTTTCTCATTCCATATGGCTTCATAGGATCCTCTTCAAATGCAATGTGTATCAGCCAAGGCTTTCAATGTGTCACCACTGTAAAATACCAATTGTGTTCAGATATAAAACATGAAAACTATATATTGTGAGCCTGCACAAAGGGAATGTTTACGCTCAGGAAACGGATGCCCAACTCCTAATGTGTGAATGTCATTTTGCACAATTTATGCCTGCTATGATTTGCTTAAATGTTCATGATTGAAAGTGTTAGATTGCTGATTTGGCAAATTTAACATTCATATTGTCTCATGCACTTGATCTCATTAGATCTTGAATTATACGCAGGTTGGAGTCTGGATAGTGCTTCGATGTGTGACCACTCAAGCATAACACAGGTGTCATAAGCTGCTGCAAAAGCTTTTTGGAATGCGTTACACAATCCATGCAAATGCATTATTGTTATTCCATATTTCTTGCAGTGAGGGACACTTGCGTATTCAAGTGTGAGATCTGAAAACAACGCCGTACGTTTATATTGCGCCCATAACGCAAGGAAGGTCATAATGTATGGCGGGGTGTGAGTCGCCTCTGGAGCCCTGTGGGATTGACTGAGGCAGCGTCATCCACTGCACACGTGGCGTTTGGTTGCTCTTGAATTTCGTTTTTTTCTCACCTGCTCTCCGATGTATATTGTGATGAGTTGTATCGTCATTTCCAGGTCGTAAATATATTTTATGATAAATATTTCACGGCTTCATTGGCGATGAATGAGGCAGTGACGTTGGTAGCAAACAGGCAGCAATGGATGGACTTCATTCAAATCCATCGATGCAACTGAGCAGATGACATAACCTATTAAATAAGAAGACATTTTGAAAATCATTTAAACAAATTTTATACAACTCCACAGTCGGTTAATTTGGTCAAAAGAAGCACTGGATTTACGTAATTTAAACAAGTTCTCAAATAATGTGTGCATGTGTGAGCAGCCGTGTGACCGCACACATCAGGTGCGATGTAATGGAGTCCCCCCGTGCTCTCAACTAAGTACAGCGATCCCAAAGATGAAAATCAATGGAGCGAGGTGTCAATGAAAGCCAACGGGGACCCCAAGGAGGGGAGGATGGGCAGGTGCTTATTAAACTGCTAAAACTAAACTATTCTTTTTATTTTACCAGGCGAGGCCCACAGAGCTATACAGCTTTTTTCCAAAGCGGCCAAATGATAGCTCAACGAACTGCCTTGTCGTGTGGAAATGTATAGCAGCCAAATACTCTAAATGCTCAGGGTCGGGGACGTCGTGGGATCGAACCCACGACGTGCTGTATACCAGGCGAGGGGGACTACATCTCGTAGCCACCGTTGCGCCCGTACTCAGGCGTGTGGAGGGTTCTGCAGCTTATGCAACAAGGTTCAGGGTAGACAATGGTCCCACTGCATGTCATGTTACAGAAAGACGGACAGATCTAATCAACTAATGCTTTCAATACGAGAGTAGAAGGAAAACATTGAAAAGGGAATGCTTCTGCAGAAAATGTTATAACTATGGACATCATCAAAGAAGGGCGACCAGTTATTGAAAAAAAATGAATCTACCTAAAAACTAAATGTATACACAGAAATGAAATGCCTCAATTACTTAATTAATTAATTCTCTTATGCCAATTAAATGTGATGTGTGGAAGCCGGAAGCTTTACTTTCGTTGGACTTCTGCATCTCGCTCTGCGGGAGCGGCGGTGTCACGGTGGAGCTGTAGGGAGCACGTCCTGGGTCACACTGCGGCTGCTTCACAGCAAAGTTTGAACAAAAAGTGACTTACAAATCACTTTGGGGTGGGATATCACCATCCCCTGCTGCCTTCACCACGTGCTGCTCGGGGACTGCTGCCACTGCTGGTACCCTCGGCTAAACTGCAGCAGCGCAGTGGAATGATTGAGATGATGTGCCCGACCTTTTGAGTTGCCGAGGCATGTTAGTGCTCTCTTAATGCAAATCCTTAATGATCTATAGCTCGTCTCTTTAAGTCGATCCTGCCATATTCGTAAAATCACTAAATTTTTGAGTTGTAATTATTTGGAGCCCATTTGGTTTTCAGATGTGTATTGTTATAAGCATAGAATTGCCTATATTCGTGTTGAATCTATCTTCCTGGACATCATAGAACATAATTACGATTTTACCCAGTCACACTCATCTATATACATGAGATTCAAATAAACAAAATACGGACGGTGCTAATGAACAACTCTAAAGTCGTAGCTCACGATGTTTAACAAGTCGAGTTTACGCTTTTTACAGCAACCGCAACAAATCAGTGGCCACCTGAAACTGTAAAAGAGATTTGTGGACGTTTCAACACCAGAGCCTCTATGAAATACAGCAGTCAATAACTCCATAATAGGGGTTTTTGGGTTAGATCGCGTAAATAAATGTGTCGTTAAACCCGACACCACCTGACACAGCCAATTAGTAAGGTTTGTCACGTAAACAAAACATGCCAATTCGTTACAAGTACAGCACGCCGGTGTGTTGGAGAGCAAAGCCGCAACATTTACAATTCGAGTACGACGTTTCACCAGTAATTACAACGAGCATCATCAAGCGACAGCCAGATTTGTGGACAAATCCTGTTTCTGTCTGGAAATGGAGAATTAGCGAGTAGTTAAATCGCCGGGCAACCACTGCTGACGAGGGGGTGGATGTCTTGTGGCCCAGGACCCACGACTGGAAGTGATCCTTCAAACAACGACCAGAGAGTTTACACCGTTAGTCTCCATTCTCCAGGGGCTGCTGCCTTAGTGAAAAATGCGGGACGCACGATCCGCTGAGATGGGCTGGGGCTCACGGCAGAGTAAGTAAAAGAAAACAATGGCAAGGTCGATGCTTCAACCCCCATTGGGAACAGGCATGTAATGGAAAAAGGTCATTAGGTTGACATCGCTTTAAACTACATGTCTCTCCGCCTTTGTGCGTGAAACTTATTTGTTTGCAGCTTTTAAAACTCTTTCATTGGAATGCACAACTGAGATGCAATGCACAATTCCTGATATGGTTCCAAGGGCACCGCAATTTATATTGTTACAAAATTATCATGCTGAGCACGTGACTTAAATGTAACGTAATGCAGTAATGGATTGTGGTAAATACAAAAATAACTATTGTGTCCTAAAATAACTGCTGAGCCGCTTGAGGGATATTTTGTACTTTATTTTAAGACATTATACAAACCAATTTCCTACCTCATTGTCATTATGAATTGCCTCTTCTGATTAGCATTTCCATATGACACAAACCCAAGTAACAGTTATATTATTGGGTCTTTCGGTAAAGTCACGTAGATAAGTTCTAAGAAAATAACAAAAAATAACTAAAACGACGACGTTTCGATCGCAACACAAGCGGTCGTCTTCAGGAAAAGTGGGGTTATATTCCAAGGGAAACTGTTTATAAAGGTTTGAAATGGGCATAGCCTAAATGTCAGCAGCCAATGATAATGTAAGTGGTGGGCAGCCACCAATCAAAGGGCTGCCAGGTGAAAATTAGCATGTTAAAGAGAGACTAGCATGTTAATGAGAGATTAGCATGTTAATGGGAGATCGCAAAGCCACAACCAAGGGGTCGGCGCGCGAAGTGGCTGTGTTGGTGTGAACCCTGTGAAAGCACAAGGTCTTAAATGGGCGTAAAGCACAACTAACATCGGAAGGTGGCAGGATGGGAACATCACAGCCAGTTATAACTTAAACTCGTTGATAACGTCCTTCCAATGATTGCTCAGTTTGAACCCATCTTCTCGGTTGAAATTGTGTCTGTGTCTATATATATTGATGGCTTCATGAACGAATCTTTGTTGATAGCCAGTGGGCTTGCAAGTACCTTCATCTTAGATAGATAAATAACGTGTGAGCCCACCGCATTAAAACAATGATCAGCCACGGCCGAGGTATTGGTCCTACCGTGTTTCAGATCTGCCTTATGTTCACGAACACGGTCCAAGACATGTCGCTTAGTTTCCCCAATGTAACTGCTGCCGCAGCCACAGCTTAGTTTGTAGACGCCGGGGTATTGCATGTCAGGGATCACATCCTTCACAAATGGGATCAGATCACAAATTTTATGCACTGTGTTAAATCAAACCTGGACCTTGAGTTTGCTCATGATTTTGGAAATCTTTTTAGTGACCCCTGCTATGTATGGCATTGTGATGGTTTTGATCGGGTCCTCAGATGGTTCTTTCCCAACGGTAGGGGTGATAGCTTTACGGATTGTGTAGTCTGAATATCCCATCATCTTGGTGTACTTGTTCCAGTTCACTGGCTAGGTGATGATGGTCGGAGATTCATCGAGCCCTATGGTGTAGAGTTTTGATGAGGGAATTCTTCTGGGATGGATGGTGGTGGGAGTTAGGTTTTAGGTAGGCATCCGTATGGGTGGCTTTCATGTAGACAGTGTCCCATTGAGCCATCTGGTCTCTTTTCGATTAAAACATACAAGAATGGTAACTTGCCATCCTTTTCCACCTCCATGGTGAATTTGATAGCTGGGTATATGACATCTACATACCTCTTCCACAAGGACGGACGTATCTTCTTGGTTCTTTCGGTAAAGTCACGTAGAAGGGAAGTAATAAAATAATAAAAATAATAAAACATAATAAAATAATTTTCACGACGTTTCGGCCACAGCGCAAGCAGCCGTCTTCAGGTGAAACCAGGTCTTAGAGTCGCGGCATTTTATTATGTTTTATTATTTTTATTATTTTATTACTTCCCTTCTACGTGACTTTACCGAAAGAACCAAGAAGATGAATTCCTGCAGTCACGAAAGCTTTAAATCAAAAAGGACGGACGTAGAGTGGATGCCTGGATGGGATCTGTCTCAAATTTTTCCATGAAAACATTGACCACAACTGCAGATAAGGGAGAACTCATTGGGGTACCTTCAACTTGTTTGTCGAATGTTCCATTCCAGGCGAAGTAAGTGTTGGTGAGGCAACGTCTCACCGGGGCTGGTATGTCAGCATTCAGTCCTTGTTGGACCAAACCTTCAATGATTGCAATGGTGTCAAGCACAGGAACTTTGGTAGACAAAGAGACCACATTGAAACCAACGAGCAAATCACCTGGAGAGAGTGAGATGTCCTTAATTAACGATACCAAGTGAGCTGAGTTGAGTACAGCTGGTTGTCGAGGATTTGATCCGTTTTCGAAAACAGCCACACGTGAAATCCGAACACCAAAGTCAGATCCACGTGGTGACGTTTTGCTACTCTTCCCCTTCAGTGTTACACAATCATTTTATCTCACTCATACACACGTCCAATGAGGGAACGGTCAATATTATCACCAAAGTGCAGCCTTACAGCTTGAAATTAGGATAAAGTAGCAACCAATTCACAACATATCAATTGACTTTGGGCACCAGCAATCAAAGATGAATATATCTTTTTTAATGTCACGTGGAAAAATGCTACACTTATTTGCTGGCAATGCAAGTGTAATTGTTGTGCTTCCTAACCCACTGTTTCATCGCTGGCTCGTGATGGATGTCGGCAGCATGGGGAGGCGGTAGATTGGGGCCACAGGCCACGTGGTGCCGTGGTGGCCAGGCTGTTATCTACCTCACCGGGTACGCAGGAGCCCGTGGGTTCCATCCCCACCCTGGCGCCTGTATATTTGGAGTTTGCATCATCTCCCTGTGGTCGCATTCAGAAAAGTGCATTTAGAGCCACATAAGCCACTTCGTTGAGCTGTCAGTTGTGGCCAATTCGCTCCTGAAAAAGAGAGAATACCTGGTAAAATAAGAATAGTAAAAATAGCTTGATGATGCTCACTAATGTGAGGTTCTAACGTTGAAATTGTCATTTTTGTTTGTTGAATTTTTGCAAAATTTTCGAAATTACTTCGTGTCATGTCCTCATTAAATACAGTATGACGTCATTACATAATAATAATAAGTAGCAACTCTTTGACAATTTGCTGCTGGTAAAGATTTAAAAATGATTGATTTCATGCTTTGAAAACCTTTGAAAGTACATTTACTCTATTCATAAATCCAAGTATTTCTTTACATCTCAGAGTTAAGAGGTAATTTCACATCGTTAAGGCCTTTTACATTCAACAAAATGTGGTCGGATTAATGTAACATGTACTTTTTAGACATCTTTTGTGATATTATTCTATTTCATGTGGCATGTACCTTTTTCATCTATTTTGAACCACTATGACCCCAATTATGTCCGTGGTTGTATTGAGCCTCTCTTTGAATTGTATCTTAGGATCCCAAATCCAGAGAATTTCGATTTTTGTTGCATAAGCAAGCCAATCAATACATCTATATCGACTGCTTGACCTGATTTATTTTCCAGCGGTTGTTTAACATTTTCCTTTATTTGCAATTTCCTGTCAAGATTTGCAGAGACCCGAATGTTTGTGTCTCAGAGAATCTCGCAAATGTTTGAACATGTCCTTCATGAGATGGGATGCTGCTGTACGCTCGACTTACAATCCAGAGGTCACTCTTTTGATCTTCTGGAGTGGCGGTTGAATCAATGGGTGAGTTTATTCAATCCCCCCCCCCCACACCTCTGTCTACCTAGCAGTATAAATAGGTACACAGTCGACCAGCAGGTCACGTGTGGTCAGTTAAATTGTGGGTACTCCCACCTCTTGCAATACGTCTGGCCAGCGTGGCAGAGTAGGCCTAACACCCTCGAGAGTAGCCTTAAGAGTTTCCACTCGTAGAGGCCCTTCGACTGGCGGTTGCTTGGCTGCGCTTTCCCCAAACGAGTGGCAATGGCGAACTTTCCCTCTATGCAAATTAATGGGCCGTATGGCTGGTGCGCTGGATATATTCCAGCCACGTCAACGAAAGCCTTTGATGGGAAGTCATTAATGGAGAGCTTGATCTCAACATCTTTCCTTTTAGATCTCCCATGGGATAGCTGCCAGCCAGTCGGGGATGGGTCAGACGCGTGCGTGTTGATTCATGGTGGTGCAGGCCCATTGGGCTAAACAGCATTTGTCGTTTGATACATTTTTGTTCGATAAAATCACAGCCTGACATATCACTTCATGTTCTCAGGATGTTTGATATCCGATACAAGTGCCTTGGGCATGGTCAAAAAAAATGAAAACGTCACATCACAACAAGAATGAGGTATAGAAATGAGAAGTGGTAACACGATTGGATGGCAATCTATTTGAACACAAAAGTTTGAAGTGACCAAATAATATAATAAACACATTGTTAAGGATATTTTATCATTGAATATAAACCAAGAGGTCAAATATTGTACATATGTAATACACAAATCAAGATTAATACACAGTACTTCTATAACAGTATTTTGATCATTCACTGTAAATATCCCCTGTATTGTACTTTTTTGATTATGAAGATCATTACTGGAGAAGTCAAGGGTTGTTGCCCTATGGACAGACACCATCGGGATGTGGATTGTCCACTCCTGGTCCAGGGCGGTAAACAGAAGAACCTCAACGCTCATGTGAGCCGGAAAACACTTTCACTTGTTTTTCCGTCTTGTGATCAAACTTTACATCTGCTGCTGGGTCTGCCTTATGTGCAACTAAGACAGTGGTTATAAGTGTTCAGAGCCGAATACATGCAAAGTACATCTACCCATGAGAACAACATTGTGTGTAAACATTATCACCCGATCTATCAAAGCATAATCCCTGAGACTTTTGGATTATATCCAGAAATAAATATTCTTACAGCCCATTCAGGTTTCCCTGCACAGCCTTTTTTTCATCCCATAAGGAACAATCCACATAGCTCCAGGACATACTCTGACTCATCGCTCCAGCTCTGTCGTGATTATGCGCTTAGACGTGCGACTCTATCTTTAGAATGACGTCATGGGGTCTTTAACGTCCACTGTGAAGCCCTTGGTTGCATATGTACGGTCAATACATCCCCAGTATGAAGCAGGGCAGACGGACCGCGAAAGTCTGCAAGCAAGTGGCAAACGTGATACCCGTCGTCCATGGCACCGCGCCAATGAGGTTTCCAGCGTCGTGGTTCCATATTGATCGGGCATTACAATGCTTCTTCGTCTCACTTGTCTGACAATATATCTTTCAGGCCACCGACACACGTCTGTCACGTGGACCTCAACATGGACCACAGCATCTGTCAGGTGGCTGATGTAGCAGGAGACTTTATTTTCCTTCCAAAGCAATGCATTGATTGTGCGTTCCTTGTGCAGCAACCAAAACGTGCTCCTCAAATTGAAGTGCACAATTAGCAAGCACAGCACTTGTGTAATAGCTCAGCCCTCATGTCAATCCCTCCACTTGGAGACATGCAGGCAGATTTGAGCATTTGTGGAATGTTGCACCATTATGATGTAATGGCCGAAAAAAATGTCTGCAATCAATCCGACAATTCAACCGCGATTTCTTATTTGCTGTGACAGTCACACTCGGAATGCGCCCGACCCAATCAGAAGCTTTGACGCGTAATGCCATGCAGTGGAACAAGTGTCGTAGGCTGCTGTGCAGCCACGAAATACGTTGTCCTACTGTGCCGTGCAATATAAAGGGTGGCCCTGAAGTCAAAACACGTCGGGTTGATTCGTTTATTTTAACACTGGTATTAAACTTTTTTTTATCGTTTATGCTTTAAGTTAATATTTTATCAATTATCGTGATAAAGATACATTCTTCTTCCCGTAGGGTCACCTGAAATCCATCGCTTACAAAACTCGACCAAGAACCCTGAATAAGTTTAGACAAAACACAATTAATGAATGTTCAAAGATTACAACAGTAATCCTAAATAAAAGTCATAAATGAATTTCAAAAGAGAACTCATGCATGCATTAACGCTTATTGAAGTCAGTTTGAACATTTGTTAAGATAAATTAAATTAACTCTACGTGATTTGGTAACATAAATATAATAATCCTATGTGTCCTGACTTTTGGGCAACACTGAAAGTTTTTGCTCCCGACCTTCACCAACCAGTACTGGACATGGTAAAGGTCAAATAACCCCCAATACTTGCACAGTAGTGGATTGACAAAAGGGCTATACATGATACGTGTATTGTTATCAGTATTGCTACTGTTATTAGTCCTGTGGATGCTCACATTAATCACATTCATATTTACGATCTGCCTCGATGACAAGGCAAGGTTTTTTGGTTTAAAAAATCTAATGACTTCAAGATCTCTTGGGATCAGGAGAGACTGAGTCGTGCTACAAACTGTCTTAGCAAACATACCGATGATTTCCTCAAGTCCATTGAAATGTTTTAAAACAACAAGGCATCATAAGTAGTTTGAAAATGGTTTGCATATTGAATGCAAAAAATATGTAAAATAAAATGGCAGTTACACTACAACACTACAGATATTGAAATAATGTGTTTTGTTTTCATTGTGCAGAGATCTCAATTGTGCACATTTTAATCTTTGATATTAAATTTAATCTTTGATATTAAATTGAATTGATTGCATTCTGTTTATAATGGCTGGAGGATTACTGAAAGCGTGCAATTCTGTGGGATGAAAATCTTGTTTAAAGCCATTGAGATATGATCTAAGATTATTTATTTGTGTGTAAGCATTCTGGGTGGCCCTGGGCACTAATGCCAATGCTCGTGCACTGACGCAACAACTGCAAAGCCTTGGATTTCAGCCCAGAAACAAAGTATTGAAACATTATCCATGTTTTTTTTGCCTCTTCAGTTCGTCAGAGCAGTGCGTGTGATTGTCTTGACCTCATAATAGTTTTTACTCACAAGATAACCCTTCACAAAATTGGTGATTTTACTTTGGCTGTTTTCATCAGTGGAAATGTGAAAAGCTCAGAGAGAAGGAAGGGAGCATTGCTTATTGACCGAGACACTGGGAGAGGTCTTGTGATTTTTTTTGGGCTGTGTATACCTTGAAGATGATCATATCATCATGGGACCTCCTTTGCCAGTACCAAAATATGAGAATAGGTTCTTCCCCTTTTAAAGAAAGCTGTCGCTGGTGTGGACCAATCAGTTTCAAAGATAATGCATATATTATCAGAGTATGTTTTTTGTTTGCATTTTGACCACAAGTATTGTGGTGAATGCAGACATGATTCCTTGTAAAAGGTTTCAGTTTGGTGTTTTAACAACTTAACACCTGTTTTGTTGCCAGATAAAAGGGGACAACCCTATTATGATTATCATATCAGTAGGAGACTTCAGTGATGGAAATTAAGGTTCTGTTTTCTAAATAATGTCTAGGGCACATTGGCAGTGGTAAAAAAAATCATTCTGTACTTCAGACAAAATACAGAGTCTATGGTACCTTAAAACCTCAATGGGATTACGATGTCAGATTTGTATGTGTGTATACGACCTTTCTGGATGATTCAAGGGCAGAAACTAACACACATCACCACCATACCTCATGATCCTGCAATGCCACAGTCCAATTCGTTCATGCACGTGGGCCGATCTCTTTCCCCATCTCCACAGTGGTCGGCCCCGTGGGTCTCCCCAATTTCGGCTGCCAAGTCATCATCAGTCTTGTAAATTCGCCTTCATGCCTTGTAGCGATATCTCCTGCCTAAGCTCACCTACTTTCACGAGTCGTCAATATGGTGTCTCTCCCTTGTGATTGTTCCTCTGATCCATGTATTTATCTGGGTGACATTTCTAGCATGCATCCATGTCATGGCAGGTAATAGTCACTAAATGAAAACTGAATTCTCTCGGTCAGCGGTCCCCAACCTTTTTGGTACCAGAGACCGATTTCGTGGAAGACAAATTTTTCACGGACGGGGGGGGGGGGGCCCTCATCATCGGTTCTTTCCCCCTTTTCAAAGAAGCTCTCCAGCGACGTTTTTTTTATCCTTTATATTAAGTTCACTTGCTTGCTTGCTTACGACCGTGCAAATATTTCGGTCGTTTTTTAACCCACTTCCCGTCATCCAATCAAGCTGACATTTTCCACACAGACTCGTTGTGCGTGACAATTAATGTTCGTGAAATTTTTTTTCCAAAATTGTACACTTTTTAGGACAAAAATATATTTAATTACCAATTGCTTAATGCTGCCATGCAATTATGTGACCCATAGGTGGCAGCCATCTCAAGCCAGAGGACGAGATGACTCTAGCCGCCACGCATATAAAGGATTTATAGTGAAAAACGTTGTTTTTACGGGTTAATTTTTTACTCATGTTGGCTACTAGGGGTTGGAGCTTGTGGGCTTACCAACACTGTGACTGAGACACTGCGCAGTGCGGGAAAGAGGCGCGGACGGAAGTGGTGAATGATAAAACAACGGGGGCGGGGGGCCACGCGCGGACCCACCGCTCTCACCTGGTGCTGCTGTGCGGCCCGGGTCCGAGCAAGCCACGGGCCGGTAGCGGTCCGCGGCCCGGGGGTTGTGGGCCCCTGATCGAGGTGCATCTTGTGCTCATTTTCATCATCACATTCATTTTCCAAAAGCACTCCATCCTGTTCTTGTTTGCCTCTTTATTTAATTAGTATAATCCTGATTTGCTTTTCAACAATTTCCCTAGATGTATATATTTCGTTGTGTTTTGCACTTCTGTTCCTCCCAACAAATATGGCATTTTTGTTCAGTCAACTTGTTGTTTGTGACATGTTTTTTTCTTGTACAGTATTTACCTTCAGCCCCACTTTGCAGCCTTCTTCGTTTCTACAAATCATATTGTAATAGGTCTTGTTCGTTGACTTCCACAGTTCTATGGGTCCATAAACACATTTTTGTCAACACACAAAACCTCCTCAATTCTTATGTTTCAGCAGCAGGAGACATCACAATACATGGACGAGTAAACCACGCAAAGCACCCAAAGACTTTTCGTATCGAGCTACTTTATTGCAATCGGGGTATTCATGAGGACTGCGGATGGACGTGTGGTACCACGCTTGTCACCTGAACAGTAACAAAGAGATTCTGATCGAACAATGTGAACACACGCAACGGCACACACCGTCGGCAAGGTTTTAGTGTCAGAGGTCACTTGAGGTGACCGATAGCTTCCATACGTACTTCAGTGTGAATTATCTTTGTTTATAAACCAGACGGCTGCTTCAGTATGTCACCAGCCTTCCACTGTCAACAAACAGAATCACACAAGCGTGAGAGTTCGAAATGCTCACATCTTAACATATATATGATAAAGTAAAGTAATGTGACAACGGGTGGTGTCAGGAGGGTTGGTCCATCCTGGGCATCGGGCACGCTTGGCTACGTACTGTGTGAAAGAAGTTCAACATACGGATAGTGATGAATCAATAATGTGACGACCTCACAGCTCTCTCTCACAAACTCCCAGAGACTATTTTGCAGTTGTACATTTTTAATAAAAGTTCAATAACAGCTACAACACAAACACCGGTGTGCAGACTGTATATCGATTTTTACCCGAACACAGCACACACTATAACTGGCTCTGACTCGGGCACATCCAAGTACACAACAGTGCTTTCACTTGACACTAATTACACGCTTTTGGCTCTAATCCAGTAGTGGGAGCCACAAACGTGACAAACTTGATATCGCCTTGGCTTCCCATCAATAGGATTGGCTCCTCCCCTGTTCCAGTCAATTTGGTCTGAAGGTCAGAAGCGAAGCCAGCGAATCTCCCATGAGTGGCCTATGTGAGAACGCCTTTTGCCAACATGGCTAACGCCACCGACAAGACGAGGTACAGCTGTCATCAGCAAGACTGAGGTCACCCAGGCTCCAGGACGTTGTCGGCATTCGTCCGCTTCACCAGTATGCTGTTCTCCTCGAGTTACTCTCATTGCTCGTTGATGGGCCAGCCCAGCAGCTTTAGCTTTTATAGGTTTGCAAAGACTGAATAAGGCTTCTTTGATTGTTCATTATCCAGCCTCCACTTCTTGACACGTTAGGATCCTGGAGATTCCAAAGCCGTGCCTGCACGACCCTCCACGCCTTCAACGAGTGGTCGTCGAGTGAGCAGAGCTCTTCACTGGCTTGACAGCCAGGCACAGCTCCCTTAAACAGCACCTCGTGATAAAACAAATCTAAACATTCGAAAGAGAGCTCGCAACGGGAGGGTACTCGCGAGTGGTACTTGCATCCCTGCAGGGTCCTGTTGCCACCATGTACGTTGCATACACGAGCCAATGATGAACTGCTGCTGCTGCCCTACACCACGTGGCCATTGTGACCATGTGCGCCCATCTACCGGCGGCAGAGACAATAAATCTGGGAAACCTCTCCAGCCCATGGGCCGCAGTCAGGCAAGGGAAGCACTCGGTGCTCGGGCTACACCAAAGCTGTGGCACAGGTGACCCGCGGTGTTCATATCGTCTTTGGCATGTCCATTTAACGTCAACTTTTTTCTTTTTAGGACCAAAATTCCCATCGAGCGGTCGATCGAAAAAAGCGGCGTCTGCAAGGTGTTGAATAAATTCCTGCCAAAAGATTTGACAACGCACCTTTATCAACTTGGCAAAACAAGGCTATGCTACGTATACTTACGGCAGTTCTAATGACCCTCACTTGGCATTTGCTTTGCTACGTTATTCAGCCTGACATTGTGAATGGCACTTCTAATTAAGATCATCTTCGCCGAGCTAGATTGCAATGATTATTTTTGCACTGCACAAGTGTTACGAGTATATGAAACGTCTCCTGCAGTACCTTGTCATGTACAGTGCACGAAGTAGCTCGTTACATTTTGGATATGCAAATTTTCGCAGGATGCTCTCACTTAATTATATATCATGCTATTCGAATAACATTTTAATAACAGTAAGGAATGGCTATTAAGGGAATCAACAATAAAACCAAGTCATCAACAAAGTTCATGACGGTTTTCGCAGCATTGTTACATTTAAAAAAAATCATCCACAAGATTGGGACATACAAAGATAACATTTGTAACTGGTCCCCTTTAAATAATCTATTTTATCTTTGCGGCCATGTAATCTTATAAAAATCTACGCTTCAGTACACATTTACGATACTTATCATGGTAATCTAAAATCCAGTATAAAACGCCCTTATGATGGAATATTTAAATAGTGAAAATTTCACAGTAAATTTCTAACAATGGTTCTGAAATTGCTTTCGGACAACACATTTTCACGTAATCTTCTTTAACAATAACAACCGAATGACCTTCAATTTCAATAATTTGCTAAAAGTGCACTGCATGTTCCAGCACACATAAATATTCAACCAACCCAGTAATCAGAAAATGTTGTCATGGGAATACAGCCAACTACCATGAAAAAGCACTCAAAATATGAAGCAGCACACATCAAGAGATATCACACACAATGCAAGCAGCAAACAATGCTGTAGACGTCGATTTATTTCGAATGCCAAAAAAAAGACAATTTCCGGTATACGTAGAGTAGGAGTGCGTTTGTCCTTTGCTTTCTTCTTACTCTTTACAAAATATAAAGTTACGCCAACAGTAAAGTGACCAATTAATATTTCGGCTTATCGTGTCGCAGGATGATAGTGCTGACTTGGGGAGGCCTTCAACTTGTTAATGATGAGGAACATTTCAATTCAGATTAAATTTTTCCAAACCATGGCAGTAAAACTCTTATCCACAGCCTTCTTATCTGAAACTCCTAATTTCCAAATGCTCTGGCTGATCCACAATTCTTCCCTAACAGGAAGGCTGTATCGACAACAATGGAAGATTGTTTTCTGTTATGGATGTTGTTCTCTGTACTGTTTTCTCCAGTGAGTGAAAGTGCTGCTGCTTTCACGAGTAATGTACAGGCGTGTCTCGCTTAACGAGCGTTCTTTCTACGAGAATTCGCCACAACGAGCAATTTGAATTTGTTGGCAAAGCGAGCAAATGTTTGTTTGGCGATGGGACACTGATCGATAAATATCCGTCTGGTGGTGGCAGGGAGCGCACGGTGGTGGGAATTGATTGCAGCCGCTGAGGACAGGAAGTCGCGCTGTCCCGTACCCTCACATCGTGGCTATGAACCCAGCAACCCGTGGTTCGATTCCCAACCACGGCGAACATCAGTGGCGAGTGATATTTGAACCTGCGGTCCTACGTGGTGGTCCCTGCTGCTCCTTCCACCCACCAACATCTACCCTTCAAACAACATCAAGGCCAGGCACCTGCAAGCGCTGTGGTTCCTCACGTGTGGTGTTACATTTCATGTTTCATTAATTTATTACAAATTTCACATTTGTATTTCTCACGTTGCAAAAAAGTAGCTCAGCTTTAAACATGGGAGTGAGTCAATGGGAAACGATTATCGTTTAACGAGTCTTTGCTTATCGAGCAAATTTCGTGCAACCTATCCTGCTCAATCAGCGAGACGTGCCTGTACACTGCAGTACATTGCATCGGATTTAAAATGAAGGCTGTTATCCACGATTTTCACAGGTTAGCCAGATAGGACTTTAATATGACTACTTTCAGCCATGAATTTGTCTTTGAGAGAATTTCCTAACTGCAATCCTGGAAAAGTGGAGTTTTACTGCACCAAGCACTCAAATCGTCAACGTCTGCCAGTGTCTCTCGTACAACCGGTACTAGAACATAGCATCAAGTGAGAATTACTTAAATGTTCTAACAACACAGCATCATTTGTAGTCGTATAGCTCTCTATAATTGAACATTGAAATATCCTTATTCAGCAGCAGGTAGAGAGCATTGCACAAACCATTTAAAAGCCCTTATTTGATTCCACTGTTGGCCATAGTTTGTGCCTTGCACACACCCTTGCCTGCCACTTCAAAGGGCACACCCTTGTAGGTAGCCACGAACTCAGCATTAGTCAGAAGATCTGGCTGCACTTGTTCCCAAATCTTTTTCTTGGGGTTAAGCTCCTTGTCTGGCTCACCTGCAAAGAAAATGCAAACAATTAGTTATGACACAGAGGCAAAGACAACGGTTCTTAAATACAGTCAGCAAGGCATGGGGCATATGACTAAAGAAACCAAAATAGCAATGTTAAAACGTGCCGAATAGTTCCAATGCGTACTATTCACTGCTGGATATGAGAGGAGGCCTGCAGAGTCAGATGTTTTTTTAACCCCATGCATTCAAGCCTCAGTCACAACACTACTTGCTATAATAATGAAATTAACTTGACATGCTCCCACTGGAACATAAATTTAGACTTTGCATACACTCAAATTTGCATGTAATAAGTACAAAATTATGTATAGTTATACACGTACATACTTTGGCTTTAGATATTGGGTCATGACCATATCCTTCTTCACCAATATCTCCTTGCAGTGGCTTCTCCACTTTTCCACGTTTGAACACTTACTATGCAATATTTTTATGAATACACAAAAGTTTACATGCAATGACTAAATCTCCAATTTTATTAACCCGCAAAAACAGTGAAAGTTATGAACAATTCCTTTAAAAATAAAATGCTGCTTTAAAAAAAAAGAGTGAATATCATTGACTCATTTACTTAATTAGGAACATTTACTTAAATTGAGATACATATGCAATAACATCGAATACTTTCCTCGGCAACATTAATGTTGTGATTTCTGAGAGGCGATTACCGCTGTTCGGCCATGTCAGACCGATCATCTGCGTGTCACGTCGAGGCTCAGTGAGGCCACGTGCCAATTTAAAACGTCCAGTTGTCCATCACACCTGGCTGCGTCAGTATGAGATCGACACGGGGTCCTCTGCTCCGCAGGCACGGACTTCTATGAGTGACTGGCTGGGACAGACGGTGCTACAACCCTTTGCCAATCAAGTGTAATACTTGCAGTGAGTGTCAGGAAAAAAATCAGCTGCAGATGCTTTAGGTCAGAAGTCAAATATTAGTTTCTACTGGAGGAATCTGATGAGCTCTAAAGCTCTTTTTCACAGATGTCCAAGTGATTGGCTGAGACCAACTGCTAGGTTTACCTGTAGGTGAGCTTACCTGGGTACCCTTTGAAGGTGATGCGGTCTCCAGGAACGGCCCCAGCCGGGGGGTCCAGGATCTCTACCTTGTCGGGCGAGCTGGCGCACATCACCATGGCCTGTGACAGCACACCCCGCATCTTGGCCGGCTTGAGGTTACACATCACCACAATCATCCTGTCCTGCATCTGCTCCCAACGACAAAACAACCATATCTCAAAAGCAAAATACATTTCAGAATGTATTGTTTGATATATGCGTACAGAACCATTCCTCTGCAATGGAAAATAAGAGACAGCTGACATTTTCATACTGTTTTCACAATCCTGTACTCAGAGCAATAAAAGGGCTGTGTTTTTTTAATATAATAAAATTCAAGATATTATGTACAGGGATCCCCCGCTATGCACAAGGGATGCATTTCTGGAAAATGTTACCGAACTCAGAATGACTTTAAGTGAATTCCAATTTCTCAGACATGTTAAAATCAGGGGTTGCGTTCCTAGCCAACGTTTCTGGAAAAAAAATGTGACTATATGTCATGAAGTGTACAAAAATGCATACGGTTAGAAGTTAACGTACATTTTAAGTAATAATGGGACTAAAGCAGCTCCACCGTGTCCAACTCCTCCACACTGTCAAGTCAAGCTTCCCGCTGCCATGTGGAGGTTTCTGGTGGTACGTGCTAGGCGAGTACAGTACGGCATCACATCGCAAAACTCCGCTTTCACTGCGTGCTTTCCTAGTTAAAATGCGTGAAAAAAAATTTGCACAATTTTAAAAAGAATGCATATGCAAAACATTAGAAAATGAGGAAATATGTTCCCTCATTAATAAACGTGTGTGCAAAAAACGCGTAATGCGGCAATTTACATTGGGGGATTCCTGTATTGTGAGGTTTTTATATTCTAAAGGATTTAAAGAATATTCAGGCGAAAGAATGACATCAATAGGAGCACAAGGTGAGAGCAACGTTTAGTTACCCATGTCAGTCTTCTGTATTTGTTAATCCCACCTCTTTGGTGTCACTAGTTTTGTCTTTCGAAATTCTTCTGCTCCGCTTCAATTCAATGTTTATTTGTTAAACACAAAATCTAATTGAGCCAGTTACCCAGCTAATTTCCATAGCAACAGCACACCCCCACTAATCAATAGTTATTGTTGGGGTGGTGAGGAGCCCAGCCAGCATCCAGCAAGAAAACTTGAGGCATAGATTATTTTAAATAGTAGTAAGGTGTGTATATAAAGAGGGGGAAAAAATACAATTCAATTTCAAAAGTGACATTTAAATTTCAGTTTGTGAAAGTCATTGTGTTCCACCTCGGTCACAAAATGTAATTAGCATTATGACATAAACATAAAAAAAAATTATCCTCCATGGAACAATTAATTAGTCAAATAGGACTCAACTATGTAGGTCTGTGAAAATTGGAAAATAGCACAAGTGTGCTAAATTCTTAAAACCAAAAAAAATTATATTCATTTTTTTATGTACACAGTATTAAAATAGAATACACACATGCATTTCGGGTTTAATAATTGAGCACATGCCGGTGATGCGATGAATTGTCTCTCTTCAGGGTCGCAATTGGATTAAATAATTATTTTTAAGCAATGCGGTAAATATAGCAGCTACTAAGTTGCTGCAGGGGCCATGTGAACTCTTAACAAACATGCACAAACTGAAAGAAACATTTGTACGCACACAATTCCATTACATGTACTTTAGTTGAAGAATCGATATTAGTCGGTGAACTGATGACAGTAGAAGCTGCATATAAGCACAGATCTAATAAGCAACACATGCTAACATTACACTGGTGAGGGTGAAAGCAAAGAGCAACGTTTGATACGAGCACATTTCGGATATACACATTTCAATGTAATCCATTAACAATAACTTTTGTTCTCAACCAGAGCTTATAATGGCTTTAAAACCTTTCCCCATAGTTTTGTGACAAATCATTAAACGGATAACAAAAAGACTAAAACTTCACACACACACAGAGCAGCGCCCACTGAACAAGGCCCGGCTCACCTGCTCGAGGGGGATGTGCTTGACGAGGCCGCTGACGACGGTGCGCGCCGCTGCCTCCGCCACGTCCACCTGCTCCACGTACAGCGAGTCGGCGTCTGGGTGCTTCTGCGCCGACACGATGCGTCCCACGCGCAAGTCCAGCCGGGACACGTCCACGGGACGAGCCGCCTCCTCCGCGCCTCCCACCTTCTTCTCCTTGTCCTTCTTTTCACCTGCAGCGCAGACATTCAATATTTACAAAGGCCGTTGGACGTGTCGTAATTCTCACGAGCTCTCTCGTTTTTTACGAGAGCGGTATCGTTTTTTGGCAACTGCAACTACGGGCAGTCCTCGACTTACGAACGGGTTAAGTTCCTGAGAACCCGTTCGTAAGTCGAATGGTTCATATCTCAGTACTCAATATTTAATCGTACGTACGGTCAGTGTTATGAAATGTGTTGTGGTTCAACAAAAATGTTTAAATATTGTTAGACTTGTACATTTGCATGTAATTCTGTAATAAATACTGTATAGTAAATAAAACATAAATAAAGTCAAATACTTAACGATTTAATTTCACTTGCCCCAAGTCAAACGGTTCACTGTCATTAAGCATAACGCGGGATGCTGGGACTCATTACATCTCACGGAGGATCACTATCAAACCAAGTAGTTCTGCGGTTCGGTTCATGAGCACGAGCGAACGTTTGCAAGTTGAATGGTGAAAATAATTACATCTTATGTAATTCTTTATTATTAGTTCTTTCGTAAATGCGGATCTTAACAAGTCGGACGTTCGTATCTCAGGGACTGCCTGAATATAGATTTTTAACCACATTCGTCTGAAGGTGGATATTATAATCTGTTGTTTATCCTTCACAGTGAGTTTATTCGCGCTCAACAAAAATAAATGGCATTTATATTCAATTGCAATTTTATTTTTGTAAAATAATCATATCTGGCACAAAATGTGCCGCAAACAACAATCGATGCCCTGTGCAGTTGAACAACCGTAATGATGGAATATTTTCAAAATAAAAGATTTAATAAATGATTCCATTGCAACAACTATTATTTAAAGTTACATAACATCTAAATGCAATCAATCAAGCGTAACAACTTTTTACAACGATTGAAAAAACCCCACATCAGGGTAAAAGGGGGATGTAGAGGAAATGACGGCAGGGACACATGGGAGAGAGGACAGACGGCAACACAGCCCACGGTGAAATGACTTGAGCCTGGCGACAGAAAAAATGAGCAGAGACAGCCAGGGCAGCAAGCAGCAGAAACACCACGAATCAGTCCCAGGGCATCCAGTCACGTGGCCATTAATGTGACTGCACAATAATTTCTGGCTGCGCATGGGCACGGGTAAGGAGTGTGCCAAGGCTGGCCTTCACTACAATGTCCAAGTCCCACAAGCCCTTTCTTTCCTGAATGTCATGGCAGAATCGCAGTAGAAATGAGCCAATGATACACTCTTCAATATATATTAAGTGAGCGTGGTTAAGTATATTTGATCATTGTGAAGCTAGCAGCCTAGATAAGCTATATTCGCAATAGAATATCATTCTATAGAATATCATTCTATTGCATGAGAATCTCATCCAGGATGGAATCAGAGGACTTTAGTAAGATTCATGCAGGAATTGACCAGCACTTGTCATGAGCTATATTGCAACCCAAATGTAATATATTTTCTTTTTTTATATATAAACAAAACAGTGCTTCATATGCATGTGAACATAAAATGAGCTGCGATCATAGTGCCCTATAATGTTGTGTTGTGCCTCTGAACAGAAATGAAACGCAATGTAATTTTGTTATACAACACTGTGTCACATGTCATTAGCCCTACGACACCCTATGCATTTTAACTCTGTGATAATGTGAAGACTGGCAGTCAAATTAAAAAAAATTTAGCTTTAGGTAAATACCCACATTTTATGCTTTCAATTGATGCGAACAAGGAGTTATTTTGATTATCATACAATGCCTTGTTATATTTAAATCCTTTCCTGAAAGTAATTTCAAAACAAAAACATTTTAAAAAATGTGCTCTGTTTCTATTAATTTTCACAAATCAATTCAGCCAATACAAATACCTTTATATTTATAATGGCTTACTCTTGGGTTTCCTTCAAACAAATATGCAAACTTAATTTCTATGGAAATACTTAGACAAAAATGCCAAATGTAATACTTGGCATGAAAGCATTTTACAAAACAGTGAAACATAAGTTAAGTTTTACAAGAAATGTCTCAATCAATGTTCATTCAGCGATCTTGATTTTAGAATGAATAATGCAATCAATATGGCAAAGGGAAGGAGAAATTGAATTCAGTATTTTGCAGTTAATTATGTTATATTAAAGAATGTTTTCACTATTTAATTATGAAAGATTCCCAAACAAAGTGTCAATCAAGTGATTTTTTATTTCATAAATTGTACATTTCATGATGGGACCTCCTTTGCCAGTATCAAATCATGTCTGCATTAACCACTTGTGGCGATTCCTCGCAAAATGCTTCATTTTGGTGTTTTAAAAAATTAACGCCTGTTTTATTGCCAGAAAGGGGAAAACCGATTGTTAAATTGTACATTGTTAAATCGTCTCTCAGTGCAATCCTAAACATGCACCTCTCTCTCCATTACAATTTTTTCAACTTTTATTCCATTTTCTGTCCATGTTACGGTAGGTAATACGCACCGATGGAAAACGGTATTCTTTAGGTGCATTAGTCTGTTGCGTTTCATTTTCAAGTTCAGTTTTCAAAATACACCCGCTCTCATCCGCCTCTACATTTCCTAATATTTATTCTGTGTTTTCCCACTGTGTCCACACAAGATGGGTTAAAATGCCGAATTGTCATATTTATCAAATTTGTAGACTTCCTCATTCAGCAATTCAATAATTCATTTCCATTGTTGGTATAATTGCTGTTTAATCAGGAAATCTGACCACAAAGCACAAAATATAGAGGGCACAATACAACATTGATTGAAGATGTCATAACAAGAAATTGGGACGTAAAAATAAAAAAGGTGATAAATAATTGGCAATTCAGAAATATCAAACTACACATGTTCACTTTGAATGTCCTACAAAAATCGGGACTGTTATTTTCTTTTTTGCAACAAAATTAACAGACATTTACACAAATATTTGCAAATAAATTAATTCATAATAAAAGTTTTTGGGTTAGATTGTGTTATTTATAAATGTGTCTTAACCCTCCACCACCCGACACGGCCAAACAGTAAAAAAATGTGTCACGTTGACAAAAGACAAATAGTTCACTACTTTAGGCCACCGGTGTGTTGAAGAGTGAATCCACAACATTTAAAATTTTTGAGTACAACGTGTGGCTGGTAATTACATCCAGCATCATCGGGCAATTTGCCAGAATAGTGAGGCCCTCCACCTGCTCCCGGTTTTAAATAATACATTTAAATATAATTAATATCCTTATTAAAAATAAAACATTGAAACAAAGACTGCATGCATAAATCAAAATACATGTTATGTGAAGTATCAGACAGAGATGCACTTCCGCCAAAGTTATTCAGAACCATTTGAATGTTTTCCAAAAACTGTAGTCGAGAAATAAAGGCAAAAACATAAATTATGATTTCTCTATGTCGGTGATGAGCATGAGCCAACATATCACGGAGGGACAATAAAAGCCAACTTGTTTGAATGGAATCAATCTTTACAGCTTCCTCAGCATAGCCAGACCGGTTTTGCAATGGCCAATGTGGTAAAACGTCCTGTCCCACAAACCATTGAAAACTTAAAAAAGTGAAAACATCTGGCCAGAATATGTGAACTGTAAATGTCTGGACATCACCTTTCTTCTCAGCCTTTTCTTTTTTCTTGTCCCCCGTGGGAGGTGGCTGGGCAGCCGCCTGGGGCGAGTCGACGTCCGAGGGGCTGGAGAGGCTTTGAGACGTCTTCTCCGCGGCAGTCTCGGTGCCAGACTTTGACGGGGGAGTGACACACGCCGTCTGCTGCGTGGGCAGTGGAATCTGCACCACTGCACGCGTCACCACCATCACGACACAAACAAACACTTCACTCAAAAACTCTCTATGCCAATGGTATGACTGCCAGAACAATAACACATTTATTCTAATCTGTATTTAAATGCGATTTATATTTCAATGTGTTTATCTCAGATGATCAGCATAGTGTTTGACCTTATGATAGCAAAGACACAAGGTAAGAAATGTCATATTGGTAACGGCCTCATGAGAAAATAATTCACTGCATTAGAAACACTTAGTGCTCAATATTTAACAACACATATTCCAAAGCTGGGCAGTGGGGGTATAATAATTCACGACAAATTAAGTGAATTGTTGCAATTCAGCATAACGTTGCAGTTGAAAATTTTATTTAAATTTTTAACACATCAATGTAGCAGGCTCAGAATCTAGTATGAATGTGCTTCCTCCAGTTACTATGGTTTCCTCCCATGTGTAAAAAAAATAGAATAACGTAAATTAATTATTGCTTTGGTAATTTCATTGAAAAAAAAGCACTTACATCCATTCCTAACTTCAGCCGCAATGAGCTGTTGCTTCACAACTTCAATTTCTTGCTTTAGTGTTTCATTCTCACGCTGCAGCCTCTCTTCTTCATTTTGCGACTGCTGCAACACTGCACAGAGTGGGGAACATCGTGTACAAAGCAAAGCAATGACCATCCTGGGTGGAAAAAGTGAAGGTCCACCCCTGCAAATGATCACTCACGCCACTGCTGGTGGAAGAGCCTGCACTAAGGGGAGCTCTGTGACCCTGCTAGATGGTCTTTGGCCGGCTCTTCCACGCTGGCCACACACTCTACCCCCCACCTCATGCAACCTGTCGATGGAATCTAGGTGAACCCATTTAGTCCGGTGTGAAATCCATTTGCCCACGGCAGCATCCCCGGGGCAGAAAACCCAAACAAATTGCAAATACACGCATGAATATAGATTATAAGTAAACCTAAAAATAAACTAGAAAGGCCTGTCGGGATTCGATCTTACAAAGAAATATGCACTTGGAAATATACAAACGCACGTACAAGGGGCGTGCACGAGCTTCCACCCAACGTGTTCGCTTTTGAGCACACACACGTGAACTACGCTGGTCGGAATCATATTATTTTACGTATAAAAGCTTGTAGGAAATATTTTGTTGCCAAAATTGCACCAAAAACTGTGGTCATTGGGATTGATAAGCTATGTCGCAAGCTGTGTAGTGATTGCCTTTGGACTTTTACAGTTTCCATGAAAGTATGTGAAGTGTTCTCAGATGCATGGACAGATATTTTCTGGGCAGAGCAATAAGTAGCCTATTCGCTCCATAAAACAATCTAGACTTGTTACTTTAAGGTGGACATGCAAGCCAGAAAAACCCAGAAAATCAATACACAAGCAGGTAAGAGAACGCGTAAACGCATCTTTCAAAGCACATCCCGGAATATCGAAATAAAATATGACTCTTAACTCTAGACTGAAGCTACTTTTACATTATTAAATAATATCATTCTTCACAACAGTTAGTTAGATCTATATATGCAGTATACGAACCTTGGCCACAAATCTGCAAAAGCCTTGGATGCAAAAGCTTTAACATGTTCCATTAAACTGCAATGCAATTAATTCATCAGAAATGTAAAAAAAAATTTACGTCTGAAAAAAATAGATGGGATAGCCAGCTAAATGTTCCTACTGACAACGTGTTGCTAACGGATAATGTTCTCACCACTAATTGTATTGGCAGCTTGTCCTCTATACATAATATTGCATCCCGACAGACAAACCAAATTATAAAACTCTTGAATATACCTCACCTATCATATAGTAAGTACTTCACAAAAAATATTCAAATATAAAAGGGCCAATTTCTTTATTTATAATGCTATTACAATTGAAGCATGCCACAGAATACGCTTTAATCAATTACCTTGTCCCAATTATTCTTTATAAATTATTGATTTGCTCACTACTAAATATGCACACATCTCATTGTACCTACAATTCCCATTTCCCTTGGACTTTATTTTAAATCAAATAAGTAAAACCTACTATAATCACCCAGGAATGTCTGTCCTTAACGCTCGTAACATCACTCCACATCGACCAGCCCCCCTCATGAATAATCATGAGCAGGTGACGTCCTCCAAATGGACATCCCCCTATTCATAATAATTAGTGGGTGACATCACTTCACATGGGGGGCCGAGGCGCCTCCTCCCCCCTCCTCGCGTCAACTTACAACCCTCACTACAAAGGCAGAACCCTCACGTCACGCCATCTCCGTAACGTTGTTGAGACATCAAAGTAAAAAGGACGTCGTGATGAACAAGGGATTATAACCTTAAAATGAAATAGGTCTGTGACACCACACCCTTACAAATTGCACACGTATTAATGCAATTCATATCACGTCACGGTCTGCTTTTCGCTTGCAATTTTCAGATTTACTGCAATACACCCGTCCTTGGATGGGCAAAAGGCTAATGTTTAATAACTGTGCAAGACAATAACTCTGATATTTGAGCTTGAACCACTAAGACTCCTTTCACAGAAATAAAATGTAAAAATGTGTGGGTTTTTTTTAGCAAGTTCCTGGGACACATTGTATGCATTTATTGCACATCAAGAGAAAAGATGAAGGTTTTCTTTCGAAAAAATACTGTGTGAATATTTTCTGAAATTCTTGGCATGGCTAGCTAATATTTCAATGCAATTCAAGGTTGGTTAATTGCACTGCAGCCTGTGGCCAAGAGGCAGAATCCTTCTTTGTATGCTGGCAACACAAATAGAGGAAGCATGAACGGCCTTTAAATCCACAAGGAAGTCAACTTTCTTTATTGACCCTGATAGAAATCGTGGTTCAGTACGAACCTCAGAAATGTTTGGAATTCACATTTTCTTCTTTGTGCCAGATTTTGTATTTATATTCCCAACATCAACCCCATGTCATAATTTTTCATTGCATGCGGAATAAAACATTTATTCATATTAAATTGGCAATATTTAAATCTGATAGCCCAACTTAGATATCAGGGTGCAATTCACATCTTGGCAAAGGACAATTTAAACCTGGCAAAGCACCGTTTTGTCACGAAGCTGAAAGAGGCTGAAGGAATGCAAGTTAGCCTTATGCCCAAAAACCCAATTCATAATTTGGACAGATCCACCACGGATTGAGCATTTTTGTATGATTTTCCATCTCTGGGGAACGTGGCAATCGGTATATGTCCTTGCTGTGACCATTTTTATCCAGGCACACCGAATAACTCAATTTGAGGTGAGTAGCAATTTACACAACCAGGGAATCTGCCAGACCTGGTGGCAGGTCTGATGTTAAGACTTGAATTTTAGTGCCTTATAGGGTCAGACTGAGGCAGTCAGGATTCAAACAGTCTTAAGTAAATGTATCAGTATCATACAAGACTGTAACGTTGTGAATTTAAATCGCCTTATTAGGCACACACCATGGCTTAACTTGATGAGCTGTTGGCACTTCTGATGTCACGATGCCAATGCTGTACCCATATTGCTTGGCACCACTTTGGCAGATCTTTGACATTTGCTCAATCTGCTTGAATAATAACTCTCTGAAATGAATGGGATTGAGAAGACTTGGCAGAAATCAAATAACATCAAGTGTTTTTTGCAGATCCGTCAAAGACTGCCAGAGTATGTGTATCATGCCTGAAGACTAATTTGTTTACATAAATTATCTACTCTTTGCATATTACAGCATTTGGTGGTGAGACGTTAAAATATTAATGATAGCGTAAAGGTGCATCCCTGCAATTGCTTGCTTACATCACTGCTGGTTGAAGAACTACTACTCGAGGGAGCTTTAGAGCACTCCTCAGTTATAACGCTGTGGTTCTTTCGGTAAAGTCATGTAGAAAGAAATTAAATTTAAAACGTCGTATTCTATTATCATTTAATTTCTCTCTACGTGACTTTACCAAAAGAACCAGAGTAATTCCTGCAGTCACGAAAGCTTCAAATCGAGTTTTTTCTCTCAGTTATATTTTGGCCTACTATTTCACACTGCCCAGACATCTCAGAAGAGGCACGAGTATCCACACTTCACCCTACCCATGCAACCTGCCAATCATCTAAGTGGTATATCCATCAAAACTGCTGGGTCATCAAAAACGGGAGGATTTTAAAAATGTGCACCATTATTTCACCTGCCGCCCCACAACATCAAACCAGCGAGCACTCGATTTTCAATCCAGCATGCTTATTACAACACATATACATCCCCTTATCTTACCAATACAATAATACACAACTCGATGTCAACCACAGACCAAAATATGACATTTTTACTTAAACAGTAGCAACCCACACATCTATTGAACATGACTGTCCGTCTGTCGCTCAGTCAGCCAGCAAACCTTTTTATATTATATAGAGCCCCAGTCTCTCTCCACATTTCTCTTGCCTTCTCTGGAATATACATCCACATTTATCCTGATGCCTCACTTTGTCAGTTTCTATCCGATTCTGTAATCCTGTCCCCTCTTCTATCTCTCCCTCCATCCATCTACATTCCTCTCCTCCGTCCACTGGATCTCACCCACTTCCCTCCCCCCTATCTCTCTCCCCATTTCTCTCTCACCTCACCCTCGCTCTCGTTATTCCCACCCCTCCCTTTCCCGTTTCAACCTCTCTTGCCTCTCCTTAATCCTTCCTCCCACCACTTGTTGCTATCCCTCACCGTACTCTTTCCATTTTGCTCTTTCATCTCCGTTTCATGCCCTTTCACTCTCCCTCCCTATGCCTTTCCATTGCTTCCCATCTCTTCCTCCCTCTTCCATCTCACTCCCTCACCTCCATCCTCGATCTCTCTCCTCTATCGCGTCTGGCGTGAAGTCAGCACACACGAACCCGTCTCGAGCCCGTGGGATGAGGCCGACGTCATCGCACTAATGTGCGAGGAAGATGTCACTACCGATAAGAATCCAGGCAGGAATACAGCCGGCAAAACATGTTCTCATACAGTATGAAACACACAGCAATGTTTCCATGTGATACCACTGTGTGTAAAAGCCTCACCAGCTCTGTCCTTGAGTAGAGCCACCTGCTGCTTCAGGTAGGCAATGATCTGGTCGGCCTCAGCAGCCCGCTGCTCCAATCTGCCAATCACCGCGCTTTGCTGGGACATTTTGACAAATGGCCGCAACACAAACCTGGCTGCAGCACACGGGGAGCTCAGAGTGAGAGAGTCTTCCAGTTTCACAGAACACAAACATGGGGGCTCAGAAATCGATGTCATTCCATTGTTGAATAAGGGCCTCACTGACTCTGTGCAGGTGGTGGGCCTTATTTGACCCGTACTTTACCACTCTGATCTGGGTGGGTTGAAGGTGGGCAGTAAGGATGAGAGAGCATACATGTATGTACAACGATTTTAAAGCACTTCTGTCTGCAGGCCCCGAACGTAGCCCCGCAGCAATTTATAAAACGTGGTTTATGTATGATCATCGCTCATCCAAGGATTATCCAGGCTCAACGCTGCTTAGCTTCTGGAATATGACAAGATCAGGAACACCGAGACATTTAATGTTAACTGTAATCAATATTGTGGATTAATTGTTTGTATTAAATTTATCATTGGGAAAAAAACACATCTCGTGACTAACAGAAACAAATAAGTGACACATTGTGAAACTACCGTATACAAATACATTTGAGTGTGTGAAACAACTGCATACTGATGTATTTATGCATTTTAAAATGTGTAGTTATTTGCACATTACTGGATTAATAAAACATGCCTAAATCTGCACTGTAGTGTACAAAATTATGTAAACCATACAGTACGGTGTGAAAGTGCAGCACTTGCAAGTTTATTTTTGGCATGCTTTTGCTATGCCAAGAACTTTCCAATTTTAATTACCTTTGCCTCATACTGCATGCTACTGAATACATCGTCAAAATGTTATAACTACATAAGCATCATGTCACACCACATGATAGCATTACCTATCAAAAAGCAGCTGTAGTCATCTGGGCCCCTTCACTAAACTGCACCAAACCAATAGGATAATTAAGGTCCTGCACCTCCGATTAGCGCGGTTGGCTACGTACGGTGCGAAAGGTCAACATACATAATGAAGCAATTTCGATTTAAAGCTTTCGTGACTGCAGGGATTCATCTTCTTGGTTCTTTCGGTAAAGTCACGTAGAAGGGAAGTAATAAAATAATAAAAATAAAACATAATAAAATAATTTTAATTTTATTTATGTTTTATTTTTATTATTTTAAAATAATTTTTATTTTATTATGTTTTATTTTTATTATTTTATTACTTCCCTTCTACGTGACTTTACCGAAAGAACCAAGAAGATAATGAAGCAAGTTACACGAAGTACGATTTTACTGACATGTATTTTTCTCACTGGCATAGAAATTAGATTTCTCATTTCCATTGCACTACAGGGTTCATCTGTAATGCACGGGCACATGTCTGTCAACTTGTAAGGACTTGGAGGCCAAAGGAGGGATGTGCGTCAACAGTTACTTACAAAAGGTACATGTTGGGAGGTGCAGTGGCGGGTACTACTATATGGTTTAAAGATCACGAAATGGCTGTAAGCACAAACTCTGAAGAGCAAGAGTTCCTGATTCTTAAACTGCACATCATTTACTGGCAAATGCAGCCGTTGCAGTAATGTCTGGGTGTGGTGGCACACGCCTTACCTACGCCATTCAGCCAACCGGAATAAAACCTTGGTGGTGAATGTGCAATAAGAATAAACTCCATGAAAAACACAAAAACACTCTCTACACGAAGCCTGGAGGCAGCAGGTTCGGCAGGTTGGTTGCTAAACTGCCCTCGTGGAGTGTTAGCATCCCCACACACGTGTTTTCCTGCTACTCCAGTTTCATGCCATTTGTACTTACATCCCCCGAAAATACTTGAGGTGGCGTCCGTTTCAAGTCGTCAATTGTAGAGCCGGTTTACGCCGGGGATGCGTTCCTGAAAAGTGCGACAACGAATATCGAAACGTAAACCAAAGACAATTTACTGGGTAGGTGGAGGCGAAGGCTGAGAGGCGACGGACACGAGGAGGGACGATGACGATGCTGCTGCTGTCACCGCCGTGTGGGTTGAGACGACGCAAATCGGGTGTTGGTATTAATAACGAGACGACGTAGTGCGGGACGACGTAAAGGGAGATGTCAATGGGGGTGTTTTGCTGCATTTGTAGAACCAGATGAGAACGAAAGAGCAGGTTGAGTGACGTGGATCACCACAATGACAAGAGAAAAACTACATAATAATGTTCACTGTATGTTGAACTGCTTTCACACCTCGCGAAATGAAGCAAATAAAAAAGGCAAAACCCATTGCCAACGTGATAGGTTGAAACTAAATGATTATGAATCGGTGTTAAATGATGAATTTACCGTAACGCAAGTCGACTCGAACAGAATAATTTTAGACCGATCCTCGTACAATTACAATTAGTTCATCACAAAAACACGTTCGTCAAAAACATCTCCCTCAGATGATTAAAGTGAACATGCAACTCGAGATACCACTACCAATTATCGTGCGTTAAATGCAAACTTTGGCTGTGTCCTGGGCTGTTTTTAATGGGATTAAAGATTGTTTATGAACGAGCGAGGCAGTGTCGGGGTTCGATCTGTGAACGCCACGCGCCAATAATCATGACGCAATCACTGAAACAGCAACAAAATAACTTCACACGCGAACGAAGTTGATCCAATTCATAACCATGAGAAACAAATTGAGTCGAGATATTTTTTTTCCACGGAGTCAAAGTGTCGCCCCTTATCAAACTGCAGTCACGATGGAAATTCCACATTCCCGTGCCCAGGGGCCAGTCCATCCATAGCACCACTGTTAACTTTGCACTAAGTGGTACTCCTCGCTTTATCGACCGCCTTACTAGCAGGGGGGTGATGAGGGGCAGCCTTGATCTCCAAACGTGCAACCTTCGCAATATCACACGACCGTACCTAGCCCCGCCACATGAACGTAGAATGCCCAGGGCAACCAAAGGAGACGACTGTCGCCTCAATGCTCACTGAGGCAAGCAGCCAACGTGATCGCAACGTGTTAACAATGATGTTGTTAACAACACGCGGTCTCGCGTGTATCTTACACCCTTGTAGAGTTGACTGGTAACGAAGTGTTCACCCAAGACACGCGCTATCGGCCCGGCAATAGTCGCGCCGCTGTCAAAGGCAACCAACGCTACTCGATATCCACATCGCCGGCGTGTGTTTAGACGCGCACCC
>CM025611.2:973230-990604 GCA_014621495.2 Entosphenus tridentatus
CACAGGGTGGATTCCCACGACGGGGGGCGAGTCTGTCCACACAGATGAGTGTATGGCGCGGTGTGTCAAAACGTCCGCAAGTGGGCAGACAAAGGTGTCCGGGTATTGTTCTGGCCATACCAGTCCCTCGTGTGCCAAGCTGGTCTTTAATAGGGGTTGGCTAACAGCACTGTCCCCGACAGCCTGTGTCGAGGATTGTTGTCTTCGAGTCTGTGTGTGGCAGGTCGGGGTGTGGTCTCGTGTCCCGGGATCAAAGTGACCTAAATCTTGGCCGACTGCAGCTATTGACATAGAACCATGCCAGCAGGCAAGTGGTCACTAGTCCGTATGCACTGTGGTTGTCTGGTGTCCGCATGGCAGAGTGGTTTTTGTGAGATCAGGGTGAAATGGAATCAACACGGAATGCATACTTTTTCATGCATTGTCATGCACCAGCGTGTATTAGCTAACAATGAAATGCAGCAAGATTGTCACTGAGAGATAACTTTTTGGCCAATTGAAATTGTATTAAATAGGTATCTCAAAACGGGAAGTTAGAAAAATAAGAAAAGCCCAGTCAACCAAAACAAATGTAAGATTGTTTTCCCTCTCTGACATTATTATATTTAATTAACCTGTTATTGTAAAACTTCACTGAAGCAGTACCTGTAAGCGTTATATTAACACGTTGTTTGTATGAGCTCTTTGAGAACAGGAACCAGGTTTAAAGGGTTGGGATTCATTTAAAGAATACAATATTTTACCATATATTTTTTTATGTCCTTAATTTAAATTATATTTCATGCATATTTCAGCAAATCTACAAGTCTTTGATAAATGAAGTAAAACATCTATATTAAATACGAAATGAGGTAATATTGCCTATTTGTCTTAAAATATTCAACAGTTTACTGAAGGATTCTGTATCGAAGATATGTAGGACCTCCAGCGGTTGAAGGGTTTATGTAATTCAATTACAATACAAATTCAATTAATACAATCGCGTATTATGAGCATAATAATCGATTATAATTCATGAAGAGACACATCTTTGCATGCCCAATGTTTATACTACCGGAATGCTATTCTGAACTAGTTGGTAGGCTTCGGCACTACAATTGTCCTCTACAGAAATAGAAAATTATAATTGCAATGGTTTTAGTTTTTTTGTGGCAGCTGAGAAAAATAAACAACATTGTCCTCATTGCTCCAGCTGCTTTTCTAATTAAAACGTTTACTTTGCCTCCCTTATTTGACATGCTTAATGAACACAGCAGCAAATAAGCATGTCGAGTTTTTGATATATAAATTACAAAAAATTAAGATAACGTTTTTTGTCTGCAATAAATGTAAATTGAGGGAATATTGCCTCAACAGTTTGCTGAAGCATTGAGTACTGAAGGATTATATCTATGATCGCTGTTCAGAAGCGCATTTAAAGTATTTTAGCAATTACACTCAACATTCAGCTGACTTAGTAGTGTTACGAGAGCTTGATGACAGCTAAATGTAGGGTATTATTTTCTGAGAGTAAATTGCATAAATTGGACAGCTTTAACCCAATGTTGTTATCATTTCACTCTCCGTAACAAGCACCTTTGAGAAAGAACCAACGTGTCAGGTTCCCTTTAAGCGACAGTTCAACACATGGAAATAATGGGCCAAGAACAACCGTCTCAAAAGTAACTTTTTTCAACGCAGAAATTTATGGTGTTAATTCTTACATCACGTCTTCAATGGATCAAAATAGCTTTCATCGCGTATGATCCAAATCTTTGGCATTCGCTGAAAGGCGATTGTCACATTTTAACGATGCAACCTATAGCATGCAGGGCTTGGCATTGTGGCATTATAATAGCGCACCTTTTTAGAGATCACCAGAAGAGAAATTTGCTACATTCTAACGAGCATTATCGCTCACTCGTAGGGTACCATGTCAAGACTGGTTGTACATGAGACGAGATCCAATTTGTAAATGATGTCATTTTACAGCTTGTTATAGGATTATATGCAACACAGTTAAGGGTCATAAAACATGTCTGTAAAATATTTTATTTATGCATTAGTTCGGCAGTGGGCAGAACTAATTCAGATGTCCACGGTCTATTGCATTTGTTTTTATTCAAGCTGTGATACCCGATTTTTTCAGAAATCAATGTCTCTATTGTTTCGATTGGATGACTCAACAGAGTGCACAACACACAAGCAGATGCAACAAAAGTCTAAAATCTGTATCCTCAAGTGCTGCTGGATGGCAGGTTATCGGCAAAGCCTGGCGATATCATCGGCATATCATCCACGTCATACTGGGAACGACTTGTAGGTTTCCTGCCTGTGGGAGGCAGAATGTGGTGGAAGATGCCATTTGTGAAGGGGCACACACTTAATCAAGTGATAATCTCACCTATATTCTTATTTCTCAAACGAAGTGTAGCCAATGGATAAAGAAAAAGCATTTACCAATTCCACCGTTACTATGCCTTAAACACAAAAATGTATAAAGAATATATATTCTTTGGGTCTTTCAGTAAAGTCCCGTAGATAGGTTCAAATTCATAAAAATAAAATAAACAAAAAACTACGACGTTTCAATCACAACACAAGCGATCGTCATAAGGAGGAGAATTCCTGCAGTCACGAAAGCTTTAAATCAACAGAATGTTTCCTGTTAAAATCTTGGAATAGTGAAGGTGGTACATTCTTAATTGAGTGCTTGTACACCACTGCCAACATGGTTACTTAATTTTGTATTTAACATGGTTCATAGAGTTTTAATTAATTACAATTTCATTTTCAGTCCTTATTTAATTCACAGCAACAGCTTTCGGATAAAAATAAAACACATCATTGGCTTATTTGCAAAAAAAATTTTACTAGTGTAAATGATGCAAACACAAACCAAAAATATATTTAAATAACCAGTTAATGAGCAAATGCTTGAGTCAATGGATGTCAAGTGCTGCTGTATTACCCAGTGCATGTAATCAGGAAAGTGACACTTTCAGTCATAGATAATTGTAATATCACACTTCTCGCAAATTTAATTTCAGGTTATGTAATTACCGCGTTGATATATTCATTCAGGTTGTAACTGGAAGGACCAAAGGATCATGCACACATTGTCACATCCATATGTAAACCTCACTAGAGAGAGAGGTGAGCCAGATGGGGACTTTTCAGTGTCTTAATTAAAATCGAGGCAATCCACAGGTGAATCCTTGTTTGAATTCCAGTAAACATGGTCACTGTGTCTTCTTGGTTCTTTCGGTAAAGTCACGTGACTTTACCGAAAGAACCAAGAAGATGAATTCCTGCAGTCACGAAAGCTTTAAATCGAAATGGTCACTGTGTATTTTAGGAAAATACCAATCCAGTGATTCGTTCTTAGGTACTCAATACGTACCTAAAATGATGTGTATTAATCAACGTTTTTAATTTATACAAAATAAAATGCCAATGTTACCTTTAGGCGAGTGTCATAAGACAGCACAAGACCAAACACGAGAGATACAAATGAGTCGGTACAAAGGAGACAAAGAGGATCAGTTCACCTATCAAACCGTCACTCCAAATTGACAATCAAATCGCATGGGGAATTCGTTATATGCCTGGTGCAATATAAACATATATATTTATTCTAATTGAATATGCCACGCTGCTTATATGTAGGCTCACCAGTTGCAGATTGTGGAATAGATCCACACGTTATGGGTTAACAGCCCAGAGTAGCTTGGAGATTCACCACTCGCACTCCCCACTGTGCCGCTTGCTGTGTTTTAGCCACCAGACTCTCTGCTCTTTGTTGTTCCATGATTGCTGGAGGGCAGCTGCCGGCAACCAGCCAGCAGTGTCATTCACATCGACAGAGGGCAATCTTCACACCACACATGCTTGCCATCGGCAAATTCGCTCAGTTCCAAAGTCATTCCCTACTGTGTCTTTCGTCTCGCCCGTACTGCTCCTCTAAGCCCCTCTACATCTGACCAAACAATATGTGGATGCATTGATTGGCTGGACCTGGTACCAAACACAATATCCTCACCTACCGGTGCCCACTGATCGAACTCTGTCCAGTCATGCCAAATACCTGTGCGATCCTCAGTCCAACCTAAACAAAACCCAGATGGATAATCAACAGGCCAGACTGAATAAAGAGAGGGTATACTTATTGCTGATTCAGAGTGAGACCTCTGACACCAAATAACTGGCCAAGAGCACATTTCAGTATAGGAGCTTCTCCACGCACTCCCAAAACAGTGAATTACTAGTTGAGGGAAGGTGGGACATTCAATGACCCAAAGTACCCAGGTAGGTACACTCGCACACATAAACAAAATATAAAAAATGTCACTCTTGCTATTTTTTATTTATTTTGGCACGTCATAAGATGAAGATATTTCCATTCAGAACTCTGACTGGATGACGCAGTTAGCAGTGGATCACCATGTCAGAGAATGTGAGACGTCACACAACTATTTCTGAGGTCACTTCAACGGGCCTCTGTATCCACGTGAAGGGCACACCCTCTATATGCCCTGAAAAGTGTTTTTCACTGCCAAAAATTGGCAGAAATTGCCCTTACGTCAGTGAATAAATACTATCCCAGGACTCTTGCTCGAGTGATGTAGCATTGTTATCTCAGTAGGCTATCACGTGGACCAAATGGAAGAGAATCAGATACAGAAGATTACATCGTCAACACTGTCAACACTTTACCACTGCCATGTCAATGCACCTTGTGCTTAAGTTACAGACTGCACTCATTTACCAAATCCAACAGCAGCCTGTATCCAGAAAAGCCTCACTCACTAGGACTCGTGTTCTAGGAACGTCTGGAACTGGGATATTTGGCCAATTCCGATCATGGCTGGCATGAGGGAGAAAACTGGTGTCCCTGGAGAAAAACTACTGCACATATGACGGGGTAAACACTCAAAGCTGTGCACAATTACATTCAATACAATTGCTGTACCGCCATCTCTTGAACATATTGCGACCTGCACTGATCACTCTCCAGCAAGGAGGCGACCTTCAGGTCACCATCCACCCGGCATTGTACCACTTCTCGCCGCATTCCTCACACGTCAGGAATGTCACGAGCTGCTCGTCGGGGCTGTCCCCACACACCCAGCCCGGGATGAAGAGCGTCCCGCGACAAACCACCGACACGGAGCAGTTGAACTTTCCGCAGCGCCGGCAGCGCACGCGGTCCGTGCGCGTTCCGCCGGGCCTGTGCGGCAGCTGGTGTTCCCTGAGGGCAGCTTGCTGGTAAGAGTCCCGGAGGTGCCTCAACTCTGAGCACGCCATCTCCTCCGGGGTCATGGCGGCGAACTGTGCCGGGCTCACCGCTCCAGCCCGCACCCGCCCGGCCAGCTCGCCGTTCTGTGGGTGGCGAAGGTTGGCGATTTTGCTCCTCAGACACGCTCGGTACCTCTTGTCCACGCTGGGGTGCAACCCAAAGATGGCTCGCTCGATCTCTTTCGCCAGTTCAATGAGATGCGTTTTGTCTCCTCTGCTCTCCTCCTCTGACGGTTCTGTTTCCACCACCGAGGAGTCGGGACTGTGAGGACCGGTTCGTCTTTCGCCGGCACTTCCAGAAGGTGCAACAGAGCGAGTGTCAATTCCAAGAAGGCCCTTGTAGAGCAGCTGAATCCCCTTCTCCCTCACTGCTTGCATGCTACACGCTTGCGTCGGCTTTATGTTAACATTTGCAGGCAACTCATTAGCGTGTGGGTCGGTTTCAGCGCGATTACACCGAGTTACATTCACCTTGCCGATCACAGTGTCAGCTTTGAGGGCCTGTGCGCACGAATCAACATTGCCAGACTGTGCGCACGAATTAACATTTTCTGACACGGTAGCCATAAGCGAATTACCTCCAGAAAGCTCACACACAGTCAAGTTCGTAGTCTCGGCATTATCTCCGCCTGTGGTTGGCACCGATAAATTTTGATCCGTGTAAACGTCTCTCAAATGTTGTTGCAAACTGTGGCTGCTGGCATCAATGGTCAAACGAGCGCAACTCTCGTCTCCAAAATCTGCACAACCGCCCCCCTGGCTCTCGTCACCATCGGAAGCAGTTCTGTTATGCCCCACGCTATGACAAAGGCCATCAGGAAGCCACTTATTCCGCTTGGTTTCAGGTGAACTCTGACCCTCAGCTTCTGGGTCGCACGAGAGTGCACAGACCATATTCCAGGAGCGCAGCAGGGAACGTGCCTTGGCACGCACGCTGGCATCGGCGCAGCCTCGTTCGAGTCCAGACACACAGCGGGCAATCGCCGTTTGCCGCAAGTCTCCCAAACACACGCGGGCAGAGGCCAACCTGTCCAAGACTGGCAGAATTGCTGTGAAGTGCCCGTCTGTGTGCAATCTCTCCAGGTGCATGCCCACTGCATTCAGGTCTTCGAGGTCCGCCATTCCTTCAGTGCAGACAAACACACACTGTGAGTGGAGACTGATGCATAGCAGTTATGTTTCCGCTTGACTGATTGAGTTAAGTGTCGCCCTTCAGACTTCTTTTTTTCAAATACATTTGATGTGCACGTTATATTAAACATGACTTGACATGCCATTACTTGACGTAAAACATTCTGAGTGGTTTACCACTCGGGAAAAACGTGGGCCAAGTGCCCATCTCCTGTTCTACAACGCTCAGTGATGGTACTTCTACTTTCCTGTGGCAGGGGCAAGTCTACCCAGAGGACAACCACCCCAAAAGTAGAACTCACTTTACTCACTTTATGGATCCCGGAGGGATTATGGGCTGTGTCAACCATCAACCAGGATTTGAACTTGCAAGCTTCTGACAGGCCAGCCGAGTGATATCAGATGCCTGGTGAGTGTCATAGGCGTCAGGTGAGTTGTTAGCTGATGGCGTGAGTTTGTGTTGAACGCTATCAGGTGAGTGGCATAAGGTGTGGTGAGAGGTGAGGGTGAGGTGCCTGCCGAGTGGCATGAGGTGGGTTATGAAGGTGAGGGGCATGTGAGCAGTGCCAGGTGAGTGGTTAGCATTTGGTGACCAACTGCTCGGTGCTTCAGGGATCCAGGGTCCAACACAGGACAATACAACAATACAGATTGTCCCGTTGAGGGCGACGGGTGATCATTATTATTAGACTTGGGGCACCCATGAAGGCACACGAGAGGGTGGGTGGGTGGCCAGCACCACGCCCGGCCGCCTTTGTCTCCCCAGTGGCGGTGTTTACTACACACCGCACAAGGTACTCATTTGAGGCTGAGTCGACCTAGGGGAGGCCCAGGACCGGTTCAGATAATCGTCACCGGTATTGGCCGTGAGCTGCAGTCGAACTTGGGTAGCCCAAGTTCGTAAGTACAGCGCCCTCGCCGCAACACTAACACACACCACACACCACGCGTGCACTTCACTGCTCACTTCTACTCCCGCTTTACAATGACACGTCTAAAAGCTATTTCATAGCACGGGCAGAGCTAAGCAAGACAAGCGAGTACCTTCCGCGTGATCTCGCAGTGCAGGCGCACACAGCAGCGCGGTTTGGAGCACGACAAACGCGCTCCGCTGATGTGTCCAGGACAACCTCCTCCCACGCCTTTCCTGTTCACCTCTCACCCTTCAGCCCCAGAGGCTGCTCGCTAATAACAAGCACAGAAGCACCGCAGCTTTGGCCACGAGGTGGTAGCAAACGCCACGTTTATCGACGCCGCGACGAAAGTCCCCCAATGTTCACCCGCGGATGGGGCGAATTGGAGGTTTCCAGCATTTAGAAACAACGTCACGCGTTGGGGCTGTTTGCCTGCTCATACATTGACACGGTGATGATGATGATGATGGTCATGAGCCACTTCGTTAAACTATCATTTGTGATGGCCAGGTCGCTTCTGAGAAAATAACTATATAGCTCAGTGGGCGTTACCTGGTAAAATACATAGTTTAGTTTCCTTTTACTTATTTATATTTAGTTATTTGCCAATAATTGGCACTCCTATCGTGTTTTTGTACTGTTTGTTGTAACTTTTTGACTCGCCTCTACTGGACATCTGTGAGAAAGAGCTTCATAGCTCATCGGATTTCTCCAGGATAAAGATGCCGATTCCGATCCATGATGGCTAAAGCTAGGGAAACAAATGTGTTGAAGGAAATGAGTGCAGTGATTTATGTTTGATTAATTTACCTTGAGTCTAATAAATGTATTAGTTTTACACAGGTCAATCAATAAATGTATGATGACTTAATCATTGGTTTTACAATATAGTCTACGTCCTTATGCCCTTTCTTTCCTCCTATTAACACCAACTTGGGTCTAAAATCTAAATGTCGTTATATATCTCCAAGTTTGTATCTGTAGTGCAGTAAAACCTTGGATTGCGAGTAATTTGGTCTGCGAGTGTTTTGCAAGACGTCTCCCACCTAAAGACGATTGCTTGTGTGGCGATCGAAACGTCGTGATCTATTATTTTTTTCTACCTACGTGACTTTACCGAAAGAACCAAAGAGTATATATGTAGAGTTATTTAACTTTTTCTTCAATGTGCTGTTAATATTTTGTACGACAACGTTCCTCTATCATTGCCTCGTTGTACCACCCATTAGTATCATCAGACAATGCGATGAACTGTATCTGGTTGAGCCCCGGTGCGTCTCTACGCATCGACGTTGTGTTGTTGCCTCTCCGCGGAGCCCGACATTTCAGAGGGCTCCCTAAAAAGTCGGCTCGGGTCACATGGCCATACCTGAGCTGCTGTGCTGGGTAATCCTGGGCCACGGCAAAGATCAGCACGGAGTACAAACATGAATCATTGAACCAGGTCAGAATGTGCTGCAAGCTACTCGCAGTAATTCACTTTTACCGATCGGCTGTTTAGCGCATTCCGAGCGGTGCTTTTCTCTCGCCGGACAGATTTAGTTTCACGTCTTCAGGCGGTGATGGATAAAACGAGTGAACTATTTTCACAAATTCTGCAACGTTAAAAGGCTGCCCCAGCTTGTTATGACTCATGGTGGCATAAAGAGAATACATCTCGAAGCTTTAATTTCATAAACCTTTACTTCTTGCATCTCCATATCTTGCAATATATTTACGTATGTATACCAGGGCAAAAATCTAAATATACCTTCGTGAAAATGCGTTAAAAGATGTGAAGGACGAATGATGCTGGTGAACAATTATTTCACGTCATGTCACGTGGAGATTGTCTGGTGACTGAAAACCAATGACCCCGCATAGCGAGCGACACGGATTGCGGGTTGACCTGGCCGATGGCCTTCCAGGGTGCATCACGATCTTTTACCACGCCAATTCACACTGCTGGCCAGTCCACAGGACAACCTCTTGCAATTTAAGGGTGTCACAGGGTAAACCCTTGCAATCCAAAACACGCCTCGAGATTTCTCGATCGTGTTCCAAAAATACAAGTTGGTGATAAATCTTGTAAAATGGAATGACATTTAATCTGCCCTAGATTTATCATCCATGCCATCTCTGTCAGGTTTCATTACACAGAGTAGATCACCGAAACGACAACATGGAATCGAGATGCTTTGTTAATTCATGATGCAGGACATTGTGAAGTGTTGCCAATTTTATTATTTAGGCAAACGTAATAATCAGCGACTTAGTGCTGTAGGTGACTAGTTGGCTAAGGTGTATGATGTTAACTCCGAGCACTGCACCTCTGCAATGTGTTAGTGTGAAATGCATGGCTTGAGATGTTTGTATTTTCATTATTTTTAATACATTGCTGATTTTTTTAAATCATTGTTTCCCTTGCGTGTTGTTCATTTGTCTGCACTAAGAGTTGTAATTTACTGTGCAGCCCAAGTTTCCCTCCCAAGACACAGACTCGTCTCAGTGGACTCTCACGGGGTCATAAACGGTCATGCATTTGCTGCGCAGTCCATACGGATGGATGTACACACAAACATACGCAGCGGATCCCACACTTTGGCGAGAACACACAATGTTGCTTCAGGGCAGAGCATTTACAATTGAGTCATCCAATGAGCTGAAACACACAATTGTGCCACGTGGAGGTGATCGAATCACTCGAAATGCATCCACCATCATCAGATTTCAGAAGCTCAGCAACATTTTGCCGTGGGTCGTGCTGGGATTGGGTGACCAGCGAGCATAGGCCGGGCAGCGTGGGCCTCTGCCCGGCGATGTTACCAGCAGAGGGCACTGCAGAAGGTTCCCGCTGTTCAAGAATTAAACGCAACCATCATATTAAGCTCCATGCTTGCACCAACCCATTCTGACCATCATAGTGAAGAATTGTCATTACAACCCCCACCACTTGTATGACGTGGGGGGGGGGGGCTTCGTTAAATATTAACATAATTGGTTCGATACATTGTAATGTCACTTCATTTAATGGACCTACCCATTCCCTCATATGCCAATTATAACAAATTAACATAACTTAAAAAAGGCTGATCATGCATTCTTATTTGGATTTAATTTGGATCAGCATTCATTAGATAACACATATCATCATGTGATGTAATTATGATATCTGTGTACAAACACTCTTGAGTCGGTATAGAGTTCAAAATCACTGCGAAAACATCTTAATGCTGGGCTGTCAAAGGAAATTCTGAAAGTTTCAGCTTGAAATTATTCTTAAACAGTAAATATAAAAAAAAATTACAAGTGACATATTTTCAAGAGCAGCAGATGGGATGAGAATCATTTGAGACGTGTCACCTTGGGTGAACTACAATTCCCGTTGTTTCGCGAGCGAAGGGATCATCCAAAGAGATATACGAGAGCAAACGTGATCTGTACAAGTTTATAAACCAGCGAGGAGACGTAAAATGCAATGAGCTGCAAGACAGCATCGAAGCCAAAGAGCAATTGTTGAAATAATTAGTAAATTCAGGAAAAGGTATTCTAAATTGATAATTCATTGGTATGAACACAAATGTTATAGGCAGAATAAAATAGTTTACTGATAAGCAGTTGATATAGAAATAGAAAAACACAGTTGGAAGCTAAGGAGTACACAAATATTTTAAAATTATAAACACAAGTCTTACAACTAATTGGATGTGTGTGCTACGCTCAAATTGTCTTTAAAATAATGTTAGTTTACATAAAAGGGCACCATAGGCTTGTGGGTCACTTTGCCAGTTGAAACACACCATAAACATTGTGAATGACCACACTAAGTGTCAGTAAGTTACTGGGAAACACGCTGGAAAATCAATGACGCACAACCTCTTTAGAATGTCAGTGTTTGTGAGAATTAAACGAACTTAAAAGTAAAACTAGCACATTAAATTCGAGTTTAACTTCTGACAAATAGTCTTAATTCAAATCAAGTGTCCGTCACAGGATAAACAAAAATACCCAAAGCGCGACTGTGGTGGCACGAGACGAGAAGAGAATCGAAGCGCTGTTTTATTTCGCATGACATGTTTAGGTCGGTCTAATTCTAACCCACTGCAGCGTAACAATTCACAGCCCATTGGCAATCCATTGCTGGATGAAGACCTCCCCCCCCACACTGTGTTGTCCGTGGAGGTTGTTTTGACCATACTTCACCGCAATGGTCAGTGCACACTGGTGAATGGGGGAGCCAATACAGATGCAATTTATCAACGTCCACCGATGTTTGCCCAAGTCAGGAATAAAACTCAAATTCGGTGGGTTAATAACGGCCGTGCGTTAACCAATGCGCCAACAATTCTAAAGTGTGGCTCTTGTGTTAAAAAAAAAAATTGCTGAAGAAAAATAAAACAAAAAGTTAGAAATATTCTCTCAACATTTTAGGAATATTTAATCCACTTTGTAACCGCAGATGAAATATCTAAGTAGTTCACGCAGACTTTTAAGGTAGGATAAAAAAACGTGGTATGTTATGCTCGGCAGTTATTTATAGTATGTATGTATGAATCTCACAAAGTATTCCGGAAATAGCACCCTTTAAAGTTGTTGTTGTGATTTATGTAGAGCCCAGGTTTAAACAGTCATAATGTAAAGTAAATATACAATATCCACACGTAAATGTGTCTGAATCGAAAAGTTACTAACACACTAATGCAATAATACAATATATGCAACGAGAAAACTTGTTTAAAAAAACACACAAATATGAAGGACACAATAAGAGCTACAAAAATTTAACTTTGAACGACTTTGTTCATTAACAAATTGAAGTACTGTGGCGATAGAAAACATGACACACCGGGTCAATATTATCACAATCGTTGATGCTAATTGTCACAAACTACACGTTCGCTTTGATAAACTTGTTATGTGTGTCTAATCGATGAAAACAGCTGAAAAGCACATTTGATGAACAATGATTTGGTTTACAGAGCCCACCACTTTGGGAGTTCTCGTGAGCTATGCTCACTGCAAGCAGATTTGAAGTTCACATCAAGCTTGCTGATGGGGAGAGCAGTGATCAGATCTGTCCAGATACGAGCAACTACATGTTTACACGCGGAAATGGAGCAACAAACATTGCCAGCGACGACTTGAACTAAAACTGTCCCGGTGTATCGTGACCTTGAGTGTATCGCAAGTCGCAGTACCACAGCACTGACAGTTGCTTCAATAAGCACAGTGGGAACTCCTGATGCTCACCACAGCTCATTTAAATATGTTAATTGTCAAATGATAACCTTACAGCCAGCGGTCTCTGTAATAAAATGAAATAAAAGCATAGTGCCTATTTAAATGCTTCAGTGGACTAGCCTTTCCATGAAACTGTAATCTTTTCAACGCAACGTTATTCTTTCCAAATTTGAATGGTGAACTATCACTTGGAAGAAGATGGAATAATTTATAATTTTAAAAACATCTGCGCCGATTCACCATTTGCAAGCCTCCTCTTAAACATGTTACAAAATAAAATAAAAATCGAGGATAACTACTGAATTGGACAATCCAGAGAGATGGCAGAGTTTATTGAAAAATGCCGCTTTTAAAAAGACACGGGACTGCCCCCGCAAATCTCACCACAAATCTATGCACCGCACGGTTCCTTTAATTGTGGCAACAATTGAGATCCCCACGGTTCCTTTAATTGTGGCAACAATTGAGATGCCCTGATCGTGGAGTGCACCGCTCTTCTCAAGGAGCATTTCTGTCGTACGGCTCCAATTCCATCCACATCCATCCACCGTCGAGATTAATGCAATAATAGCAAGCTAACTGAGTTAATGGTTTCTACTAAATAAAATCCTACTACATGTACAACATGAAATTATCTTCAAAGTGTGCCCATACATAGATCTGTACCGGAGCACTGGTAAATTGTCGTGTGTCTCCCATAACAACAATAATAATAATATTAAGGGCTAAGGCATGAAGAGAGACACTCACTTTTACGTATTTGTATTTAAATAGCGGTTGGCCGAATGTGCAATGAGAATTATGGACTGGGACGGTAAAGTGGCAGAATGAAAGCTACCAAAGGAACTGCTTTTGAAATGCATTTCTGGTTTGTCTTTATGCCAGTGTAGAATCTCACCCGGTGTATATACACGCTGCAAGTCCGACGCACGCAGATGTGGGTGTGTGCGTGTGTGTGCATGTTTGTGCGTGTGCCTATGCGCACGTGTGTGTGTGTGTGTAGGCGTGTGCGTGCGTGTGCGTGCGCGTGCACGCACGCCGGATCGCTGCCCTCCACTAATCTTCCATGAGCTCTTCGGGGCAGGGTCCGGACTTGAGCATCACGTCGCCCAGGCTGATCTCTCCATTCCTCCCCTTCCCTCTCTCGGCTTCGAAGACAATCTGCACACACGAGCCGGGCACACGGGTCGAGACGCTGGTTAGGGTGGTTGGTGGCCGCGCGCAGCACCCTTGTCAAGCCACCTGCGGCACGAAGACCTCCCCAGGCCACGCGGATCCCAGCTGTGACTTGACCATACTTCAACTTGCTGGTCAGCGTTGGTTGGTGAAGCTGGAGAGCACAGAAGACTGTGGGAGCCCATTTTGTCACAAAGATACACACATCCAGTCATGCATGTGGAAATTGATAATTACACTGTACCTAATTCTGGCATTTGCAACGGTTAAGTTAAAAGGAAGTCGCGTTCTCAAATAACACACACACACACATTGACCTGCCACCTGTGCTCCATTGAATTTCAGTGTGTAATCGCACCCACATGGGAATCAACAGCACACCTGAAATTCCGTACATTCTGCTGGCAATCAAACTAGTCCGTGAAGCACAATGTAGGGGGTGCACTGCACAATGGCCCAAGCAGAGATAAATACAGCCCCAATCCTCGTTTCAAATTCTCTGCCAATACCAAGGTTCAAGTTAAGTCCTATCCCACTGTGGCACACACATCCCGCACAGTGTTTCTCAGATGTCGCAAATCGTTGTGTACCGCCATGTCGCCTTCTTTCTGTCGCCCCCCGGACTGAGAAAGTAATCCCCATCTCCATATCCTTTACATTAGAATTGTGACCTTGTCAGTATTTCATGGAGCTTTCAACCCGGTCTCGTTCCAGTGAGACTGCGGTGTAATTGGATAGCGTAATAACGCGGTGAACGAGAATTGATGAACCCAAGGAAGACGCGTTACGTAAAATACAAAACCAAAGTCGGAGTTAAAACAAATGTATTTAAAAATAATAGCAATGAGAACCATTAACAAAATTGAAACAGCGAAAATGAGATTGCACAACGCAAGTAAAGAAAGCAACTAAATAGACCTGCCAGTGCCAAGCAGCAGGAGCGTGAAACGACCCCAGAGTTTAAAACAAGACACAAACACGTGCGTTAAAGCCACCCAGCAGCAGCTTTCCGTGAACACGACATTAACAATGCAAGCAGTTACACCATTGGAACCTCATTTGCCAGTAAAAAAATATGATAATTGGTTTTTACCCTTCTATCTCGCAACAAAACTGACACCTATTTTTTTTACAAGGGTAAAAAACCAATTATCATATTTTTTTTACTTGCAAATGAGGTTCCAATGGTGTAAATGCTTACCCCGAGCTCTCATACTCTGATGGTGCATTGTCTTTGAGTTGTGCGCCTTTTGGCGTCATCTGGTCCAACCCATGTGAGACTAGGCTCTAAGGAAAGCTGTCTCAGGTGTGGACCAATCAACTTCAAGGACAGTGCATACATTATCAGAGTTGTGTTTTTTGTTTGCATTATGACTGCAGGTATTGTGGTCTATGCAAACATGACTCCATGTAAAAAAGGTGTCAATTTTGTTGCCAGATAGAAGGGTAAAAAAACAATTATCAATGCAAGCAGTGTTATGTTTAATGGCACTACGGCATTGATCGCGTACAACCATTATTTCTGCGGCAGAAATAAGACGCAGGGGCTTTACTGCTTACGCAAGTAACGTGAGCACGGCGTTTTATTGCGTCTTGGTGGCTCATTCCTCGACCGTGCGCTCGCGTTACCGGCAAAAATACTGCGCCTCCACGGGCCGTTGCTGCTTCTTCAATCACCGCCGCACGATCGTCTCCGAGCAGAGCGCGCTTTATTTTTATGCGAAAAACATTATTTGGTGACGATGCTGCCGTGTTGAAAAGACCTCGACACGTTCGTCAATAACATTGCGAGCCATCGGATGAAAAATACTTAATCGGTGACATTTGAGGCAATGGACTATCTGTATAATAATAACAACTAAAATATGTTCATGCTTTCATTGGAGCAGTGTGACGGCTTTATGGAAGAAGAGTATATTTGCCCGCGATTATTTCATCCTTATTTTTGACATAACCGGCTAAATAAAATTCACGGGAGACGGGTGCCAAGCAGCCTTTATCCCGAGCGTAACTTCAGCGGACAGCTGTCACTCGTGATCTTCTTAAACGGCAACACGAAGCCACATTTAAAAAAAAAAACTCAGAGCAATTTATGCTCCATAAATTCTGACTGCGGTGGCGGGCCAGGCCCCGACTGCCGAAACATTCCCCCTACTGAGCTTGCAGGACAGAAATACGCGGCGTATAAATAACGGCACCAGCAGGGCCCGCTGTGCCTCCCCAAACACAATACCGTGAAACGCGTGTTCATTAGAAACGCGGCTATTGTTAGCGAATATCCCAAGTGTTTGGTCAATTTATAGCTATAATTCTGAGATTCTGCGTTAATTAATTTATGGTCTTTAAGCATCCTGGGTATTTCTAAGTACAAAATTGTGCTTGATGCACGCTGTCCAGTACTGTACGCACACGATCTCACCAGATCTCAGATCTCAAAGTAGGATTTGATCTTGGACAGAACTTGGATGGGCGACCACCATGCATAGGAGTTGTTTCAGGCGCTGTGGCGATACTTTACCATCAACTTCGGGGAGTGAACAAAAAAATGTGTGTTGTACTTTACTTCTATGTTAACCGAATCTATGTCCCCACTCCCCCGGCCTTCACCAACCCGCACTAACCAGCGTGGTGAAGTATGCTTATAACACTTATAAATAGCAGTCTTGTCAAAGTTTGCTTTTCTTTTCCTTCACTCGTGGTGCCTGGCCCCACCGGCTCCTCCTAGCGATGAACCCGCCACAGGGCTGGCTTACTGTCATCACATTGATCTGTATAGAGGGACGCACGGGTGAAGTGACCCCCAGTGTGACCCCAGTCCTCCTTCTACAAACCAACCCTGGGGAAGGGACTCATCGCGCTCTCTTGAAGCGACGCGAGCCCTGAGCAGCGCCACTCCCCGCGATTCCACCATCGTGCTTAACCCTTTCCCCTTTCGAGACGTCTACAATTTGAGGGATGGAGTGTCCTGCTTAAGCAGTTCAGAGTTAATTTTATTTAGAGATGCATGGAACCGTTGTTTTTAAAGACGTCGTACTCACCGCAGAGAACAGTAGCGACACAACCACACTCTACGATAGCTGGCGCCAAACTGTGCCACACGCCCCCCCGCATAGCTTTGTGGGAGCCTTGATACAGATAAAGTTATTTTATTTGAGTTCTTCTTCCAATTCCATTCCGATGACGTCCACGCACGTTTCGATGACGTCCACGTACGACATCGGAATGCAATCGTAAGAAAAGCTGATGAAGTACACGGAACGGGAAAGGATTTAATCATCGGCGCACGGTGGCCATGCGGCGAACCCCCGGGGGGGAGACTCACGCTCTCCAGCGCCGTGGGCAGCAACGTGAGCCCCGAGTGTCGCCACTGGCCCGTGGCGGCGGCGCCCCACCACTCCCACACGGGCGGTCCCACGCGGCCGCCCCTCTGCAGCATCACCCGCAGCTTCCCCGGGTGCTCGCCCGCCACGCGGTAGCGGAACGACACGCAGAAGTCGCCCTGCGGCACGGGGCTGGACAGGGAGAGGCTCAGTCGGCCAATCTCGCGGCGGCGGCTCGAGGTGGCCGGTACCGTCATGTAGCGCTCGCGGCCTGCGGGGCGCACGCACACACACACACACACACGCACACACACACACACGCACACACACACACAC
>CM025611.2:993125-1010517 GCA_014621495.2 Entosphenus tridentatus
TGTATGATATTAATGTTGATTTGTATGCTATTAATATTGATTTGTATTATATTAATGTTAAATTGTATGATATGAATAATGATTTGTATGATATTCATGTTGATTTGTTTTTGATGAACAGTAGTGGCCCCCTATGAGCCGGGGCATCTCGGAGCGCTTGACGCCTCATCTCAACCACGTGGAAAAGCCACGTCCCGTGGCAGCTGTCCTTGCAGGCACACGGTGGTGGCTCAGCACTTGGCGTGCCAATGGGCGTTGGTCTGCCAGTAGGGGGCAATGATTGTGATGTTAAGTTTCACAAACTTAACGTGAACATTATTTTAAAGGCATCTCTTTGTGTAAAAAAAATCCCCACGAAGAAAAAATGCACTAAAGTTCAAGGTTATTCTATTGATGACTCCAATATCAATTGCAAGTCGCTCTCAGCAACATCCTTTAAATTTCAGTCTTCAAAATATTTTGACTGCTGCATGTAAATATTTACGTCACCTGGAACACAGCCGTTTGACTCGAGGCCATTGTATCCCGGAGCCTCCACCAGCCGTGGTCAGATTCCTCGGAGCAAAATCATTGCCAAATGCCCTCTCTGTGATGAAAACCAGAGCAGGTGAGAGCGTGCAGATGACGTGCAGTGCTTTGAAAACCGCAGGCTTTACCAAAGATGTCTCCGCGAGGCTTCTGAGGTTCGGGGTCGATGCTGTTGCTCGCGTGGACGTCGTCTTCACCCTCCGGCCGGGGGGTCAGTCCCACAGCTCCCGCTCCGGCCGCAACGGCGGGCCCTGCCGTCCCAGCGGCTCCTCCCGTCCCACCGGCTTCTCCCGTCCCCCCACCTCCTGCACTCCCCCCACCTCCCGCAACCCCCCCACCTCCGGGACTCCCCCCACCACCTCCGGGACTCCCCCCACCACCTCCGGGACTCCCCCCACCACCTCCCGCCCCACCGCCGCCTGCGCTCCCCCCACCTCCCACGCTCCCACCGGCGGTCCCGACTCCTTCCGTGACCGTCGCTCCTCCCAGGGCCGTGGTCCCCCCGACCGCGTTGCTCTCCTCCTTGAGGCCCTTGCGGCCGGCGGGCCCCTCCAGCTTTCGGGGCGCGCCGATGAACGCGCCGCTCTCGTCGTAGTCGAAGGGCTGCAGGCCGGGCCGCCGCTCGGTGCGGGCCGGGGTGCGCGCGGGTGCCGCCGGGGGCGGCGGCGTGGGGATCTCGTTCCTCAGCTCCTTGCGGTGCGGCCGCACGACGCTGTGCCGCCCGGTCACCAGGTTGCGCAGGTAGTGGCGGCTGCCGCCCCCACCCAGGAAGACGGGCGAGGCGACGTTGGGGATTTCTGGCACCACTGAAGAGCAAGGGGTGGGGTGGGGGGACAATGAGAGCACAATGTCACCCAGAGCTCTGCCACGACCCAGGAACTCGAGGGGCTCCACCAGGAGTCACCAGCTGCTGTGTTCCCCGCGCGCTGCGTGGAATGGCGAGAGGCAACGGTGCAGGCCTGCAGTTGCCTGCTCACGCCACTGCTGATAGAAGGACCCGATGAGTAGAAAGCTCTGGGGAGCCCCTTTGGGGCTATTTTGGCCTACTCTTCCATGTTGGCCAGATATCTCGGAAGAGGTGGGAAATACCCACGCTTCTAAAATGTGGTTGGAAGCACCGTTCATCATCGTATCCATGCGCGACCTGAAACGACTGATAATTGTCGCATCGTTAAGACACTCACTCTCGTGACATTATCATTCGTTTGGCTGTGTCGGGGTGGTGGAGCGTCTCGCAACAGAAATTTGTCCGGATCATTATGTACGTACGTGTGCCTGATACAAAAATCGAATGTGTATCAAAGTAAGCGGTGTGGCTATCCACTGAATCTTATTTGATATTTATAGAGCTCAAGGCGCTCTCTAAATATAAAATAGTTTAAAAGCAGTGACAAACATGAGAGTGATTTAGATGGCAGGGGCAGTGCAAGGGCCGGGGAATGAGCGACCGTAACAGAGGGCACGTGGGGGTCACGAGAGGGCAGCGGAGGCACGGCACAGAGCGGAGGGGCGAGGGGAGGGATGGAGAAGAAGTGGTGGTGGTGAGGCTTTAAGAGAGGACTGGAAGGTGGTTAAGGAGGGGGGACTGCTTCATAATTAACGCTGCGGAGGAGGAGCTTCCTCTCCTTTCGTAGATGCAGGGAAACAACCAGAATTTCACATTCAACGTGGTCAGGCGAGATAACGTGGCGGCGGCAGGCGGAGCTCACGCGTGCAGTCGGAGCCGCTGCCACGGTAGCCCGGCTTGCACTTGCAGCGGTAGGAGCCGGGCGTGTTGTAGCACACGGCGTTGGCGTGGCACCTGTGCTTGCCCAGCTTGCACTCGTCCGTGTCTGTGCACAAAACCACTCACTCCGCGTCGGCACACGGGCAATCGAGACGGGTCGCCCGCCCGCCCGCCCGCCCGCCCTTCAAATCAGCCACCTATGTTGCCGTGGGTTACGGCTTAGGGTCACAACAATTGTAAGGAGTCGCTTTGGCTGCTAAGACCGAGGCAGCGTTGTGCACGTGGGGCCCATGTTCAGACTTTCAATTTTTGTTTTGCTGGCATTCAAAATTAGTTTTTCGAATCGTGAAGAACGTATGGGTTGAAGTCAAAGAAAAAAAGCATTCAAGCCGTTCATTGCCCATCAAGGAACTCCTGGCCATATTTCTCAGTATTTCATGCTGCTTGTCAGCCCAATGGAACATTTGGGAATGTTTAATACAGTAGCAGTACCCATTAACCAAATTAAAGAGCTGAACACTCCAAAAGCATGTGGCTTACAGTTGCACCCACACCTACGTACAGAACACGAGCAATGCACACCTGTGCACACACTTACACACTTACACACTTACACACATGTTTGTGATTATCTGTAGAATTCAGCACGTTGTGGAGAGGTGCATTGAGTTAGAAGATTCGTAGATTTAACCTCCCAATCCATCTCACACTGCTGCTACTGCATTTCTGCATAGTACAATCCTTTAGTTTTACTATTTATTTATATAGCTCTATTCCAGAAGCGACCTGGCCGCAAATGATAACTCAATGAAGTGGCTTATCACGTGGTAATTTATAGCAGACAAACGCGTGATGTTGATTCTAATTGTGGAGGGACCTGGAGAAAAATCTACACAACCACGGGGAGAGAGACACGCAAACTTCAATTATACAGGTGTCAGGGTCGAACCGACGACCTCCTGTATACCAGGCAAGACAGTTAACATCTTCACCACCGTGACGCCCCCTCGCCACCACGGTGCCCCTTCAATCATCCACGTAGCGACAGAAACTCACGCTGCTGCGCTAACGTGCAAAGCGAGAAGGGTGCGGGATGAGGCTTCGTGTCGAGACACCGTGTCGCTCAGGACAGGCCCAATGCAGGGATCTGCTGAGAATTATTTTTGAAATCCCAAAGCCAGGTGTGTGTCTGGTTTCCAAAAGCACTGCATGTGCGGTCAATCTTCAGTTACCCCATTGGCAACACCTGGTGTGAATGGAATATTTAGAAATGTGCAGTCTGGGTCACTTCACAGGAAGATAAAATAGAGTCCAGTGCAGCCACCGTCAACGTTGAGACGTGGTTGCCTGCCACAGCCCGGCGTTCCATTGTAACCGGGAACCGCAAAGCACATCAACCAATTCATGGAGGAAATGAGGTTTGTAGTAAAAGTATAAAACAGTGTGAAGGCATTTATTCTGAATCCCTTTCCTGTAGAGATGAGGGTAAAGGTGCAGCCCTGCCATTGCTTGCACATGCCACTGCTGGTGGAAGCGCCCTCCACTCGAACAAAGATGGTCACCGCATCGCTCGAGCTTTCAGATGCGCTTCTGCGGCCGTCTGGAACGCTCTTCCTTCCAATATTAGGAAGCCACTGGGAAGCTATGCACTTTTAATTTACATTGAAAACTCATTTCTTTAGAAGTGCTTTTGTGTTTAGTTTGTTGTCCTTCCCCCCACCTCGGATTGACACGGCTGGCTACGTACGGCGCGAGAGAAGTTCAACTTACATACAGACAAGGAGATCTAGAGCTGCTCTGAGAGGGTATATTGGCCTACTCTTCCACGCTGGCCAGACATCTTGGAAGAGGTGGGAGTAGCCATGCTTGACTCCATCACATGTGACCCACCGATCGACGGTGGCACACCCACGACTGCATAACCGCTGGGTGGACAGGGGCAGGGGGAGTAGAGAAACCCGCCCATTGTTTTAACTGCCGCGCCGGGAGATGGACGCCTGCGGCCTCTCACCTTTGCACTGGTACTTGCCGCTGTGGTAGTTGAGGTCGTAGCCGTCGATGCACTTGCAGAGGTAGCTGCCGAAGGTGTTGACGCACTTCTTGTGACGCGGGCACACGGCCTTGCCCGCCTTGCACTCGTCCACGTCTACGGCGGGACAAACGTGGCTCTCCTCAACGCTCAACACGTCTCCCACCCCGACAAGCAGAAGGTGGCGCCGGCTCAATGGGGGCGCGCAAAGCAGGAATCATTCTTGGCTGCCTGACCAATTGGATTATAAACTCCTTCACGAAATGACGGAAGAGATGCAGACAGGAGTTAGAGATGTAGCGAGATGAGAAATAGAAATGGAGATAAGACATGTAATGAAATGAAAAAGATGCAGATATTAAAGATGGAGTATGGTGGGAGAGAGATACAGGCAACGTAGAGGTTGGAGAGATTAATATTCTCTATTCTGTAAATTAGGTTTTTATATTTATTAGAATCTCAACTCGAGCTGATATTTGGTGCATCCCCATTCATGAATTTGGGGGCACTTGGGTTGCTTCGGGCCGTAAAAAGCCTTGGCTTGGCTTGGTTTGCTGATGGCAAGCACCACCACTGGTGACCAGTGGACGCGCTGTCCTGGAGTATGCCATCATTCGGAAAGGAAGTTACTCTGACTTTTGAATAACGTCTCTACAGGCTGAGACAATGCTGACTGCAGCGGCCGGTTTGAGAGGTTTTGGTGTCCAGGTCAAATGAACGGCTGGCGCTAAGTGACACTCTCCCAAACAAACACCGGGCTTTGCACGTGAACAGGAGATGTACATTAACACATGGGAAAAGGTTGAGTTGAAAGATTGGCTGTGAATGTCAGAGAAAATACAAAGGGTTATACAGGTTCAGGCACAGGTGCGTACTCATGTCAGAGAGACAGATCGTCAGACAAATTGAAAAAACGTATTGTCATCTCTGCGATGAAGATTATATACACAACGCCTAAATCCCGCGTCGGAACAAAAGCAGTTCTTGCCGCATAACTCTCCGATGTTTTCTGCGGGTTGTGCCGTGTGTGGTGTGGAGACGAATCCAGTCCCAGGATAAGCTCCCAGAACGTGGAGCGAAATGTCGGACATCGTGCCAAACAACACGCGGCACAACCCAAAAACACATCACAACCAAAACACCTACGCAGTACCTTGTGCTGTTATTCGGGGGGGAGAGGGGAGTTAAATGTCCACGATTTTTGGAAACCGTTTCCACTGTGGCAAGATGTTAACTACCTTGCCTGGTGTGCAGGAAGTCGTGGGTTCGATGCCGACCCTGACGCCTGCTGCTGTATATTTAGAGTTTGCATGTCCTCCCCTTGAATTTAATGGATTTTTCTCCAGATCCTCCGTTTTTTTTCCCTCCACATTTAGAATCAACATCACGCGTTGAGAGTATTTGGCTGCTATACATTTCCACGTGACGGTAAGCCACTTCGTTGAGCTATCATTTGTGATAGCAGCCAGGTTGCTCCTGAAAAAGAGCTGCATAGCTCAATGGCCCTTTCCTGGGATAATAACAAAAAATTATTATTGCTTATTTTATTGGTATTTTTACATCCAAACCTAATGAGGCCAAGGGTGTTCCCACATAATTTATTTGCCTCCTTGGCTGGGTCTACGTCGCAAGTGCAATTAAGCAGCAAATCCTTGAGAGTGGCACAGGATTAGAGGCAGCCTGAGCCAGCATAAGCCCAGGCACATGCACAACTTCTTTCACTGAGTGCATCCAGCTGAGTTTCACTTCTCAAAACCCTTAAGCTGAGCCCAAATGCAAGCAATGCAACGGACTTCACCAGCAGGTGATCCTTATTAGCGGGTGAAGAAATGAACCGAATTAGAAACATTCCAATTCCTGAGATAATTCACGAGTAATGTACTCGGAATACTAAAAGTTGTTCGTTGTTGCAACTCATGGATTTCATCAACAATTAAACTGTGTAACTTGAATCTTGTCATTCGCTTAAAAAGTATAATACTGGAAGTTAAGTTAACAGAGCATCACCTTACCAAGGATATAGATCAGTCCAGAAAATAAAAACCACAGATGTCCTCTTTAGTGAATTCGTAATGCCATTTTTTAACAACACTCTATTCACTCGGTGTTACCTGGTTATTGTAAAAAGATTAACCATTTTATCCCTCGAATGTGGATGAGGCCAATGCAAATGAACAACTCAAATGACCTCATGTATGATTTTCTACAGTTACCGTCGATTGCACTGAGACTATCAACATGCTATGCTTGCTAATGTAATATCAAGTGGCAGATTCAACTCAAAATCAAATAAGTAGCGAGAATGGACAACCCTCCTATGAACCACCCAGCCACTCCTACAAATGCTAAAAACCAACTTGGATTTTTCATGAACTCTGCCTTATGATAGAAATATATAAAAGAAAAAAAACAGGGTCATGTTGTGGGGCAATGTTGCTCAATAACAGTTTCACCAACTGCTGGGTTTTTGTGGCTTCCTATCCCCGTGACAACTGACCAAGTTCCAATAAATTCTCCTTCGGTAAACATCAAAGACCATTGGATGCAGGTGTCCTTCAGGGGACACTCGTGACGTGGTTTAAGCACTCAGGTGGCTCAGGCCAGCTGACCAATGCTGTCGTTTTTTCAAGTGCAGCCATGTGTGGGACTGCAAAGTGAGAAGGGTGAGAAAGAGTAAACCACAAAGATGACAGCACGGGCTATATTTGAGATGTCGCTATATTTGAGATGTCGCTATATTTACGGTGGCTGTTATGGAATATGGGCTAATGTGACCACTTGCTTGCGCACGTGCATGTGAATGTAGAATGTATGTGTGTGCACATGTGGTTATGCCACTAGATTAAGTTGACCTAGGTGAGACCCAGGACCCATCCATATATGACGAGCCACTGATGTCAGCTGTGGGAATCACATCGAGGCCGCAGAGTTTGTATGCTCAGCCTTAAACGAGTAGCCGGCGTGATATGCGTAAATGCCGGTACTCGGAAGGCAAAGGTGGCTGGGTACGGTGCTGGCCACACCATCCCCTCCGTGTGTCATTCCGGCCTTAATAGGTGCTCACTAACAGCACCCCAGCAGTCTGTTAAAGCTCCTCGGGGAATTCATTTGTTGTGCACACAATAACACCTTTGAGAAGCTGTTACAGTCTGACCACAGCCACTGACTTTCAAGTTCTCAAAGTGGCTAATCCAAAAAAAAATTAAACTTTAAAGTAGATTTACTTCCTGGTGAAAGGTGCTAATATAGCATCTGCATATATATAGAACTATACAGCCTTAAAGACCCTTATGTTATAACATGCGCAAGCACACCTAACTGCTAACTTGTCATTAATTGCCCAGAAAAGCTTCGCTCGTTGCCAACACAAATTTTCTCTTTTGTAACGTCCATGTAAACAAACTTGCATGCCAGAATAAGCCCATGCTCAGAGGCAGCTCAACATCGTCCTTGCTGGCTTGTCTGACGCATAGACGCAAACTCTGCACGTACGTACGAGTCTTATTTTCACTGCTGGACAATTTATTGCAACTTGGTCAGTGGCTGTAGCCAAGAAGCCAAAACATCCTGACTGGGTGGTAACGCTGCCAATTGAACAGCATTGCCCCCAACATTATCAAATTGCACATGTCTCTGTTATAAGGCTGTGAATGTTTTTTATGTATGTGGTGCGGATGTTTAACATTGGTAGGATTGGCTGGGTGGCTCTCAGGGCTAACGTCTATTCTGCGTACAGATTAGATTTCGGGTTCAGATCCAGGTTAAGAGCTCATACTAAATCAAGTTCCCAAGCAGGGATAATGTGTTGATGGCCTCAGCACCATCATCAATAACTCAAATGAATATTCATCAGAGACACACGGGTTAAAACTTACTTTTAGCCTGGTCCAAATCTGATGATTAACAAGTTCCCTCTGGTGTTGTTCAGAGGGGGCATTGCCAAGTGACTCCTTCACAGTCGACGTGCCGAATCCTCTTCATCTGGAGTCATTCACTGGGCTGACGTGACACTACGAAATTTCTAAATAATGCTACTTAACTTGCTATAATGTAGTTGAGGTATAAATGTTGATCAAATCCATATGACATATTTATAGATAAAAAATATATCGACGATATCCTGTCCGAGTACAATATTGCATCATTTCTCTTTGAAATTGAAACGTTTTAATTCACTAAATCCCTTTACCCAGTAATAAGGATCACCAGCTGGTGAGGTCCAGACACGGAACCTCCCTTGCACTTGGGACTCGGATTAGAGTTGACCAATCGCGCCTCGCCGCCGAGCAGCGAGCAGGCGGCGTTCCGGCTCTCCGCGATCCACCAACCCCGCTGCGCGTCGCCGGACCGCAGGCGATGGAGGGGTCGACCTCACGCGGGTGGGGGGAGGGGGGGGGCTCTCACCTATGCAGGTGCGTCCGTCAGGTCCCAGCTGCAGGCCGGTGGAGGGACACAGGCAGCGCACCTCCCCGCCCGTCTCCTCGCAGCCGTGCTGGCAGCCGGCCATGCCGCACGTGCGCATGTCTGCGCAGGAGGGGGCGGCACGTGGGGGGGGGGGGGCACACGGCCTGAGCGAGCACTCGCGCCACGACACCCACGCCAGCCCGCGGCACGTGCTATGGCACGTGCTGTGTGTGCGTGCTGTGGCACGTGCTGTGGCAAGTGCTGTGTATGCGTGCTGTGTGGCGCCTTGCAGCGGAGCGGTGGTGGTGCGGTGATTGCGCTGTGCCGTGGACCCGCCGAGTTCAATTCCAACTCGTGGACAACACCGGCGACGATTATCTAAACCGGTCCTGGGCCTCCCCAAGGTTGACTCGGCCAAAAATGTGTCCTGTACCCGGTACACTATGTACATGTCGTCACTAGGGAGACAAAGGCGGCCGGGCGTGGTGCTGGCCACCCACCCCCTCGTGTGCCGTGCCGGCCTTCATTAGGTGCTTCACTAACAGCACTTGCTCCAGCAGTCTGTTAAGGCGACACGGGAGATCTGTGTCTTTGCGTGCCTGCCGAGCGCGGGCATAGGGGTTAGCACAATGCGCCCTAAACCTGGAAGCCCGAGATCGATTCCCGATCGCGGCTAATATCAGCAGCGATTTATGTGAAGTGGTCCTAAGCCATGTAAATCATCAGCTCCGAGGAGAGAGAGGCAGCCGGGCCTAGTCCTGACCACACCACCTCCTGTGCCGCCCTTCACAGGGGCTCACTGCGAAACTCGTCCTGCCATAAACAGCTATATGGGGAACTTTGCCTGTGTAAGTGCTCACTTTCACAGCACTAGCAGCATAATGTCCGTAAAGTTAAATGAGCGAGCACTGTGTGAGCGTGAGTGGATTACAAGTGAAGTCATCAGAGATGAGTCTGTCCCGTGCCAGCGAGACTTTGACTGTGCGTGTGGTCTCAAAGTAAACCTGCCCTGGCACAACGCATGGCATGGCTGTCACCTAATGCGGCAAGGTGTTCAACATACATACATGTGTCAGGGTTAGTGTGAATAGTGCACGAACCACAACCACACAGCATCTCGAGTGACAGCAGACATTGACACATTAATGCAGCTAGGATAATAATACCCACACCACAGTCCCATCATAATGATCATAGTCGTGTAGTCATCGTTTCTAATTTTACAACGGTGTCACAATCATTATTACATGTATCATTGGTATCATTATAATAATTTGTCAACTTCTAATGAATGTATGTTGAACTTCTTTGCCACCGCACGCAGCCAACCGCGCTAATCGGAGATGCGGGGGAAGGACAACAAACTAAACACGACAAATCACTTCTAGAAAGGCAGATGCACCTTCGATTAGCACGGTTGGCTATGTACGGTGCAACGAAGTTCAACATACATACTCAGGAAATTAGTTTTCAATTTAGTAATAACTATCATCATAGTTACCTTTGCAATAAGCAGCACCCTGTTATTCCACAGACTTTTAAAAAGTGCTTGGAGGTTTTGAAAGTTCACGGTGTCTATTTAGAGCAGTGGTGAGTGCAGCTGCATGTTCCTGGCACCGCACAAACCCTCGGCAATGGACAGAGAACAAACATCCAAACCTTTGCACGCTCTGTCAAAGCAACGAGACCCAATTGGGACGTTTTGGCAAAAACAAAGCGGTGGTTATTTTTCATCTGATTCAAAACACTGCGTGTGCACCATAATTATACAAACGCGAGTGCGTTTTGGCAACCGTGTTTTTAATGTAGGAACCACTCAAAGTGGGAATATTCATTCGGCTGCGTGCGTGAAATACATCTGTGGAGCCACACATTGGCCAACTCTCGCAGAGAGCACGTTGGACCATTATTAGCACGTGGCCAGCAGAAGAGCAGAAGGTCAAACATTACTTCCATAAGTTTGCAAAATAAACACCACTTGTAAAACAGGAGCGGCGTGGTCGGCCCTGTACAGCGCGAGGCTTAACAAAACTCAGCAGAGGGCAAATCAATCCCGCGGAGCTGTCAACAGCAGACGATCATGGCAGAGGGCACCCGAGTCCCAGGCGCTAGGCAGGAAAGCAGCTGCCAGTCACGTCTCGTGAACTCCGCTGACCACGACCGCCGGGAACATCGCCCGGCGCGGGCACGGCGACACGCCGGGAGTTGGCGGTGTCCGTCTGGAAAGCGGTCCACGTGCTTATCGCTGAGACTCACGGAAAGGGTCCAAACGGTTTGCCCACTCGCCTCGCTTCAGAATTCTCCCACACTATGGTTATAAGAGCAAAAACTCATCACATTTATCAATAGCACTGCCTTAACATCCAATGATATATTTGATCGGTGACATTTCGGCAAACTGGCCTTCTTCGTAGCCACGTCGTGAGGTTAAATCTACACAACATGCGACTGGCAGGGCACTGCACTAAGTTGCTCACGTGCTGCTGTGTCTTTAAAGCTTCTGCCGTCATCATTTACGTCACCTTGCTGAGGGGGAGAAACAACGCAAGCCGAAAATCGCCCATGTTTTCTTTCCAAAACTCTGTGGGTGTCTCTAAGCCAAATACAAATATATAAATGTCGGGGGTGTCCAGACATCCGTGGGCACGCACAGTGGCAGTGAGGAGAGGCCCCGGGGAGTGTGGCGGGCGCTCTGGGGGTCATCGCTCCACCGCTGGGCCGAGCCTCCCCCTGCCAAATGTTTGTTTACCCTGGGGCTGAGATTGTCATGGGTATTGCACGGCACTCTCTCCCGTCAAACGGGACCCTGCCTCAGCTCGGCTTCTCAGGCCCATCGCCCTGATGACACTCAGCTGGTTCTGGTGCCTGCGGGCACGGCCACTGGAACTGGTTTTACATTTCGTTGTTTTTTGTTTTCTGTGAAATGTTGTTAATTTTTCCCCTCGCCGTGTGCACAAGATAGCTCTTGAGTAGCCACTGAACCGCTCATCAAATTGTTTGTGTTGTTGTTATTGTTGTTGTTGAAATGGAAACTTGGACGGGAACAGGTTGTGTCGGTGAAATGGGGATTGTTTTGTGAAAGAAGTAAAACAAATGTACATTAAAAATGTTTTAGAAAGTGAGAACGAATATTAATACAGTATGAAGAGCATGGCTTGAAGAATGTAATTATAAAATATTAAGCGTGGAATGTATTTCACTTGTACAACTTTCACCGTGATGACTGAACTGGTAGGATGCCGCTGTGGCGAGATGTCAACTCCCTTGCCTGGCATGAAGGAGGTCGTGGGTTCGATTACGACTCTGACGCTTGGAAATTTGGAGTTTGGATGTCTCTCTCTCTCCAAGTGGTCGTGTGGATTTTTCTCTGGGTCCTCCGGCTTTTCCTTCCACATTTAGAATCAACATCTCGCGTTTATAGTATTTGGACGCTATACATTTCCACGTGATAATGATGATGATGAGCCACTTCGTTGAGATATCACTTGTGGTCAGGTCATTTCTACGTAGCTCAGTGGGCCTTACCTGGGACAATAAAAACATATATATCTATTGTAAAAAAACGAATTCGTTTAGTGCAAATATAAAAAAAACTGCATTATCTAATTGTTATCAGAATAACAATATAATAAACCAAATACTATACAATTAACAATTCACCTGCTTAGTGCTTAGCTCCCACGTTCCACCAGACAGAAACCCGCGGTGCTGGCGGCAGGCACGGAGTGGCTGATGTCACCACCCCTCTGTCAGGGCGCCCACTGAGAGTGTGAGGAGCCACGACCATCGTCCACAATGTGCGTGGCCTCTCCAGGGTGACCGCAGCATTCCATGCGGGGTGGCTCCCCCGTGTAGCCACTCAAACCTCCCCCCTCTAAGCCCTGACCTTGCATCCTACTCGTCGCCATCATTAACATTGTTTTCACTTTTCGTTGGCAGTAAAGGTCAACCCTAACCAGGGCCAACCGGCCATACCGCGTCAGCTCCCCACCAGCCCCATTGGATCAGATGTGTGAGCAGTGGTGGGTCCAAGGGAGGGGGGCGATGGGGGTGATTGATTGCCTTCTGAACACCCACCCCTGGGACCTGGAAAAATGATGTCTTAATGATATTTACCTGAGAAAATACATTGCATATTTGTATGATTGTTATCATTCATGTAGGGCCCTATTTAAAAATCCTGACATCTCAGGTGCATCATCCCCTGGGCTTGGGAGCGTTTCTCGATCCCTCTGTGAGTTCTGTTCTCAGTACTCTCACCAATGCAGGATTTTCACACCACGGCGGCGTCACACCTAAAAGCTGCCTTCGAGTTGGAGATCCCCACACTTTACCCCACTGCAAGTGGTTCACCAAGCAGGCCACTGCAGTGAGCTACATTTACCAGCGGGTTGATGGAGGGTGATGTCAGACTGAGATAGATCGACAAACTTCTGGGGGGGGGGGGGGGGGGCGGTGGGAGCCAGCTCCAAAATGTATTTCTCTTTAAACAGGGCCCTACTTTTATAATTACAAAAAGTGATTTATTGTCTTGGGAAATATCAATACAATTACAATATTTGGGGTCTCAAGGGGATAAATAACTCGATCACCCCCCCCTGCCCACCCCCCAGCAGAAGCGCATCTGAAAGCGCATTGCGATGCGGTGACCACCGCCTTTGTTCGATGGCGAGCCAAAAGCCGCTGCTGCTGCTGCTGCTGCGAGGATGACCACCGGAGTTTGTGTGATGGTGGTTCATGCTCCTTGACGAGATCAGCAAGGTGTTGTGGTTCATTTGTGGCAAGCACTTTGCGTTTAATGAGTGCGACCTTATAACATATTCATGGGAATGTTTTTTCAGTATCAAAATATAAAAAATAACAACAGGTTTTACCCTTTCTGGCAACAAAGCAGGTGTTAAGATGTTCAAGCACCGAATAGAAACCTTTTTGCAAGGAATCAAGTTCCTGCATGAAGCACACGCATTTGTGGTGAACATGCAAACAAACTCTGACAACAGATGCACTGTCTTCGATGTAGGCCAATCTGTTTCTTAGGTGTAGGCCAATCAGTGTTTTATTGTGAGAAAGGGTAACGACCTATTCTTATGTTCTATATAACGTGTCCGTTCACTGATGTCAGATAAAGAAACCCGCCAAAGGTTATTTTTTTATGAGAGCTCGGGGTGAGCATCTACATCATGGGACCTCCTTTGCCAGTACCAAAATATGAGAATAGGTTTTTCCCCTTTTTTCTGGCAACAAAACTGAAACCTTTTTCCAAGGAATCATGTCTGCATTAACCACAATACTTGTGGTCAGAATGCAAACATTACTCTGATAGTGCATTGTCTTTGAGCTGCACGCCTTTTGGCGTCCTCTATTCTAACACCATTTGAGACGAGGCTAAAAAAAAAAATCTGTCTCTGGTGTGGACCAATCAGTTTCAAGGACAATGCATTTATTATCAGAGTATTTTTTTTTCATTCTGACCACAAGTATTGTGGTCACAAGTATTGTGATCAATGCAGACATGATTCCTTGTCAAAGGTTTCAGTTTTGTTACCAGAAAAAAGGTGAGGGAACCTATTCTTATATTTTAGTACTGGCAAAGGAGGTCCCATGATGTTTTGAACTCCCCCGGCTGGGAGCGTCGCGCGAGCGCAAAGCCCTTTGGACTGCCGCCAGCTCCGACTCCGACACTCGATTGAAGCGACGAAGTTGGAGCGCTCCGCGCGTGCTCGCCGCATCAGGCGGGGCGCGATCCGCGCTTCTCGTTGACCGTTAACGGCTTTCCTAAATTATCACCTTCCACGGCGATTAGACGCGAGCCTGTTTAAGGCACAAGAAATATGGCCCGCGAGGAATTCTGGCAAGCGTCATACCTGTTAATAGACGTCGATGGCTCCGTCACTACTTATAGTCAAATATTTAAACATTCTGCTCGAGCCATGAGCTTACACACATACGTACGAACCGGGGGTGCAGCGATGCATCGACCCGTTAGTTACTGTCGGTTGTGGAGATCACGGTACGTGCATCGAACCGCAAGTGTAAATGTCGATGCGTTTCAATGTGTCTATGTTGTAAATCTACGTAGATGGATCAATGAATTCAGCTCGTGTGAATTATTTCATCGCAACCTGGGCAGGCCTCTATCTAGCAGTGAATGTATTGTGGCTGATGATGATGATGTAAATAATGTCTCCACATCACCGCTACAGCCGCTAGAAGCAAAACTATTCACCGCCAAGTGAAACTAAATCTAAGAAAATATTGGCTAAAGTCTCACGTACGTAAGAGGGTCAATGAGCAGATGGGTGCGTAGATAAGTGAGGCATCGAGTAGATTGGTGAGTGGGTAGGTAAGCAGGTCGGCGAGATCGTGAGTAGGTGAGTGGGCGAGTAGGTTGGTAAGTTGGCATGGAATCATTTACCACCCTCATCCCATTCCCAGCGATTAATTGAACTGTTGCAATTAAGGGTGATGATTGGTTTCGATAATTAATCCAATATTTTGAACACTGTGATGCGTGGTGATGGCGTGAACCCACTCGGTGGGTGGCTCAGTGGGCACGTACACAGGTGAGAGCCCATTCAGAGCAAGAGAGGCCTCGGGTAAAACAGAAGGTAAAAATAACACCTAGAAGGAACAGAGGCGCAGATGTTCTTTAATGTCCACAGCGTGGACAAGAGCCTCATGCAACGCGTCAACGTGGTTAAACCAATACAGCGGTGACATCAAACGAACGCTGGAATGACACAAATTTAGCTTTCATTATTGTTTTACCTCCCCGCCCTGTCGCTGCTGATATTGCAATAACAATGGGGGTGAAAGATTGCGGAGCACTTGTCATGTAAATCAAGCTGGCGAGACAGAAAATAGTTTGGGGATGAGGGACGAACCGCCAGTGTGGCAGTTATTCTCAGCCGAGCCACATTCCCTTGTGGTCACACACACACATATATATACACAAGTGTGTGTAAGTGTGTCCCGCTATGCTTTGCTCTCTGGTATGGCAGCTATTTCAATGTCGTGCGATTGAATGTGTGTGTTCTTTCAAATTATACGGCTAACTAATAAAGGATATCCTGGGCGGAAGAGCGTACGAGCCTTCTTAACGAACAAGCGGGTCTAATAAGGCAAGACCGATTTATAATAATAATAACCGGTGGCTCTCGACGAGGGAGGAGGTTTATTCTGCGGTGAGCAGCGACAAGAGAGACATGCGCACGTGTCATGTCCACCCCGTTTGTTGTCTATCCACTGCTGGATGAAGGCTTCCAGAGGCATTGCAGTCCATGAGGGATATTTTCACCACGCGGATAGGGGAGAGTGGGGGTGGGAGTGCAGAACGATGGAATTCCCCGCACTGAACCCCTGAATGCCCACAACGCCGACCGCGCCGTGTTGTTTATGCACGAGGGTGGTCACCCAGCCGAGGACTCTCCAGGCTCAACGCCGCTTCGCTACAGAGATCTGACAAGATCGAGAGCATTACGGTCGATTGGGGCATTAGGCAATTCGCACGTTTGTTGTACTCGATAGCATACGGACATCGAGATAGTAAGACGAAAACAAGCGGTGTTTCGTTTAGCGGGCAGAGAAGGGAATACTGCTGAGTTGGGACGATGTCAGCATGGTAGGATGAGAATGAAGATGCTTCATAGAGAGAGAGAGAGAGGCAGTCAGAGGCAGAGGAGAAGCGGAGAGTCTTGAGCCTGGACTTGACAGGAGAATGGTCTCAGTGGTGCAGACTGGCAAGGGGATACATAACCAAAGGAATGTTGCAATTGGCCCTGAGGTGAATGTGATTTAGCTGTGGCTGAAAGAAACAAACAGCAAGTGGGACATTGCCATCTGGTCAATAATTTATAACATTCAGCCCTGAGCGAAAAGCTATTTTCCACTTAGATCTGAGTGAGGGTTGGTCACGGTGTGGTGATACTGCTTGAAGGTTATTTTGTGCGGCGCGTATTACTAGAGATTCTAGAGATGGCATTCGAGGACCTTAACCAACACAAATGTGCCACAGCACATTGAGCTAAAGTTCTCTCCCGGCCACGATGCAAGTTGAACAAAGTCGTTCATAATCAAATATCTACAGCCCTTTGTCAAGCCACTGCTTCCTGAATGTCTTCCCAAGCCACGCCTGTCGTGGTGGTTGTTTGACCATACTTCACCACTCTGGTCAGCGTGGGCTGGTAAAGTTGGGCAGCCCAAAGCCAGTTCAGATACCGCTCGCCACTGACGTTTGCCGTGACCAGGAATCAAATTCAGGTCGCCACGCTCTGGGTGCAGTGTGCTAACCACGGTGCCACCACTCCCCCCTGTCCAGGGATGATTAATTGCACAAAGTCACTAATACTAGTTAGAAACCCAAACTGCTTGCGCTGTTAATATCATGACGACCGAGTCACAATCTACCAAATTTAGTACTCAATAATAGCTCCAGTAGTATATATTTATTTATTTTACTTTCTGAAGGGACAACTTGTCCGTTCGGCTTGTAAACAAAGATGGGGAAAAACAACAACTCGAGAACAAAAACAAACTCACGGTGCTTCTCCAACGTTCAAGTGCTTTGAGTAGAACAACACCGAGTGTGGCTCACAAGCACAAGCCGACGCAAGAGACGATGGACTGTGACCTGCACTAGGGAGTGTGACCGGTCACAGCGATGGTGAGTGTGATGTGTGTATGTATCACAGTGATGGTGAGTGTGA
>CM025611.2:1012551-1022823 GCA_014621495.2 Entosphenus tridentatus
GGGAGCCCCAACGCCTTCGCTGCGTTGTTTTCACCTCGTTGTGATAATTTGCGATTGTTTATTTGCGTGCTGTTGCTTGTAAGAAAAACATGTTTCGTGTTTGCTTAAACATAGCAGCACTGCAAGGGCACTTAAAACAAAAGCTAACAAAGCTTCCAAAAAGCTGTTTGATTAAATAAATTGCTGCCGTTGACGTGCCTGAGGTGACAAAGTGACTGCGCTCCGCACATTTTCGAGTCGTTAAAACGTCCACGTGTACACACGTTGTCCCACACACACACAGAGGCAGTGGACAACAACGCAGGCAGGCGGTGAACCTCAGGAACATCCGAGCACGAGGAGTTCCTCGGCATGAGCCTCCACAACCCACGGGGACAGGCGGTGCCACCGGACGGAACTTGTTTCTTACACAGGCAGCCGACACGGGGAGTATGTATGTGTACTGAACTTTTTTCGCACCGTACGTAGCCAACCACGCTATTCGGAGGCGTCGGGGGGGGGGGGGGCAGGACAACAAACTAAACACAAAAAAGCAGTGCTAAATAAATTAACTTTCATAGCTCCAGTGGCTTCCTAATATCGCAAGGAAGAGCGTTCCAGACGGCCGCAGAAGCGCGTCTGAAAAGCGCGCGATGCAGTGGCCACCGTCTTTTGTTCGCTGACCAGCCAGCTGATCCTGCTGCTGCTGTTGTTGTGAGGGATGCACACACGAGGGCACAGCAGCAGCTGTTACCCCACTGGTGGTCGTACCCTGGTTGCAGGTTTTGCCGGTGAAGCCCGGCTGGCACTTGCACTTGCTGGGCCCCACGCACTCTCCGTGCTTGCAGCCCAGCTCGCAGATCGCTACACGGGGGGGTTGGGGGGGGGGTACGGAATCGGGGCCACAGCAACAGGGCAGAGGAGACATGAGCGCGGAGTGGTGGCCACTCAAACGTCAGAGCGCCAGAGAGTGTCGGTAGAGGCCACGGTTCACGCAGAGACCCACCACTCTGTCACAGTGCGCAGCAAATGCGTGAGGTGAGCTCGGCCGATGCTTTCACGGTGTTATTCCTTCGTTTTAGTAACTGGCCTTGATTATAACGCACGCTTTCAGGAGTGGTTGATTATATTGCCTGGGTACATTGATTTCTTGTTATAAACAAGGTGTATTGCATTTTATCTATTCATGAAGTGCTCCGAGACAGTTTTATTCGCGTGTAGCGCGTGCGATGTAAATGAAGTTTGACCGGTTAGCACTTCCCTGGTGGTTGGGAGGGAGGCGAGGAGGCGAGTCGCATCGCACGCGACCCAAAGCGAAGCTCCCAATGACACGAATCGAGACTTCTTCCCACACCGCTGCGTGCGTCTCGTTATATCACGTGACACGCGCACGTGACACGCGCACGTGGCGTAGCGGACACAGACACACGCGGGTCCGTGACTTTGGGAAAGGCAGTCACGTTCGGTTTTGCCGGCACGCCGCTATTCGTCAGACAATGATTACACTTGATATGCAGGCGGGTGTCAATCTACTGCTGGATGAATGTCTCCCCACGCTGTGCCAGTCACGGTGGTTGTTTGGCCATACTTCACCGCGCTGGTCAGTGTCGCTTGGTGAAGGGGAGAGGCCCTGGGTCGGTTCCGATGTCACTTTCTCGTGGTTGTGAGTCGAGTTTATAGCGCGGTGCCCTCACCACTACGCCACCACTCCCCACTATTCGTAAGGGACAATAAGCCATAGATGTTTGCTTGTCTTCTTACCACATTCAAGTTGGCGCAGACGTGACGCGGGTAGCACCTGACAATCGCGGTTGCTGTTTCGAACGCTTGAACACAAGCAAGGACCCGGCAAACGCAGCGCAGTCCCAACACTTGCAGCCGCAGAGCCACGTGGTGTCAATGACCGTGGCCGCGCGGGGGCGAACGCTCGCGCTGACCCCGCGGGGCGGGGGGCACCACGTGGAGCGGCGGGCACCACGCGGGGTGGCGCTGACCCCACGGGGTAGCGGGCACCCCTCTGGGAAAACGCCCCCTGCGCCGTCACGTTTTCAAATGTCAAACTTCGTTTTATAATTGAACACGTCGGATTTCGCGAGCAATTTTCAGAAATGTCTCAACATATCTGGCTGTCGCCTGATGAAGCTAGTTGTAATTACTGGCGAAACGTCGTACCCGGTTCGTAAATGTTGTGGCTTGGCTCTCCAACACACAGGCGTGCTGTACTAGTGACGAATTGGCCACGTTCTGTTTACGTGACAACCTTTACTAGTTGGCTGTGTCGGGTGGTGGCGGGTTTAACGACACATTTATATATTTACGCTATCTAACCCAAAAAAACGGTTTTATGAATGTATGTATGTGTGTATGTTGAACTTCTTTCAAACCGTACGTAACCAAGCATGATAATCGCAGGTGTGGGGTGATAATCTGAGGAGCAATCACAGTCACAATGTTTCTGTGATAACAATGTTAATGTTATCAATGTTTGTGTGATTGCTTAGAAATGCCACGCAAGTCATACAAATTGCCTGTTTTACGTACACAAAAAGTAGGTGCAGAATAAAGATTCGGTTCACTCCTTGAGCTACAGGCCACAGCAACGCACATGGGGACCTAATGGCTCAACTGTGAGCCGTGCTCATCCAGAGACTGCCTAAGAAACCCAGAGTGTTGTATGAGCAAGGAGACCACAGGTGACAAGTTGGGAGGGCTAAAAGCATCGGCAATTTGGTGTTTTCATACTCGTGCTTCTCAGAGTGTACACACAGAGACATGTGAGCTCAGAGGCTCTCGCGTGGGAACTTGGCAAAAGAGCTCACGTTCACTTTTCGTTTTATTATCACGAGACACGGGCACAAGCGGGCGGGCGCTGGACGAGGCAGGGACTTTGCGAATGATTAGGTTACGGGAACACATCACTCTCGTTCTAACGAGCGCAGGTGCCACCCGCGCACGCAGGCACGCACGCCCAGGGGACCCGTGCAGCCGTCGTCTCGGTGGTGCATCCACGCAACTCGACAGCGAGCTCGCCCCGGGGATAACCGGGAGGGCAGCGAGCGCGAGGCGGAACGTCGCAACGGGGAGCCCTGGACGGCTCCGGGGCGTCGAGTCGCGAGGCCCGAGGGGGGTTAGGTGGGCGAGAGGGCCTTGATCTCCGTCATCTCTGGGATGGGGCTAAAAGGGGACCGGTGGGAGGCTGCAGCCGCTCGGTGCGTCCACCGGCGGCGCGGGTGGACGGCGTGACCAGGCGGCGCTGCCTCCCAGCCGCTGATCCTGGCTGTGTATTTCATTGTGATGGATTTCATTTCCCCCAAGTAACTTTGCCTTTTGTAATCGCTGGTGAGCAACAATATTGATGGAAAGATGGCCTTCATTGATTGTCAGGAAAAAAAACGTTCCGTTGGTAATAAAATACCATATTTCTGCAATCTAAATCAACATGCACTTTAAACCAAAACACTATTGCAAGAACAAACTTCAGAAACCTGTGCTATAATGATCCCAACGCACACCTGCTGAAACAACACACAGACTAATCCTTGCACACAGATACCATCTGTGCACCCAGGGTGTTAATGCAGCGTCAAGACTAGACGTCGGCAGGCGTGAAGGCAGAGATTGAGTGTCGTGCAACAACAGTGCACGGAACATTTATTTTCAAACTTGAGCATTCTCACCTGATAAATAGTTTTACCCGAGGAGAGGTGAGATGCGGAGCGATGCCACTCAGGGAGACGTCGTAGCGACTGAGCGCGGGGACACATCGCTCGAAGGGGTGACGGCCGACAGACGAGACTGGTGACCGAATGGCAGCCAAAGAAAAGAAAGCCCCTCGTGGAGGTGGAAGAATGCGATCGGCTAAGATCGCTTGTTACTATCACGACTATTTTTATGTTACCAGGTAAGGCCCACTGAGCTATGTAGCTCTTTTCAGAAGCGACCCAGCCACAAATTAAAGTTTAACGAAGTGACTGATTATGTGGAATTTTATAGCGGCCAAATTCCCTAAACGCATGTTTCTAAATGTGGAAGGAAAAACTAGAAAGGCCCAAAGAAAAATCCACGCGACCACGGGAAGACCATGCAAACTGCAAATATACGGGCGTCAGTTTTGCGATTGAACCCACGACCTGCTATTTTCCAGGCGAGGCAGTTAATATCTCGCCTCGATGGCGTCTCAGCTCACGCACAGGGGCACGATGGATGGGAGCATCTCAGGAGGATGGATGAAGGTGACAGCTTAGAGAGGCCTTCATCCAGCAGTAGCTAGAACATAGCTGGTGATGCTGATGGTGAACAGGTGACTTGTTCGGCATACCAATGAGGTCATCATAATGGTGGCTCTTGCCAGGCCATGTGGCCAACCCCCTTCCCATGATGCCTCTGGAGAGTGGTTTCCACTGAAAATCTATTCGTGAAAAAACTTTGTAAAACAGTTCAAAAATGTCTGCGATAAGCTCACGTGGACCTAAATGTTGTGAACTTAATTAATTTAATAATGAGGCACGGTCAAATAAACCCCACAGCCAGCAATAGACACATTATTTGGAATTATTATTTATACTTTACATATAACCGCAATGTATTTGGAAAATATTTATCACAATGCAAGATGCCTTATCAACGGACTGTGCATTATTAACATTTATCTTTGGAGAACTTTCATTCACGAGCCTTAAATCAGCTCGGCGTCTCTCAACGCAGAGCATTAACAAAATGTACCAATGCATCCCTTTGATGCTTATCTGCAAAGAACAAATATATCTTCTAGCACGTTACTAATGTACGCACTATACACACGCACACACACACACGCACGCGCACAACGCGCACTGCACATGCTTGTGCTCAAACTTAAAACGAAAAAATAGACCGCTGGGTTGAGGTGGGGGGGAGGCTTTTGAGGTGTGGTGTTTGGGAAGCCCTGGGCTAGGGTTACGGGGTGAGCGTTGTTACAATGTCCGCCGGCGTTGTTGGGAGCGCGACACTGATGTAACGCCGTCGGCGTGGGTGGGAACCAGAGCCCGGTATGAGTGGAACGGGCAGCAGACACCTCCGGATGGGTGTGAGGGGGCCCAACAGATGTCTACAGATCGCTGGCTCACTTTGGGATGGTCGGCCTCCCAGCTATGAACTAATGTCCACTTTATCGAAGTTGGCATGCTTTGGTCATTCCCCAATGGAATCACCAGGTGGCTGCGAGTGTTGAATAATTGACTCCATGAGCACTGGCTCAATGGCAAAAACTCTACGGTATATTCTATGCAGCCACACTTTCTATATATATAAAAGAGTAACAGATAGCGGGCTGCACGTGTTTTCTATCGGCTTTAGTGTTACATGCAGCAGGCGGAACATTTGTTGATTCACTGACGATTGGGATAATATATTTTTCAGTTTCATCATGAGACCTAAGCTGGGTTATGACACGAATAGTCACACATATAATTATCTACTAGATTATTCCGGGTTTTTTTATTTGGTTCGCACAAAAATAGCCTGCAGGTTTTACTGAAAGTGGAATGGTTAGCCTAAAGTTATAAAATGTCATCATTATAATTAACATCAGTTACTCACTGAGTCGGTCACAATTATCTATTTTTTATTCATTACGGAAACATAATCGTGCACATTAATAATCACAAAGCGTGTGCACCAAAGTATGTACAAAAGCACCCACATGCCAGGCGCACACACGCGCGTTCACAAACGCACGTACACACACACAAGCACGTACACACACACAAGCACGTACACACACACACGCACACACGCACACACACACGCACACACGTACACACACAAGCACGTACACACACGCGCGTACACACACGCGCGTACACACACGCGCGTACACACACAAGCACGTACACACACGCACGCAAGGCCACTTACAATCTGGGCTACTGGATTAGCGCTGATTCTGTTTGTCTCCCCTCAACTCAACCTGGATAACAACACGGGCGCTTTGTGAGCATTCCTGAATGCTATCCTCGGTCCTGCCAATGGCCCCATTACACCCACCATTACCTTGAAGAATTAGCCACAGGTTTTTTTTGGAAAGCCCAAAAGGTCCCCTGTTGCACGTTCCAAAATGAAAGCAATGATCTTACGCAGCTTAAGCAGAGCCCTTTGCCATGGCAGCAGGGACACTCGACAACAAAAAGGCGCTTCAATCGTCTTAGCAGCGGAAATTGTCCGTGCCACTCAGAGAGCCGTCGTGTACAGCACGAAGCAAAATAAATTCCTCCTGCAGCATTAATAAAAAAAAGGCATATTGTGTTTGACCGTGAGAACAGAATGAATTTTCATTTTTTTAGGTGTCTTTCTTTCACGAAAAAAATATTAAACAGTGATGGACCACGCAGATTAGAACTGCCGACAAAGAAGCGAGTGTATCGCTAAATGGCTTTGCTTCGTACCGTGAAGTAAGCAGACGGATATTTTAACGACGGCTTCTACTCCACGCGGCGTGGCGTGTCCGTGCAGCGTGACCGGAGTGCGACTCGACACGAGGCGAGGGCGATTGCTTCGAATGAATAAAAAAAGGTGATGGCTGGAAAGTTGGCAGTGCAAAAAGTTCCCAGGCAAGCGGCTGAGCGAGATTGTTTAGGCGCTCGTGTGCCACTCCTCAAATTGGAGCTTGCCAAACGTGGAAGAGAATTCAAAACACGTTCTGTTTTTCATTTGCAGCGAGAGATTTCATAGGTTTAATCATGTTCAAGTGATATGAGCGTCTTGTGATAATGACAATGACCTGCTGCGTGACTGGGCAGGCGATGCTTGTGAGTTCATGCTTCCTTCGCAAGCTCGGCTTTCCTATGGGCACCTTTGTTCGCCCATGCATGCATACGAGCAATGGATTAAACATTCTACATACGCCTTTCCTGCATGAGATCATTAAAATGTCAGATAAGTTCTCCTGGGAAAATATATGCAAGCGTAAAATGAGGGTTCATTCCGCCAAACATTTGCGATTCACTCCGCAACTGGCAAGCCTCCGAACCACTCCGTTATGTCACCGTGCCAAAAAGATTCGCATGAATGGCATTTTACAACTTACAACCGTGTCAACGGAAAACTGACATGGGGTTTACTGATTACGTACAGAGCTTGTGGCAAATACACTCGATAAGGGATCACCTGTAGTATGTTTAAACAAACAAAAACATTTAAAAATTCTGAATAAATACTGCGCACAGGCAAACACGACAGGTCGGGTGTATGGAGCCTCTGATGTACGCCTGGCATTGATAAAATCCCCAGCAAACTTGACAGGTAAAATCGATTCACCTTCTGATCTGTCAAGCAGGCGTGAAGACTGGATGTACAACAAAGCGAACCGGTATTTTAGGAATCTGACAGCTGCTTAAACACGTGATTTTTTTGGAAGAATTTTTTTCTGCACCACTTAACCAGTTATGTAAGCGGATAATACTACAGTATAAACCAAGAAACAAAAAATTAACGTTATTTTGATGTTCTTTGTTTAAAAAGGATACAGAGTGTACGTATGGCATTCCTATTAATAGGAGAGGTTGTGTTTTACAACAATCACGTGAAGAGAACTGCAATGTGAAAGTCACCGCAGTGTTTTCTCTTTTAGACGAGCATGCAGTGGTAACCATCGCTAGTTATGTTTATAGCCATTAGCCTTTCCACCGCCGCACCTCCGATTAGCACGGTTGGCTACGTACGGTGCAAAAGAAGTTCAACATACATTCGTATGGTTTCAGACAATTACTGGATAGTACAGTCAACATATAAAATATACAATCTGAAATATGATTAAAATATGCAGCCCTTTAGCAATCCACTGTTGGATGAAGGCCTTCCGATGCTGTGTTGGTCATGGGTTGTTTTCCCATACTTCACCGCACAGGTCACTGCAGATTGGTGGAAGGATCGGTTTAGATATCACTTGCCACTGATGTTAGCCGTGGCAAAGGAACAAATCCAGGTCGCCCGAATCGTAGCGCAGTGCACGACCCACTGCACTACCACAGTTATGTTTTATGTTCTTGGGGTACACTCATCCCATCATCCTATCAGGGTCGATAAATTGTGCACCACTTAGTCAGAATCAACAGTGGCCCTCTTATTGTGAGACTTTCTCTGCACGAGAAACGAAATATGTCCATCTCTTCACCGATGGGCACTGAGCATCGTGGTGAATTATGGTCGACAAAGAAACATGACTGAGACAGTGAAGCAAGGCCTCGCCCCAGCAGTGTCCTGAAAAGGGCCGTACGTGTATTGTTCAGACTCTACATACCACAGCCCTGCATTTGGATATTGTTTATCAAAACACAACATACCTTATACTATAATTAGTCTACAGTGTGTTTTCTATTGGCCTGTGTATGTTGTAATTAAACATGTGATTGTTTAAGATGCCCTATCAATGCTTAACCCCTATTCTAAGTGGCACTTTATTGAAATCCAACAGAGCTAAGCATAAGTTCTTTGTGTGTGTGTATTTGTACTTGGTTTGTGTGTGTCTCTGTGTGTGTGTATGGGTGTGACTGCCCCTTCAACAATCACTGATCCTGTACGGTCGAACTTGTTTTCACTGCCCTGCATTACGCGCAGCAGGATGTGGCTGTTCTCAGTCTGGAAGGTTTAGGCTGCCCCCCAATCCAACTGTCACACCACAAAAAGACCTAACACGGGAACCAGAATATGATGCACAATTAGAAAAAAAACACCCCGAGTCACACACACCACGGTGTACAGTAGCGTTCAAGGAATCCTATGAACCCCACTACTATGTACAGTATTACCACATTCTCCAGAGTATAGGATGCACCCCCCGCCCCATTCCCCCCATAGTTTGAAGCAACAGTTGGGGGCATGACTTATACTGCCATCGGTGTGTATGTGTGTGACCAGATTTGCACGACTTTATTGGCACTCGCCAAAAGTTTGTGGTAGGTTTTACTTTCCTGAGGGTCTGATATTCCAGAGAATATGGCCTTAAACAGAAGTCCCACACCTGCAGAGTGGATGGCGTGTGGTATGTTGTCGATTATCATGATTGCTTAGGGTGCAGCGCTGGCGGCAATGCACCACATTTATCCCCATTCTTCAGCACTGGCCACAGTGTGTGCAACAGATACTTGTATTTACAATCGGTTGGACAGGACGCGTCGCTAGAAGGGAGGATGGCCGATGGACAAGAGTGGTGACAGAACGTCAGTCAAGGGAAGGAATTCACCGGAGAGAGCGCGACCGCCGTGGAGACGGAACGACGATATCAGTTGACGTGGAGATGACGGATTGTGGCATCGCGGGACTGTTCGGGATGGTGACGGCATGGGGGGGGGGGGGGCATTCATCCAGCTACAGATAGACCATGGCCACAGGTGATAAAGATGATGATGATGAGACCCCCACCACGAGCTTTGTCCCAATATCCAGGGCTTAATTTCAGCCAGATCTGTCCGGATCAGTGACCAGGGAGACCTGCCACACCACATCCAGTATAGCTACTCGTTTACGTGTCTACCCCAGTCGACCACACAATATTCAGAGAGATGTTGAGCCCTGCCAGTCGCTCTTGAGTTACAGTTGAGGGTGCATGGAAGGCAACATCTGTTGAAGTTTAATGTCCCCCCCCCCCAAGCATTCCTTTGGGTGCAGTGCTGTGCAAGGTCATCGTCGTCGTCACACTCACGCTGGCAGGTGCCCCTCTCCGTCCAGTGCCAACCGTAGCAGCAGTCGAGCCGCGTGCCGAAGCGGCACACCCCGGGATGGGTGCCTGCCGGGATCCCGTAGGGAGCACGGGGCCCCACGATCAGCTGGTGGTACTGGCGGTACCTGCTCACACGACACACACGCGCGCATCGTCCCCGATTAGCCGGACGCACGCTGCTGGAGGGGCAGATGTTTGGTTGCGGTGAGGCAACGCCAGAGGTGGAGTAACACCAGATGCGTGCCGCGGATCCAGTGCAGGTTGATGGAGGCGCTCTGTCTCGGGGTTTTGTAATCGCGGGTGACATGAGCAGGCGATCTATTGACGAGGGCAACAGCAAAGCAGAGGTGATGTCAATGCAGCCGCGGGTGCAGGGCTTACGCCAGACATGTTCTACTGGGAGGCCCGTGTGGGATTCTTTGGCAGTAAAACCTGAACTGGAGCTACGGGACGCCACGGGAGTGAGCTTCGTTGTCTCCGCACTGGAGATTGCGGAGCGGTCACTCGACGACGCACCCCGTTCATGAAAGCCGGGCGACTTAGGGCAGGCATAGGCCAGGCCGAGATGGTGTTGGTGCAAGGCCAGGCCGAGATGGTGT
>CM025611.2:1024810-1085378 GCA_014621495.2 Entosphenus tridentatus
GTACGTGTGGGTGGTGTGTGCGTGGTGTGTGTGTCTGGGTGGTGTGTACGTCTGAGTAGTGCATACTCTGTGCTCGCTGCTATTGATGATTAATGGTAACGCTGTTTCGTGATGGTGCATGGGACAATTGTTAAAGAGCAGAGATGCGCAATAACAACGACGTCACTGTGCATTTACAAAACACTTCAAAACACTCGCGAAACACGCAGCAGCTAACAAGGTCGACTGCACGTGCTTCTGCGAGTCTAGATGTGTACAGGACGAGTGGATAGGGTGGTGCTTGAATAGGCGGTGGATCGGGGGGGGGGGGGGCACAGCGGTTCGCGCACGACACTACGAACCCGCCGAATCCCAGTTGGATTCTCGGTCACGGCTAACATCAGTGGCGAGTGACCTCTGAAGCGCCCACGGGTGCCTCCTTCACCATCCCTCACTTTGCGCTGTGCAGTGAAGTGTGGTCAAAACATTCCCCCTGGACTGACACAGCGAGGGGGGGAGTCTATCATCCAGCAGTGGAAGGCAGAAGAGGTCGCCTGGGATGTCCTTGACAGGCTTCAGAGTGGAGGCGCCAGGTCGAGATGGTCCAGCACTCGCTCTGATGAGAGACCAGTCGCCTTCTTGTCGCTCTGCTACCGCTACTGCCATGGTTGGCGTTCGTGTTAACTACACGCAGTGATCACTGCTCCTGTTTAGAGGACTCGGTGTGCCGAGCTCACCGTTTCATCTCATCCACAGTGTGTTCTAGCATCACGCTGCAGGTCACAACACACTCACCCACTCGAACACACTCACCACAATGAGGGCCACAACACCCACTCACCCACTCGAACACACTCACCACAATAAGGGTCACAACACACTCACACACTCACCCACTCGAACACACTCACCACACAGGTCACAACACACTCACCCACTCACTCACACACTCGAACACACTCACCACACAGAAGGTCACTAGACACACTCTCACACACTCACCCACTCGAACACACTCACCACTATGTTTATCCCCAAAACTCTTATAACAGTCTTGCTCACGTATACAAAATAAAACAACTTTCATCGACTGCAACTTTGATTGTGCCGTTTGACGTAGCCTGTGTACAGCAGCAGCCGCCGCTGTGTGTTAAACATCTCGTGGGTGCGACACACTCCTGCACCTGCCCACCTGATGATGCACCACAAGCTCATTGTCCCAGCAGATGTGCCGAATAGATGATTTCATTACTGAGCTTATTGTTATTATTGCTGCTGCTGCTGCATTCCCCGCAGCCCCGATGAGCACGGCTGGCTACGTACTTTGCGAAAAAAGTTCAACATACACATACACAGATATATTGTTGTTTAATAATATAATATACTATTCAATTGTATACACCTAAATGCTATTCACATAAAGAAGGCCACGGTTGGATGTGTAGAATATACCACATCGCATGTGCTGATAATAGTAATATCAATGAAACAATACAGTGTACCGACCTAAAATGCCTATCTTTTTCTAAGTACGAAGCACTAATCGCACAGCGAGTCCAAATTGTAGTTTTGACTGAAATAAATCAGAAGCGCTGAAGTAAAGTTATCGTTGAGGAGTCTCAAGACTCATTCAAGACGGTCCTGCGGTGGAGTGTTTTGGCAATCGCATCCACGTTTGGTCTACGGGGGGTAACCAGGGCCCCCTGAGAAAGCCCATGCACACACTCCACACAGATAGATACAATAACTCGTTGCTATACTACCGTTTACGGTCAACTCACAGCCAAGCCAACAACATCGGGGCATTTACAAGCAGTCTAGCTCCTATCAAAGTGCAATTACTTACCAGGCTCACACCTGCTTGGCTTGAGATCTTTAGAGATTGGGTGCATTCAAGGTGATATCTTCGTATGCCAAATCAAACAATATCTCGTTTCAAAACCAAACTGCCCATCACGTATAACATGTACACGAACATGCATGTGCATCACTGTGACTCAGGTGGAGGGTATAAGGAAGGGCTATTCTTCAATACACGAATTTCACTGGGCATGTTTAAACCACATTTTCATAACCCTTTGAGCAGTTCGCTTGCTAATCATGAACATCGGAGTTAACATCTTGCCACGGTGGCTAGGAGATGTTAACTACCTCGCCTAGTGTACAGGAGGTCGTGGGTTCGATCCCGACCACGACGCCTGCTGCTGCTATGTATTTGAAGTTTGGCTGTCTCTCTCCGGGTCCTCCAGTTTTCCCCTCCACATTTAGAATCAACATCACGCGTTTGGAGTATTTGTCTGATATATAAATGTCCACGTGATACGCCACTACGCTGAGCGATCATTTGTGACCAGGTCGCTTATGGGAAAGAGCTACACAGTTTGGTGGTGCCTACCTGGTCAAATAAAAGTGCTGTAGCCTATAGCGTAGTGTGCATAGCTTAGCTTAGAAAGTGGCTAAGTTCGAAAGTGGAACTGGTGCATTCGTCACGCGAGTGCACGCGTTCCTGCATCCAACACAAGCCATGCGGCTGCTGATGTCAAGAAGGCACGCACCAATACAGCACAGGGAAGGAAGGGTTCTCTTTGTAGACAATCTGCTGTGCCGAGTGTATTTGTGTCCCACGCACGAGCTGCATGCTTCGGTTGATTCGTCAAAAGAACAAAAAAACACTTAAAAGTGACGGCCTCCATCGGTGCTCGCAAACGGCACTTGTCCCAAAGTCTGTCAAGGCTATACGGGGGATCTCTGTCTTTGTAGCGTGCGCTACAGCAGGTGGTGAATGCGCGTACGTCTGCGAGTGTGCGTGTAGCATCTCCCCTAGGTCAACTCAGCCTCAAGTGAAGTGTGAAAATCAACACTGGGGAGACAAAGGCGGCCGGGCGTGGTGCTGGCCAACCACCATCCCGTCGTGTGCCGTGCCGGCCTTCATAGGCGCTCGCAAACGGCACCTGCCCGAACAGTCTGTGACGAGGCGACACGAGGTACCTTTGCCTCTGATATCGCAGCAGGTGAGTGAGTTGGGCCCATACCTGCTGATGCTTTGGTGCTGTCCACTGGTCGGCAGTGTCCACAGGCAAATAATGCCCAGCAGCAGCAGCAGCAGGAGTGGTGGAGGGGTCATTGTGTCCACTGCTGTGCCACAGCGCCGGGCAGAGGGGAGTCAGGGAGAGAGAACACCCAGTCGAGATGTCTTCAACACGCCAGACAGCCCAGCAGTGAGCTTGTCAACGTTGTTGTTGTTGTTGTTGTTTGCACAACCTTCAAAGTAATCGCAAGTACCGTAGAAGAGTATTTGTTCGTATGAAATGCAATCCTGCGTTGGTGACGAAGCCAACTCCCCGTAAGCAGCTTACGCGCACTCGGCTGCCCGTTTATATTGGAGAGGAGAGTTGACAAGACTCGGAAAAAGTCCACCCCCCACCACCACCGCCTCCACCGCACGCAGCGAAGCCCACGCGACCGCTGAACTGTGCGTGAGTGGCCCGTGTGTCGTGCGTGCGGCTCCAGCCAGGGCGACGCGGCAGCGCCTCCCTCGCACCTCCCCCTCCCTCTCGCTCTCCCGGTCACCCGCACCGCCCGCCCGCCTCGCCTGCTCTTGCGTTGTTTTTCCACATCCACCCACGCACTCACCGACTCACTCGCCCGTCCACCCACCCGTCCACTCACCGACTCACTCGTCCACCCACCCACTCGCCCACGCACTCACCCACTTGCCCGTCCATTCGCCCACTCACCCACCCACTCACCCACTCACCCATCCACTCAGCCACTCGCCCGTCCACTCACCCACTCACTCGTCCACTCACCCACTCACCCACTCACCCATCCACTCACCCATCCACTCACCCATCCACCCACCCACTCCCCCGTCCACCCACCCGTCCACTCACCGACTCACTCGTCCACCCACCCACTCACCCACCCACTCACCCGTCCACTCACCCACTCACTCGTCCACTCACCCACTCACCCGTGCACCCACCCACTTACCCGTGCACCCACCCACTCACCCGTCCACCCACCCACTCACCAGTCCACTGACTCACCCGTCCAGACACCCACCCACCCGTCCACCCACCGACTCACCCACCCACTCACCCGTCCCCCCATCCGAGTGACTCACATCAGGTGCTCACCACTCTGAGAGGAGGAAGGCGCGAGCAGACAGCGCCTCTCTTTCGTTCGACTTTACTTTGATTCGTTTTCCCGGATGATCCCGTTCAGCCAGTTGCCAACCCGGCCTATTTTACAAGGGGGGCCCGTGGTGCGTGAACGCAGAAGCAGCAGCAGCAGCAACGCAAATAAAATACAAACACATCAATATCGCGGAGAACGAGTACGGAGTTCTCAAGGAACGCTTCACAACTAACAAACGACGTCTTTAACGGTCGTAAACTAAACCCACGAGAACCATAAAACAGCAGCAATGTAACGTGAGTGCAAGAGGCGCCAGGGAGAGTTAGGGACAGATACGAACTCGCTCTATATTTTAGTCTTCACACCGTTCGTCTATCCCTCTCCCGTCCTCTGCTACGGGCGGCTACACCTGCAGCACTAATTGCGATACAGAAGGACGTGGAGCTGAGTGGACTTGCCAATGACCGGCAGCAGCAGTGTCACGATCGGCCTTTGTGGAGGAGGTTCGTGAAGGATGCTGCCGGGGAGATGGAGGCAGTCGCCCTCCAGCAACAGCGGAGGACTGAGGAGCCACGCTCACAACAAAGAGCGGAACGCCGGGCCGATAAAACGCAGAAAGTTGGCACAGTGGGGAGCACAGTTGGTGCATTTGCCAGTCACCTCAGTAAACCCATGGCACCTGTATCAGCTTCGTGACCTCCTGCCAGCGGGCATTCGACACTTCACTTGGCCTCAAAGTGAACCTAGCCTGGCACAAGCCACTTAGTGGCGAACGGCGGTTGTTGTTTTGGTATTATTATGGAAGGACGAGGCAGAGCTGGCGATGGTGCGGATGCTTTGTGGTTGTGTTTTATGACAGACGTGGGTCGTCCAGGATTTCTCAATCTCACTGCAGTCGCGCTGTCTCCCTCTCTCGTCATTGCTCTCCGAGTCATCCGTTTGCTTGCTCAAGAATGGAGGATAATTGATAAAGTCTGCACAGACGCACAACACAAAGACCCCCCCCCCCCCATATAGCGCTTAACATACTTCTGTTCGCGAGCACCGATGAAGGCTGGCACAGCACAGCCACTTGTACACGCACATGCAAAATCAGGTGTTAAACCCACAGCTGAGCAGGTGTGTTGCTGTTAGGGAAGGGCAGAGCGAGCAAAGGTGGAGATGTTTACCGTTTGTCTTTTACACTTTTAAAGTACAACTGGGTTTATTCCATGACTACATACCAGATATTTCACTTTTCAGTAGCACGCGAAGTGGTAAAACTAGGTCGTGTCTTTTCAGAAGGTATATTACTCGACATGATGTAGAATTGTATAATAACCCTTGCGAAAATGTTCATATAGCGGTTATCACAAATGCTCTCTTTTGTTGGCCATACAGAGTTGTTTCACTCGGGGTTTGCCACCAAACTCCGCACCGGCTCATGTCCAAGAGCAGACTTGCGCACATACAAGAGAGTGTGTGTCTACTTAAGATGTTACGCCCTAAATGGAACACTTTAGCATCTGCAAATATACAAACTTGCACGGTATGGTACATTGTAAACCGTCAAAACACTGCATCAGGCTCTTGCCCATGACACAATTTGTGTTAGTTTAACAGGCCACACTTTAGTAATGATACTCAGTGAAGACAACCTTACATAGGTTCCCAAGTACAAATCTAGAAGGCCCATTGGCGAATTGATTCAACATTAACCAACCACTGACATTTTTTTATTGACGCATCTAGTAACAGTGTATAAATGTCAATATTTACTAGTGCAAATGTTGTTCATGAACATAAATAACAACAAAGAGAATTGTTACAATTGTTACAATTCACAACGTTAGTCCCTGCCACTAAGAGTGCTAGAGTGTTTCAGTTCACTTCTCGATTTGAATTTTGACTTAATTTCACCCAAAAAATTATCTGACTTCTCAATTTGACCCAATAAATTATCTGAAAAGGAAATTATCTTCTATACAAAGTATTTTTCCACAAAATTTGCGAAAGGACTCTTGGCTTTTTCCAAAATGATAATTAGCTTTGTAACTGTGCACTGATTAATTAAAGTAAACTTTGACGCTCACGTTAGACGCACCTACTTGTGCACGAGGATCAATTCACAAGCCACCAAATCTGTGTCGGGCGAATTAATACATGTTTCAGTAATTAGACCCACCAGGCGACATCCCACATCTTGGTATGTGGTTGCAGGGACAGATGGTACGTATACAGATTTATGTGCCCCATCAAACACTGGTCAGACTAGTCTCTGACAACCACAGTCAGCCACCCCCAGGGCCCCCACTCAGAGGCCTTCCTCCTGCACAAGGGAGAGTGCCCCCGTCTCTCTCTCTCTCTCTCCCCGTGCGATGTCCACTCGGGCTGCCACTCAGGCGTGGAGAGTGCGAGGCTCTGCTTAATGGGCAGCCCTCGCTAACAAGGGCGCAGAAGAATGGCCATTGTCCAAGTGCGCGTGGCACTCCTGCACCAACAAGGTAATCCTGTACGGTGCTACTGTGGTTCAGCGACTCTGGGATAAGCAGCTACAAACACTGCGAGCACCCTCTTTGGGGTTTAGTGGAAATTCCTTTGAAGTTTTACACAAACGAGAGAACGTCTCTTATCCACGACCCTATTACCTATTACTAGATGGTCCATGAAAAAACCCCGTCACCCGTGGCACTATTGTTGCTATGATCCGTGATTATCCACAAATCTTTCCCATGGATGAGTGGAGTCAATTTGCAGTGCACCCCGCCACTAATAGGATCCGTGATATCGGTGGGCCACGCTGCCGCAGATCACAGGAGATCTGTGTAGACTGCAGAGCGCCTGCACGAGATGGCAACGGGCACGAGCTGAGCAAATGTGTCGCACGCAACGTAAGATGATACCTCACCTAAAGTGTATACATGCATTACATAAAGGTGTCCATAATGTTATGTTGATATCAATTGCCTCAAACTGCCGGGTGAAAAAAGCTATCGCATATGGCATTTATAGATGTATGCAGTGGTGCTTTCATCACTTGAAAGTTTCGCATTCGTGCGATTCAAGACCACACAAGTCCATTTTTATTTTTGTTTTTAAGTTTTTGCCACAATTCACAATCACATCGCATGTGATCATCTACGTAAGCACTTTTGGACTAATTATTGGAGAATTAAGATGTGTTTAAGTCATTAACTAGAGTGTTCGAATATATATATCATAAATTTACCGTTGAGATCAATATTCTTCTCTCGAGCAAAAACCCACATTCTACCTTAAAAAGACAAATATACTTTAACATTTCTTAAATATATTTACATAAAAAAATCTACATTTTTGGGCTATGGCCCTTCTCTGCTAATAAGGACCATTGGCAGCATTGCCACTTCTTAAACAAAAACCTTTTAGGGCAATGCTATTGACAAATTTGTTGGGGTTTTTGTCATTTCTGTTTATGCACCAGCAACAACGAAGTATATCAAAACTTGTTTTTTAGTGGGTTTTTTCCTCTCTCTCAAATATTTGTATCCAGGAGTTATGTTCCAGTGAAACAACCGGCGACTTTATCTCCACACCCTACACGTCTCGAGCACCCAAGACCTTTCGCTAAAGCTCAGCAGCATCCAATAATGACACATTTTGCCCTTTGCAAATTGTCGCACACTCTCCTTGACCCCCCTCTTTCCCGTGCTCGTTCCCTTCTGACCAAGGGCTATTTTGTCTGGCGGGAGAGACAGGGGGCGGAACCCCGGGGGATTACGAGGGAGGAGAGCGACGTTTCGTTGAGAGCCACAGCCCCGACACCGCTCGATCAGCCCGGGTCGTAACCTCGTGCTCCGCAGAGGCAGGTGGCCGCCTTGCGTCTCGGCTCCCCCACCTCCACCAAACTCGCCGGGCTCGCTCGCCCTCTGCGCTCTACCCGATGGAACTCGACGTATAACCACGAGCAGCGGGTCTCCGCGAGACAAGGCGCTGTGGCCACGCATGGAAGCCGGTACCGCCGATCCGTACGATGCGCGACGCATCGAATTGCCCCGCGTGACAATCGCGTACAATTTATATCAATTGTACGCGAATGATACGTCATTTTTTTGCAGCCAGTGCAGCCAACAGTCATGAATGTGCAATCATGCAGTGTTCCCCTTGTAGTGATTTTGTCGCAAAATTTTACTAATTTTGTTGGGTTTCCCCAGCGACAAAATTTAGTCAAAAACGACTCACGGCAAACCGAGACAATTTCTGGGACATTTAAGAGCGATATCCGGTATGGTGTATAATTAAACTTGTATCAGTTTACGATGACTAACACCCGGTATAATCTAGTGACACTATTCACAGTGTCTGTATCGAGGGTTCTGTATAAGATGAACGACGTGAAATACTTAAAAAAATTGTCTCGTGACATAGTTAACACATTTTTAAAGGTCTGCCTCGTGACGTCAAGTGACTTTTGAAGGTTCGTTTCGCGACTTGCTGCTTTAAGGAGTTGGGAAACATTGCACACATGACTGTAAAATAAAAATACCACAAATAATTTATTTTTCAATTGAATCACAAGCCCAAATTGTGACATTTCATCAAATCGCCAGGTGATTAATTTTATAAACCTGGTTACCATCACCACCAACCAATACTTTTCTTTGTATAAAGTAGATGAAAGTCACTAACAAGCCTAGAGCAGATGCTGGTAAAACGCCTTCAAACCTGGAGCCCCCTGCACAGCTTCCCATCCCCCGAGACTGGGAATCACGGTGAACTTCTCAGCTCAGAACACCTGCGCCCAATGAAGGGGGGAAAAAAATACAAAAAGCAAATAATGGCCAGCGAGTCAGGTCTCAACATCTGGCCTCCGTCACTCGGTGTAACTAAGCCAGCAAAAGAGCCAAAAGCATTCAGCAGCGTGACAGACAGGACAGGGGGGAAACAGACTGGCACTTTTGTCTATTAAGACACCGGGGGTTTGTGAATCGCAGACCCATCCATTCTTCCTCGGCATACACGTGCTTTAAAGGTGGTAATTATATGTTTGCATGCGTCTGTCATTTCTATGAAATGCCGGGGGATTACCGAATGTAGAACTGGGGCGGCGCCAACTTACACAGCTTGAAACACGCGACGCTTTGATTTTGGCGCGTATCGGTCGCTGTTTGTGTGCTTTCGTTAAAACACACATCATCGCAATGTCCATTTCTTTAAAGATATATATTTTGCAATGTTGACCGTGTCCCATAATGTATTTGATCATTTTCAGCCTCTTAAGTGCGAGGATGTACGAAAGGAATTCTTCATTGCGAATCATTTAGGAATGTACGCGTGGATATTTTTTTGCACGCACATTCAATCAGGCTTTTAGCGGATCTCTCAAGTATTTTTGTTCAATGCAAACATAACCGATTAGGACCGTTTAACAGTGGAGCCCACAAGAGCCATCTATCAAAATGAGAAACTGCTTAAAGCCCGATGTGCCAAATAGTGTCTACCTTTCTTAAATCACTGCGGTCGCGAATGTTATTCTTGAACGAGCCCCCAAACGTGCACGTTGGCCCTACTTTTTTGGAACAACTTGGCATGAAAGAGGTCTTTGTGGGCGAACCCCATTTTTATTTAAGTGTGCTGATATTGGCCAAAATATCGCAATATATCCAGCAGTGTATTATTAACTTGTATATACTCACGTGCACAGCTGTTATACATTTATATTCGAAGATACGATTACATTTTATTCAAACGTCTAAATAAAATTCATTAAGTACTGTGCAAATTAAATCAAATCCTGCACTTTGATTGTTTTCGATGGTCCGCAACGTTAGATACTGAAATGTTCATATTCAGATGTTTCATCGGTACCGCCCAATTGCCAGGTGAAGCGAGCTTCTAAATCAATGGGTCCGCATTTTCTGTATACGAGTTGCAGCATTAACATTTCTCTTGATTCACTCGTCTGGTTATAAGAAATTCAGTGTGAATGGCATTCATCTAAATACGTGAATAAACAACAACACGTCCGGCTATGACTTATCTCGGTTAAAAACATATTCTGAGCAAAATAAGGTAAGCAATTGAAAATGTTAACATACCCACCCCACTATTAGTAATCTGGAAATGCAGGTTCATTAATACATCGAGTGCATATAGAAATATAGACCTCTGAAAGTGCATGTGCAATAATGTCCATCACAATTTTCTCAATACGTTTGTTTATACGTTCGCTGTCTTCACGACTTAATACACATTTTTGAAGGACTGTAGTACAGCATTACGTATAATGCATTATCGTCCCATTTCGTTTGCTACAATGCCAATACATTAGTAACTACGCCGCTTTCATCATGCACCTGTTCGCCCACGCCTGTTGCCCGTAACAGCAGATCACAAAGGGCCCTCGCCCATCCATGAACTTGTTGCAGAGTGGCTCCACTTTGTCTTGATGTCAGCACACAATGATGGCCACGAGATGTTATGAATGCGTCAAGCGAGCTGACAGCACGCCTGCTTCCTACACACCATGACCAGCCCAGACCACCGCCACGGCCATCAAGCCCTGGCGCTCGCAAGACCAGCAGCAGCACTTTTGAACTTCGCCAATGATTAATGAATGAACCCCTCGTACAGAGCACACACCATTAACCCACCTGTCTGCCCAGTAAAGTAGAGTGACGCACAACTCTCCCATTGTACTCCGATGGCAAGTTCTCGTGCCTTGTTTTCCCGAGAGCAGCAGCAGCAGCAGCAGCGAGAGTATATTTGACAGCTTCGTATCGACGCTGCTGAAAGTGAACGCTTGCCAAGGGCTCCATTATGAAGCCGAAGTTGTAGCAAGGTTCAGTTCAAGTGAACTAAAAGCTGTTTGTTCAAGAGTTCGCTTTGGGGCGCTGTGGCTGGGAACGACCGTGCACCATGTTGGCACCGGTCCATGTTGCGGGCTGCGTTTTTAAACCCCGGCAGTGCCGGACTAAGCTAGTGCGGGGCCTCGATCATGATGTTATAAAGGGGCCATGAATAAATAAAAACACACGTAAATATTAAAACACAAATTTTGAACTTGCATAGTAAAGTCGTTGTGTTTTTACCAGATAATACAACAAATCGCTAACCTTAACTAGTCGTTCGTAAAATTTGAAGGCAGTATAGTACTATAGTAATAGAGCAAGTGCAGAATCACTGAACCTGAATTGATAGCTTCAAAGGATTTAGCGCGGGGCATTTGAAAGTGCGGGGCCCGTAGCAGCATGTGTAGCGACTTGTACTACGAGGATATAATCCGGCACTGAACCCAACCACTGGGAAAGTTGACGAATCTTTCGTGACATCGCGGCTTACCGACGAGCTCACCTGTGGCACAGCCCGAGGCTAGAGCCCAGAAGCCTCTCTCTGTGTTCCCTTGGCTGCATTCTCTCGACGAAAAACAAAACTTCCTGCAGGTTGCCCGACACCAGCACGTGCAACAAACTTCTAAACAAACGCAAACGCAGGCCGCCAATCCTTCAACAACGCCGTAGCGAAGCTTCTCTCAGTTTCCCTTCCAAAGCAACGGGTTCCAACAATGGTTCTCAAAAATATTTTATTGTGACACAAAAGCCAGCCAGGTCTGGACAGCACCACCCCCCACCCACCCATCACCGTGTGAAGGATTTACGGCAGCTAAGGAATAATTGCTCCTGCATCTGTTTACTTATGGAGTCTAAACTATGCTGCCGCTAAAAGGAGATGAAGGAGGGGGAGATGAGGCGAGATGAGAGCTCCTGGCGATGGGAAGAAGTGGTGGTGTAAGTGGACGCAGGGACAAGGGACATGAGGGTGACCCCGAGTCAACATTTCCTCTGCTCAAGTGTATTTAACAAACACCCCCCCCCCCCCCCCCAAATGCGTCTCGATCCCACCCTGTCTAGTTTAGCATCACAGAAGCCACCGCCGCACTCTACATTAACAATGTACACCTTCATTGGCATTGCCAGACATGTCTTCTTAACCGCACCAAACCCAACGCATGTCTGAATGGTGGATAACAGCGGATTACTACTCTGTTCAAATGAGACGGGCGTGAACATGTCGATAAATGTACGTTTTCATTGGGCCAGTCAACACAACGGAAGCTGCCCGAAAAATCCCGGATGGCTGCTATTTTTCAAGACAGGTGCCATATTTTTGACACAAATGGCCACGTTCGATACTGAAACTGACAGTTGTTAAATTTGAGTAACCTTTGTATCTATGTTTGTGTCTGTGGCCATGCTAGAAAACCAGTGACGATTATTTGAAGCCGGTCCTGGGCCTCCCGTAGGTCGACTCAGCCTCAAATGAGTACTCGGTGCAACGTGTAAACATCTCCATGGAGACAAAGGGGGCCGGGCGTGGTGTTGGCCACCCGCCCCCTCGTGTGCTTTGCCGGCCTTCATAGGTGCTCGCGAACATCACTTGCCCCAACAGTCAGTTACAGGCTATACGGGGGATCATTGTATTTTGTTGAACTAATTACACCGAAATAAATTCCTCAAATGTACCTTTCACGTCTCATCAGGATGTTTTTTGCCACCAATTACTTTCAACCCAGCATCAGCTGGACAGACTTCGTTATAAGATACATTCACCAGTTACATGGGTCAAAATCAACCCTGATATGAGCAGATTGGCAGACATAAAGTCCCACATCAAGTTCGTTTGTTATCAGCTCAACAGGTGCTGCAAAACATGTCCCGTTGAAGCCAGTGTAAAATAAATGAAACCAAGTCAATATTTTGCTTGAATGCATGTATATTCATCGCAGGATTTACTTAACAGTTAGTTTAAATGACAGTAAAATAAGTGACAACTACAAACATAAGTAATATAAACAAGATATGTTTATATCCAAACAAATTAATAGAATTTAAAAAAAAATAACTGTTCAATTAATCAGGGTAAAATCTGTAACCACTTCTTGTAATTCAGACTCAAAAATAAAAGTCCCAGGAGGCCGTGACCAACTCGCGCCGCATCACACGCACGCTTCCAATTAAAAACCCGTACGTGTGCATTTTTTGTCAGCTTAAATTCCACAAGTGTGCACAAGAAGAGCTCAGCTCTGTTTACACGTGGAGCCTGGCCCCACTCCTCCACCCGTCCTGCGTCTCTGCCCCTGGACGCTCGGGGGCCTAGCGCTGAGCTTGTGCGGCGGACACGGTGCGAGAGGAGCACCGGGGGGAGGTAGTCGTGTCCGCCAGGAAGCGCGCGTCCGGGACCCCCACGAGGATGCTGTTCTTGGGAGAGCACGTCTCAGGAGTCATGGAGTGGACGTGGGCGTGGAATCCGCTCTCTGCGGCTGCTGCGGCCCTGTCTTGGTCGACCAACGTCATGCACGCCTTCCCTGCAAAATATATTGCGGTAAAAAAAACTGATTTTGATGTAAACACCAAAGAAAGGGTTTATTTACCCGTCCATATTTGAACACATATAAAGATCCGGTATAGAGAGTTGGCAAGAAAGGGAAGACGTGGTATGGGGAGTGCACCACTTCTAAGGCAGTGTCACCAAATAGGCATCCAACGATTACTCAGTCAGTGGTTGTATAAATTGTCACGATTTGGTCCCACGATTCAATTCAAGAGTTTATTCTTTTTGAGTCTACGAGCGTGAGAACCGATTAGAACCAATGAATAATTTCATACCGAGTGAGAGGTAGGACACCAAAGGATGATTTATCACGTAGCTTTCGCGCCCAATATTATTTATAATCAAGTTTTTTTGGGTTACATCGCGTAAATATAAATGTGTTGTGAACCCACCACCTGACACAGCCAATTAGTAAGGTTTGTCACGAAAAAGAAGTGTCAATTAGTTACTACTTGTTTACACCAGTGTTGAAGGGGAGTAAACCCACAACATTGACAATTTGAGTGCGACGTAATCTCAACCAGCTTCATCAGGAATATTTTGGCACGTAACATTTCTGGCAAAATCGCCTGATGAAGCTGGTTGTAATTACCGGCGAAACGTCGTACTACTCAAATGTCTACAGGATAAAGATGAGGATTTGAGCTCAGACTAACAAAAAAAAAGGGGAGAATGGAGTCGGAGGTGGGAGATAAGAACAGGATGGGCAGCAGAGGAAGAGCAATCGCCTCCTGAGCAGAGGGTTACAGAGAGGTTTCACCAGGAGGTCTCGGCTGCTGCTGCTGCAGTGCAAGGTACACGTGGGGCAAGGGAGCAAGAAGAAAGGGGAGAGGGGTAGCCGGGCTCAAGGCCAAGTAGCATTGTTAACAGAGAGGACAGTTGACCTCGTATTGAATGTTCATTGTGAGTGTCAGCTACGTTGTGCTGACATGATGGTTGACGTTTCTAAAAGAGTGTGCAATGATGACAGTGGTATGTTGTCTATATCTGTGTGCTCGTTGGGACTTAATCTGTACTGAGCTTTGTGGATTTGTTGATTCAAGTCCACATGAGATTAGCTAGTGCAGAGACAATGATGATAACGTTTTTTACGACTACCATCCCATACACAGCATCTCCAATGATTCAGATTAGCCGTTGTATAAACGAACACGCGCGCAAAACACCGATACGCAGATATTATCCACGTGATTTTAAACATTGGTAAGCATGGGAACACTGTGCATGGGAAGGGGCGGCAAGTGGGAGTGCGATGACAGGAATGTGAGACGTGACGCCTGAGGGTGACACTGTTCACAGCAAAGCGGTCGGCGCACAAAACTGGTAACGGCGAAATGTTCAAAATGCTGACTCGGGAGAGTCAGTCCGTGCCGCAGCGTGCCTTGCGTCGAGGGGACGTGCTAATCCCAAGGTGCTTGCGAGGGGCCTCGTGATCTACAACCCCAAGCTGGCCGCCATTCCGTTTCTGATGGGGTCCTACACGGCCCCCCCACCCCGCCCCCCACCCGTCCTCCTCACCTGTGCTGCGTCTGTCAGCGGAGAGGTGCTGTGCGGTCTGGTCGGCGAACCTGCACAAGACCATGTGCTCCTGCGCGCACGGGAAAACATCGCGGGCACGCACAGACACACAACGGCAGTCGCGGGGAGCACGAACATAAACAAGCAGGCATGGAGGCACCGCCACGCCGTGACGAACAAACCGGCCGTCGCCGCAATCAGGCGTAGCCGGCTGGCTTCTGGAGATACGCGGGTTGCTTGTTCTTCTTCTGTATGGCAGGGGTGGAACGATTCGCCCGTCTGAACCCGACCACTGTTCTGTTTTGTTGCACAAATTATCAACGTAATCGTAAGGATGTGAGTAATGCAATGCGTTATTTTGCATAGCGACGTCATTTATCCAATTTGCATATCGCAACGCCGTAAGATTTGTAACGCTTCGGTTTTTAAAAGGAAAGCGGCAGGAACCCACAGACGAGTGGGAAGGCAATCCACAACTGGCAGCAACAATTGCCCAAGTTCTGTGGTCTGCAAGTCGAGGGCAACATCCGCTTTGTACAATCCCAACCAGATTCATTTGCGGGAAATTTTCTAATTTGATCAATTTTGACACAGACACCCCAAACACAATGGCCAACTCTTGCGAAAGACGCCACAGGGTCCTTTAAGATCCACTGTTGAGACACCCACAATAACCAGGGCGGCCACTGAAACCGAACCTTGAATCTCTGCAACAAGCAACCAACGCATTGCTGATAGGCCATGTTACTGCCTCAACTGCTATATTGTAAAACATCTTAACTATGTCACGAACATGTCAAGTCTGCCTACTGTATGCTGTACACATCTACAGTAAATAAAAAATATATTCACGTGTTTAAATAGTTTTCTTTGAGGCTGTGTCTGAGGATAAAAAAAACAAGAATAATAAAATTTGTGGGAAATGTTAACATCTGAAGTCAAATATGAATTATTCTTTACAAGATCGTGTTGAAATTCAGTGATTTCTGAAGACCGTATGGACACTGCATATGCACCGATACACCTCACATGTTAACTAATGTATCACTTGAGATGACGATCCTCTGAAATATTATTCATCAGTGTTTTAAGTTTCCAAAAACGTAGGGTAACTAAAGATAGCAATGAGGTGTCCAAAACTCTCAAACACGAGGCCTGTGCTGCCAGTCTACACCTGGTTTCAAGACCAAGATGCCATCAGGGCCAAAGGCAGCGCAATGCTACAATACCTCACCAACGCTTGCTACCAACTGAGCGACATTGTAGCTCTTTTTCAGAAACGACCTGGCCACAAATGACAGCTCAACGAAGTGGCTAATCACATGGAAATGTATATCAGCCAAACAATCTTAAACACACGTTGATTCTAAATGTAGAGGGAAAACCCGGAGAACCTGGAGAAAAATCCACACGAGCACGGAAAGAACATGCAAACTCAAAATATACAGCAGCAGGCGTCAGGGTCGGGATCGAACCCACGACCTGCTGTACACCAGGCGAGGTAGTTAACATCTCCTAGCCACCGTGGTGCCCCAAGCAGCCTCCAAGATCTGGCCTAACAGTGTCCCACTGCCTTCTCTCAGGTCTTTCCCTTGGTCGCCATGCTCATGGAGACCAATCCAATTCCTGTCTGGTTTAAGATGTGTAAATCTGTAGCAAACATGTGCCCAAGATTCACATAGATTACCGTAAAGAATACACTGATAGATTTTTTTAAAGTTTGCAATGCAGCCAGATGACCCTTAATGTTGTTCACTGCCTCTTATTAAACACAAACTGCACTCTGATGGTTCAAACCTCACCCACAATGCCGGCTGTTGTATGCAGGCAGGGATGCATGGTCCAGAGCATATTGCTCGTAAATAGGTGCATTAATTTTACAGCCAACATAAAATAATCACAATATGATGGAATATGCAGCCAAATACATAAAATCACTCCTGGTGCTGTAGGTCCTTCTGGGTGGGCTGCTCAACATTTTTGTCTAAACTCTTACCCCATCCTACAAAACTAAAGCAGCATTGTGTGTATTTTTTTAAGTCTTTACTGAAATTTTTTTTAGAAACACTGTTTTGTTTTATAACCAAGATATATGATCCATAAAACAGAACCCACTAAAGCTCTGGGCACGGGAGAGTGGTGGCAATCGTGGTTCATTCAGTGCACAAGAAAATCCAGCGACCTGAGTTTAATTCCCAACCTCCATCATGAATACGGCGCACAGAGGGAGAGGTCTACATCCAGTGGCAGATCAACAGTATATATCATTTCAACGACACGTTGTGTGTATCGATGAATGTTAAAGGTTTGTAAATAACTCTTCCAGGAGGTGCAGTTTACATGCTTCCCTGCAAATGTAATGGTGTTGCGTTACGCGATGATAGGTACACAGTGAAGACGTTGTAGAAAGTGGGAATTCCTCGCATGGGAATGCAGTCCTACCTAGTCGTGTAAAGTCACACTTACCCGATAGGATAACACCTCCTGAAACATCTGGCTGAAAGGGTCATAAATCACAGCACAAAGGAAAAATCAGACTTCAGCCACATGTGGTGATGTAATTCACACTCGGGAACATTTAGCTCATGGCGTGGAGGTTAACACAGATTACACTGAAGAAAGACAAGGCATGTGATTTGTCAACACAACCGCACATTTCACTGAAGAAATAATAATTTTGAGGTTGGTGTCGTAATTTATTGGGATAATCTAAGTAACGATATATCACCCTCAATATATAAACGTAATCTTATCAAACACATTGAGAAAAGTACAAAGCAGCCTAACCTGCAAAATAACCTAAAAATAAATTGTATATTACACATTGCATTTTGGATCATTTAAATTCAGTCAAAACTATTTGCCACTTTAGGATTTTCACTGGATGTTGTAGAGGCTTATATTCCAATAATGATAGGCTGGGTCCACGTAGGGGAGGCAATTGACACCGATTTTAGCCGTGGTTGGGAATCAAACTCGGCTCGTGGGATCCAAATTCAGAGTTCAGTGGCCCAACCACAGCCCCACCGTAGGCTCCAGCCTGCCAGGCACAGCACAACAGCCACCATTCGCCACTAAGGCGCGGCGACGTCGTCACAGTGCCCGCGCCAGGCTAGGTGCACTTTGAGGCAACTCCACGTGAAGTATGGAAGGCTTCGTGGCAGGAGGTCATGGGACAGACAGACCCAGGTGTTCTGGGTTAACCGACCGAGATGACCGGCGGATGCACCGCCTGTGCCCCCCGGCGTGCACACGGGAGGGCACAGTCACCGCTGCTCGCACGCGGGTGTCGCTCGCCTCTTGGGGAAGGACACCTTGTCCGTGTTCTGGATGAAGCCGTAGCAGCAGGGGCTGACGACGAAGGCAGCGCGCGCCCGCACGCACCGCTCCAGCACCATGTCCGTCGCCACTCCGCACGCGTGCAGCGCGACCTGTCGCGGGGGAGCATGTTTGTAGAATCCTCCCACCCAGCAGCATGGATGTCGACACCACAGTTTGTCGATTGGCAACGCGTGGTCACACTCACCTCTTCCAAGACATCTGGCTACCGTGGAAGAGAAGGCCAAATACCCTCGAGAGGGATTCTCTAGAAATCTCCCAAGTGGAGGCCCTTCTGCCAGCAGTGACGTGAGAAATGACTGCACCTCTACATTTTTAAACCGATGTTACGCTTTAACACATCGTTAAACTTGCAAAAAAAACGAATGAATGTAGACCAGTTTAGTCTCTTGTGTGATGCTCACCCCGATGTCAAAGGTGCCCTGGTAGTAGTCGAGATTGCACTGGTAGAGCGACACGTTGCTGAGGCCCAGGCCCCGGCACCGAGTCCGGGCCCTCTCCAGCGACTGCTCCTTATTCTCCACGAGCACAACCTGTACGTACGTGCGTGTGCAAGTTGGACTTCTTTCACACCGTATGTAGCCAAGCGCGCTGATCGGAGGTGCGGTGTGTGTATGTTGAACTTCTTTCTCCCCTTACGCGGGGGAAGGACAACAAACTAAAGACAAAGCTGTTTTAAACAAATGAGTTTTCAATCTAGATTTTAAAGTGCGTTTAAATGCACTTTTACAACCGAGAGAATAGCACCAAGACTTTGTTCATTAAACAAGTATATACAGTACATACATTTTTTTCTAACACAGAGACTTTGTTGTAAATTAAATTTAACATTTTGGTTTAAAGTTAATATTCAGCTTGAGTAATGTGTTTGCTTCTGTAATGTTTATTTTTGGAAGCTTTGTTCTTGTTTTTCACAGTTTGTGCAAATTGTTGACATTTCTCTTTTGAATCGTTTAAGTTTACTCCAAGTTTCAATTGCAAAGCAAACCTATTGTCTCAAAAGTCTCTTGCTTTGTAATAACAATAATCATGTCATTTATCTCGGAAAGCCTCACCAAGTCTCAATAACTCTTTTTTTTCATGCGGATCCGACATCGGAATGTTTTTGGCTAATTCCATTTTAAGGAGTGTTTTGTAAAACAGAGGCAAGAGGACTAAGCAAATGATCGTAGTAAACAGGAGAAAACCTTGAGTGAAACGCCATACGCACAGCGACGTGGCTTACTTGGCACTGGGGCAGCAGGTAGGCCAGCACGATCCCAAGGTGGCCCTGTGAAGCCGCGCACAGTGGCGGTAAAACAAGAAAACGCGCGACGAGACCGCGCTCGGATTAGGGCAGAGAGGCTTGAAGAGGTTCTTATGAATTGCTTGTCCAGGTACGAAAAAGGTGCATTCAGTTAATCTCACAATGCAATCGACTCTCGATTATCCGCGCGCGGTTTATCCAATTTGCGGATGAACGTCGCACCTGAAATGTTGACGTAACTTAATAACTCGTGGATTTACCCTTAAGCCTAAATTAATCATCTAAAAACAGTTATACATTGTTATTCTTGTAAATGTTTATCACAAGTCTAGTGACATATAATGGGTCACTACGGCGCCACGCGCCATCTGCCGACAGAGAGAGAGGAGTTGCGTGTGTAGTAGCCCTCTCTGCCAGCAGAGCGCACGATGTCATGGAAGAGGTCCCTAGGGGGCATGGTTCTGGTGGCTGGCAGAGAAGGGGCATCTGAGGACGTAGCAGCCCGATTGGCTGGCAAGGGCACGTGACGGGACAGGGTAAGGATGTGGGCCAAAGGTGACAGGAGGGACACGTGGTGTAGGGCCCAGAACCTTCTGGGAAGTTACAGAAGGGGGCGTGGCCGAGGGCGGAGCCAGGCCACGCTGGGGGCATAAAAGGGAGGTCCCGGGGTCCAATTGGGGCTGTCTGCTGGAACCCGCCATGCTGCGTCAGGAATAGAAATCGGTCCAGTTCCTGAAGAAGCTTCCAACACGATGAATGAAACATCAGACATCATACTGAACAATACACGGCACTACCCGAAAACACATCAGAGGGCGAAGATATATGTTGTTATTATTATAATAAGTAATAATGATTTAATAGTAATCACTGAATAACATAATTCCATTCAGTGGCCTCCTCGGGGCTCCCGGCTCACCCCTCCGCTACAGAAGTCGACGATGACGTGCGCCGGCTGGGCCAGGGAGCGAACGCAGCCCACGAGGTTCTCCAGCTGCTGCCGTTTCCGCAGGGCCCTCGCCTCGGACAGCTCTCCTGCTCGCCGCACCGCGCCAGGCAACGCGCGGACTTCACGCGTGCCGTCCCAGAACCAACACAGGCAGGCAGCCTCAGCACAGGAGGCCTCGGCACAGGTGCCTCAACACAGGTAGAATCAACACAGCCATAATGCACAAGGCCTCAACATGATCTCAACAAACACAGCCGCACAGCCACGATACATGCAGCCGCAACACGTCACAGCCTCCAGGCTCAACACGGTGCTTCAACATACAAACCTCAATATGTACAACCTGAACACACAACCACAGTATGTGCAAACTCAACATTCAACACGAAATGGTACAAATATGACAACCAAGAATAGGCAATTCACGTGACAATTCACAGAATCGCCGTGGAGCGATTGATTCATTGCATGCGTAGCTTGCAATGAATCACTCCACCCCCTGGTCGAGGCTGCTAAGCCACGTCTTGCTCTGCGAGCCGGTCTCTCACTCTCTTGGCAAATTAATTAATGAAGACATGAGACAAGGTACGTTTCTAAACAACATGACATCTGACATATGTACTGCATCGAACAAAGATGGTCACTGGATCGCTGCACTTTCAGATGCGGTTCTGCGGCCGTCTGGAATGCTCTTCCTTCCGATATTTGGAAGCCAATGGAGCTATGCAACTTTAAATCATCATCTAGATTGAAAACTCATTTCTTTACAACTGATTTTTGTGTTTAGTTGGTTGTCCTTCCCCCTCACCTCCGATTATCACGGTTGGCTACGTACGGTGTGAAAGAAGTTCAACATACATTGGTTTATCCATTGTAATATAAACAATTTGTTCTGTAGCTTTGAATTTGTTTTCATCTTCAACAGATTACTCAGTATCAGTGACTACCTTACATGCTCCATTGATATGTCGTGATTTTCCTTTGGTCAGATTCAAACAGTTGCAATCTTCAACACGAAGTGCCCCAGGTGCAGTAAAAATCACCAATAATAATCAGAAAATCCCAAAACAGTCAAAGGCGTACCGGACGAGGAAGATTAATCCTGCATCACCAATAGGATTTGTGATGCCTTCCCACGTGCGTTTGTCCCGACATGTGTTGTATTAGTGACAATAACATTACCTTCCAAGTCACGCAACAAGATGACGTCAAAAGGCATAAAACATGTGACATTCATTGGTAAAGCCTTATCTATTATCGATTATCGCCAAAGATTTTAGCCTCGCTTTGATAAATTTGGCAAGTTGCCCTTTGCACAACTCGACACAAACATTCAATTTCTGTGTAATCACCCTCGTGAGAGTTACAGAGACGGGCAGCGCCAACGCATTTCAACCTTCGTTGGGAAGCTTTAACGAGAAGGGGAGACAACAGAGGAAGCGTGAACGAGAGCGAGAGCCGCGTTGGGGTCACGCCGCACCTCTGCGGCTCAGCGCTGCGAGCGGTTCGCCACGGAAGGGGACGTAATCCAGGCATGAAGCGCTCGCTGGGTGGGGATCAGCCCTGGGATCAGGGACCTCAAGGTCACACACAGGTGTTCGGCTTCAGCGCTCAAGATTAAACGGTGTCACAGTCCAAACCAAAACAGCCGCAATTCAAATGTACTGCTCCCCCCCACCACTGCCCCCCCCCACCACTGCTCCTCCCTACTGCGCCCCCCACCACCACATATGCCCAATACAGTTCCTACCCACACACGCGCTCACACCGTGTCTCTGTGCCACGCTCACAGCCGCCTCTCTCCAACGCTCTCTCTGCCCCGTAGCCTCCCAACACGGTCATCTTCAGTTCACAAGTTTTCACAACATACTGCCCATGTCGCTCAGCGTGCCATATCCCACCCGCATCCTTCATTCCCCTTCCGGCCCCTGCACATCCACACTTCAGTTCCGTTCCCCACCTAGCGCCCCCCACCGTGTTGTCCACCGCACACCCGATGCCCCAAACACGAGTGCCCCTGCATCGTGTAGGCACGTCTCCCCTCCACTAATCCCCAACAACTGCAACACAACCTCCTAGAGAATCCCCAGGGCGGATTTCACACATTGCCCTCCCTGCCCCCCCGTTCCCCCGGCTCCCCTTCACAGCCGTGGGACCTCACAAACAGGCAAGCTGGTCCCTAATGCCTTTGAGCCAGCAATTGAATTACCTTATAGGGCATTGTGTCTTTTGGCATTGCAGTGTCTTGTGTTCTTGCACTGCACTCTGTGGCACTGTGGACGCCAAACAAAACTGTAATGAAATTCTCCACGTAAATGGCATTACCACGTGGGAATCAGAGTGAGAATGAGCGTAGAATTGGTGTCTGAAGTTACACTTAATCCTTAGGGCAAATAACTCTGTGCTACGATGTTTTTTAATTCGATCATCTGCAGGGTTAACTCAGCCGATTATCCTTTCAGGGTCAATAAATCGAGCAACACTTTGAAGGAAGTCTACATTGTCGATTATATGGCAAAAACTGTGCCCTGCCAGAAGAATGTGGAATTTTCACAAAAGGTTTGGCAAGCCTCACCTCCGATTAGCACAGTTGGCTACGTGCCATACAAAACAAGTTCTAAGTGCATACGCACTTGCATACAAGCCAGTTTCATAAGTGCCGAAAGCAGAATTTAATGATTTGCCATTTAAATCAGTTTAAGCTAAGACAGGGGGAAAAATCCACGAAAGGTATTTCATGCGAGCGGCCACTGAGCCTTAAATGGAGATGAGCACTGACGCGAGACTGGACTGAGCGAAGACGCTTTGACTCCTTAAGCACACTCGAGCGCACGCAGCTGGCGAGCAGCAAGACGGAGAAGGTGGCCCTAGAGCACAAGCGCACCACCAGCAGGCAGCGCTAGCAAGGCACGGGTCATGCTGCAGCCGCCGTACACCTCGCCACATCCCTGCTACGGGGGCCGACAAGGCGACACGCAGCCACCTCGCTCGGCCCCACGCTCGCTTCAACGCTATCACTGCCGTCGTGAATGGCAAGGGTAATGACGCGGCCTCGCTCGTGCGTTTCTTACTTACTGGAAAGCATCGGGGGAACACCTCTGGACGTGACAATAACAAATGGTTAGCGTGGTCGCGGGGTGAGGGAGGGTGGCTTTTTAAGAAAATAATTAAAGAAAGATAAATGGAGAAGCCCTCGAGAATTCACTTGAAGTCGCTGACCGCATGGACAAGACACGAGAGAGCCATCTCTCTCAAGTGCACCTATGGGGGATTCTCTGGACGACGGGGGGGGGGAGAAAACCCCACGAGTGCGCACACAAACGGCCAAATGAGTGAAAGTCGGATGGACAGCTGTCTCTTGTGCTGGATTACGCCACAGAACTGGAGCCAGAGATAATCCGAACAGGATTTACCTGTCACAGGCCCTAGCCCACTGCAGGTCAGGAGGCAAGGTGACGAGTCGCCTCTGGAGCCCCTCACCTCCACCCGTCCATGATCTCACGTCCAGGCAGCTAAGAAGAGGGCCTTCATTGTGAAACCCATGAATGTCAGAGAGCGGTCAGTGGGACCACACCGCGAGATGATGCATAGCCATTACATAAATACCATATATAATCAGCTGTCGCATACTCGCAGCCAAATCCACATTTTTGACATTCAACTAATGCCGTGGTCTGGTTTTTGTAGGAACCTTAGATAGAAAAAATTAAATAATACTGTATTGTGGTAATATTCATATCAGAATTGCAAGCTAACCCATACCTTTATCGTTTTAAAGTGTCGGGAGATCACGAGGTGGCTTGGTGGCTCAGCACTCAGAGCGTTGAGCCGGTACCTCCAAGACCTGGGTTCACACCCGGGCCATGAGTTGATGGTCTCAATTAAGTCACCAATTACTGTACACAAAAAAACTGCCAGAACATTAAAATCTGATTTTGCATGTCATTTGGAGGATTAGAATCTCTTCCGTAGCCATTCTCTAACATATAGGCCCACTGCTGTGAGATATGCAAACTGCTTCTTCATCCCAAGCCATGATGCCAACAGCACAATTGAAAATATGTTTTTTTTAAGTAAAGCAACCACAGATCATAACAGCACTGTGTTTGCAAGAAATACACAACACACACAAAGTGAAGAGTCTACCCACTGCAATGACACCCCTGGAATACGTGTCACCGCATGCATCTCTACTAAGCTACAGGCTGACATTGACAAACTGTGATGAGTTTTGCCTCCGGTTATCTTCTGGGTTATCCAAACACGCAGCTCAGAGCTCCACACATTTCTAAGCAGCCTGGGCGAGCGAGCCACGTCACGTGTGTGCCAGCCAGCCCGCCTGGCTAACCCACCGGCTACGGCAGCGGCCGAGATCCACGTCGTATTTTTCGGCGAACGTGGGAGTTACGATCCATCGTGCCACGGCGAGAGGCGGGGGGAGGGCCCCATCAGCCGTCCCCGTTGCAAGCGGCGTACACTATCTCCGGGGAACAGCTGAGAAGTGGGCGAGAGCTATCAACGTGCGGCGGTGGAAGAAACAAAATCGATACGAGTTTAATAACCGCACAAACTGAGCACCGCGAGAGTCCCGGTGCTCGGCCGAATGGTAACGAAAGCAACAGCGTAGCAGCAACTGCGTAGCAGCAACTGCGCGATCCGCCGTTCACTTATCCGCTACCGAGAATGTGTCAAGACTGCGGAGCGCGTGCCGCTGGAGTGCCAGATCGTAGCGGAGTTTGGCAGGAGCCCAGAAGAACGTCCAATGAGTGGGGCTGCGTGGCTCCTGGTACAGCCGTACACCAAACCTGGCGTGGTAACATTTCATCCGGAGTGTTTACCAAGCGCGGGCCTGAACGTAACGAAGTCTTTAAAACAAAACAAAAATCCAAAACGGTTGCAGTTTCATTCACCGCCTACGTTTCCATCCAGATATAATTGCACACGTACCGCCATTTCGTAAATCCACTGCTGGAGGATGACCTCACCATGCTGTGCGAGTGATAGGGGTTTGTTTGACAACAATCAATTTTTTTCTAAATGGTTACGAAGTTTTTTTTATTTATGCAGAAATTGATTTCCTTGAAGCGTGCTGCATTTACTAATCAAACTTCCAAAGTATGCTAAGGTCCGGCACGCATATTGGAGATTTGCACAGCAGCAGAATGTATAACGCTTGTTTCACATTCAGATACATTTATCTGATACAGACTGCCAACTCAAAACAGAGCCCACTGTGTTGTTGTTTTTACAATTTCTTCTGCGGGAGGTTTGTCTGGATTTGAATATTCCTGCGATGTATTTGGTAGCATTGATCGACCTGCACTAACCAACGTGGTGAAGTATGGTCAAAACAACCCCCAAGACAGGTATTGAATCCGGAGGCTTTCACCCAACAGTATATTGACCAAAGGCAGAAATCTTTTATGATTTTATTTATGCTGCCAAAGCTTCACACATCAGTGAAATTTAATTCAGAATGCCACTTAAAATTATACCTGCATAGACCATGGTGTTTTAAATTGCGTTAACAATTAGCAGTTTGATAAGTGTAAAATATCAAGTTCAGTGAGGAAATTGCTTTGATCAGTCATGGGTGCCTGTGGCAAATATTGGTGCTGTGAGTGTGGTACGCAAATTTGGCCAATCTTCACAAGAAATGCCATCGCAGCCACATAACCCAAAGGCACCAAAGACATGAAAAACAACCCACAGAGGTGGCGAGCTTCTCAGTCGTCTCTTGAGACGCCGGTGTGATTTAATGTTTGATGTATTCCATGGGCAGACTTCTGTGCCTGGAAAACGCATCAGGCTCTCAAAGGGAACCCAATCTGCTGGGAATGGCACATGAGGTTTCTCCCCGGATGTGAACGTTCTCATCGCGTCCTCCACGCCGTATGCATCCCATGGAGATCGAATGAAAGGCCATTTATAATGGGCACTTAAGAGCACCACGTCTGGAATAACAAAGAGTATTCATGCCCTTCGAGGGATTCTGGTGCGGTGTAACGGGGAGTACCCTAGACTTGGAATCCAGAGGCAGCGGGCTCGATCTCCTGACACAGCAAAACAATTGGCAAGTTTCTTAAATCCCTCCTGCCTTTGTCCAGCTACGGAGTATAAATGGGTACGGCACGGTCAGTCGATCGTCAGCTCCCGTTTGGTGAAGTGTGGGCACCCCCACCTCCTCCAGGATGTCTGGTCTGCGCAGAAAGAGTAGGCCAAGATACCCTCCCCATAGGAGGGACTCTGCAGAGCTCCCTCGAGTGGGGGTCCTTCTGCCAGAAGTGGCGTCACAAATTGCAGGGCTGCAGTGTGCTGTTCGTCAAAGTGAATTCACAGCTACATACTCTGGCACGCACACGATCTGATGATTTCTATCCACTGCTTATAATTGGATCGTATATTATACAAAAACGTCAGCATTCATTATTGGTGTGTTTAAGTTATCGTGCAAGGCCCTTGAACTGAACTGTAGTAATTTCAACTTGGGGCTCCTATAATTTAAAAGTTAAGTAGGACCATTGGGGAAAGCAGTGACAGCTCAACTGAGCAACTGCCCGGCACACGTTCCAACTATTCATCATCCAGGGACGCTTCTTGCTGTCACGATGAGAAGTGACTATAAATTATTGGCTGTCAACTTCAAAGTCACAAAAAACGAAAGTGCAAAAACAAAGAGAATGCTTTCAGGCCATGGCTCCAGCGTTTTCAAGTAGCGGCAAAACATAACAGGGTCTTTCGCTCCGCGTAGATTTCTGTAAACAAGCACGAGTCACGGCCTTTGGAGCGTAACGACGCTATCGTCGTGGATATAGCATGCAATGTCGCACCACTGTCTGGATGATAAAGGACATTACAACAGCTTTTGAGCCCAATTATTCATCTATAATACTAATAGTTTACACTTATAAGACGCCATTTACAGAAGCCTATACAGAATAAATTCCGAAATCACAAAGATGTAGGGATGTGTACATGAAAAATATGGGTGAATGAATTTATAGACCAATATTTATTCTTAAGCTCAATAAGATACAATCTTTGAACCGCGTGTGTAAGATGGTTTTCTGTTCGGATGTTGTATGTAATGGGTTCGCATTACCCGCTTTCCAGCCACCAGAACCAGCCACTACATTTACCACAGTTAAAGAGATCAATTTTTCTAGAATCCAATCGTGGAAATGCATTGCTGTACGCGGGGGGTGAACCATTACACTCCTGATGAAAATGGCAAGTTATTTTTTTTTAAGTGTAACATCTCATTTTCGCTGATGGTCATCAACAAAACTGCCACAACGCACCGACAGTAAATATAGCTTGTCGAGAGAAAATTACTTTCCTTGAACGGTATTTCAAATGGAAAGTGTGACACGGTAGAATTCCTGAGCACTGCTCTTCATCACACTGGCCAAAAAGGCAGCCAAGTGATGGGCTGTGTAAGCAACGGAGACCCCAAAGAAACAAAACAATTTGGGTCTTAGGCACTGGGCCATGACAATCTTAAGCCAGTTCAAATTCTTCCACTGCGGTGCACAACGCCTCGAGACGCAAGGTCGGCTCATTCGGGGGCCCTGACTCTGGCTCAGTACCAGCGCGGCAGGATAAACTGCGACCTCCAGACGGACGCTAGGCATCCCTGAACCCTCACAAGGAGGCAACGTTTAACGGTCATGTCCTATTAAACGTGTATACATTTATTTAAAAAAAACTTTACAGAGCTCGCTGATGCATTTTCAGGTTGCTAGGAGCTTCTTCAACTGAGTTCCTGAAGAAGCTCCCAGCACGTGGAACGGAACGTCGGACACTGTGGCAAACAGCGCATGGTACGACCAAAAAGCAGCCCATCAGAGGGCTGCTGTACAGCGCAGCCACAAAACCCTACGCGGTGCGTTAGTACAGACATGACGTCATTGCAAAGCACACGATCGCGTGCTGCTTAATTGAGCCTCCTCGTTAAATGCGTCATGAAATGAACAGTGATTTTACGTAAACGCACTTACTTACACGTAAACAGAGCCATACGTTACAATTATAGAAATGAAAACAACTTAATAATGACAAGTTGTTGGTTACAAACCAATAAAACATACATGCGATGGCAATAAAATAAACCACAAACATCGCACACGATCACTTTTGTTCACTCAAACCTGCCACTCTCATCGTCGTCGCCGTTTCTGAACATGCCCCGCTATCCAAGTGACATTTCACAGAATGGAAAATCTGTTCAAAGTGATGGAAGATTTTTTAAAAAATGTGGAGGTGTTCTCCCGCATTCTGCCATTCATTAATTTTAACAGCCAAGGGGCAACACTCAGTTTGTCCTCTGCAATTTAAAAATAGCGTGCAAATCTTGTGAAAATGTTCCACTGCTTAGAAAAACGGAACGTCTTCACCCACTCACGTGTCATTTGATAACGAGCGCGCACACAATTTGTAATTGCGCTGCTCTGTGAAAATCTGCTCGACGAGCACTGAAAGTGACGCAAGTGTGGAATGTTGCATTTCGTTTCTCCCAAATCCAGGCAATAAGTCTTGCCTTGTTGGATTAAATGTGACCAAGACAAAAACAAAGCCGGTGTGCTTTGAATCTGGCCTCAGGGTTGGATGAAAAGGACACTGCGGACGGCTTCTTTGAGGCCGTGTTTCCAAACACAGCAATCATTTGCAAGCCCTCGTTTTGTCACAAACCCCAGTCACCGAGATGCCAGCAGCCATGGCCACCCGGCCAAACAATGGAATCTCTCGCTGCTGGCAGCACGTCTCAGGTCTCGTCACTCCGACGCCTCGACTCCTCTTACCGAGCGAACCAACTTTGACGAGCAATAACACATTCAATACCTCTTCGGGCGCCGACGAGTAATAGAGCCAAATGTAATACCCCGACACCTTTGACCTGCCTGTGACCTCGAAACAAAACGGACAATTTTGCAAGACATTTTAACTAGCGTCTGCCAAGCATATGGAACATTATACTCGCAGTCGCCCTAGACGGCCACGCTGGCACATTAATGAAGAGTGGGCGGACAAGGCGTGCCTTCGCTAAGCACCCGACTTTCGCCACCCGAGCTCACTCCTCGTCTGTTCTCAGTCACGGAGCTGAGGCCTCCGAGGACGGCATGGCGGAGAAGTCTGGGGGGTGACGCGTTAAGTCACCGGCGCAGCGGCAGGTAAAGCGGCGAGCACTCGAGTCGCACGCATTGGTACCAGCTGGGACCACAGGCACGGGGCTACCTCGGCCCGATTGTTGGCCAAGTAGCGCTGCTGCTGAGTGACGTTCGACGCAGGCCCGATAAAAGTGTTAGCACCTCTGTTCAGACAAGCAGAAATGGCCTTTTTAGGCCCCCAGAGGTGTGGCGTTAGAGCCCATCACACTTGAACAAACAAACTTCTTTTCAGAGCGCAGCGCTGGAGGTATAAGCCAAGGCACGGGTACATATCCAGTTTCAAGTCGCGGTTAATCAACCGAGGAGAGGCAGAGAAAGAGCGGCAGAAAAAACCCATTTAACGAATGAGCGCTCTTCAGATAAGCTCAATCATGTGCCAATAACGCAACGTGGGTGAAGCCGAAGCAGCCGGAAGGGAACGGCTGAGGGGAGGGAGGGAGGGAGGAAAGGTGATACAGCCACGGCTGCCACCCGGCCCCTGGGGATGTTTCTCCAATAGCGAGATGTCCCGGCAAGCGACCGTAATCCACGCCCCGAGTCGGCTCAACCACCTGCCATGCTCCCAGCCCAGGCTGAGTTTAAATCCCCCTAACAGCGGGTTGCAGCGCTCTGCAGGGTGGAGCTGGATTTGATGTTGCCCGCCCCAAACTTAGCTGAGACAAAACGTCCCATCGGTCTTCCAGTCGACCGATTCATCGCCCCTCACAGCCACCGAAATCGTCTACCTCGTCTCGGTCTTGAGTCATCTGCTATCTGGCGGCTATAATTTTGATTTGTTCTGGGGAGATATCATTGATTTCAGTGTTAAAATAACAAAAAATTATCTTGATTTGAATTGATGCCTTTTTAATTAAGTGTATAATTTATAATACTGCTAGAACAGTTACCAAAAAATATGCAAGTAAAGCTTAATACCAGGAATTTAAAAAAATTACAACTTGAAAAAAAAATAATTCTGCAAGAGGCGGAAATGAAGATCGACTCGTTAATATTTTCCAAAAAATACAGTTAAGTAGAAACAACCAAATGAAAATGCCGAATCATTGGGTCGTGTTGAGAGCCACGGGTTTCCACTGCTGCACTCAACAGGGCTTGGAGCCACGGCACGGCCACCTGAAGGAGCCCGCCAGCTGGGAGCAGTGAGATGAGCACCGAGAGTAGCGCACTCCAGCGCCAGGAGGCATCTGCGACGCCGCCATCACTCAGCGGTAATTCAGGGGAAGATAAAACAAAAAGAATGCCTCTGAGGGACCACCGCAGCGGAGACGACCACTTGGGCAGTTTTATTATTTTATTATATCTCTTTTTTTGCAAACGGTGGTTTCAGTTCACGGAAAGACATCACCACTCACCAAAGTTGCACTTTTACTTAAAAATGTATTTTGGAGGGTTGAAGTTGTCGGATGAAAGAAAGGTATTTGTAAGACCGACTGTGAGCTCTTCTGTGAATAGCTATGATGATAAGAATATCATCTATGTATCCATAATAGCTCCACAATGCCGACTTTGTCAGGATGGCCATGCATTGGAATGTTCAAGTCCTTAATACGAAGGGGCTTTGCGTGCGACACAAACAAACTGGAGTGCCTGGAGAACACCCACGGCATTGGGAGGAATCGTGCTCCAAGGTCCGCACAGATGGTTCACTAACCCACCAGCTGTGTTGCTATCTCGCAGCTCGGTGAGATTGGGAGCTTCGCAAATCTGTGTAAACCCACTGAAAATCGCTTCACAAGTGCTGAACCACACCACATCCCTCCCATTGTCCCTTTTCCCAGGTTTCTGACCAACTTGCTCTACTGAAGAATATTGTAATCACACCGATTTCACGTTCAGTGGTGTTGTTTGTTGTGGGCTGCTTCACATGTTGGGTTCTGTGCCTTTGCTCAGCAACCGTGATTAAAAATAGAATTAAGTATTGTCTGAAATGAGGCGTCACTCCTTCTTAAACAGCAAAAAAACAAATAAATCAAACAATGATCTCACACTATCTAAAAAAAACAGCAAATGGGCTAGAGCAGAAAACTTCACTCGAGCGGATCGCAACAGACGAGTAAAACTGACGAGTTAAACTAATGAGAGCTGAAACGAAGCGGAGAGGAGGGGAGGGCCAGGGTAGAGGCGGTGAACTAAGGAACGATGACTCCCACGTGCACATGTCGGAGATGAGTTTTACCACAGCTGCAATCGCCATGGAACAATGAAGTCAAAAAGCAGAGGTCTCCATCGGTCAATGGAGGGGGAATGGATGGTGGTGGCGGCGATGACAATCGGTACCTTCTTCAGGGTTCACAGCCGCGGGATAGTCACCCCACGGAAGAGTGATTTGACAGCAAGGGTGGGGATCCAGACACGCCTCGATGCCCGCTTCCTGACGGCACGGAGAATCAAAACACAAGCAACGGTCAGCCAGTGGCTTGCGACGTGTCACAAAGTCACCGCCATTGGGTTTTTACACAATTGTATTATTTATATTTTACACAATTGTATTATTTATATTTTACACAATTGTATTATTTATATTTTACACAATTGTATTATTTATATTTTACACAATTGTATTATTTATATTTTATACAATTGTATTATTTATATTTGGCTGCATGAAGGAAAGGGGAGCGGCGGCGTGGTGGTTCGCACGCTGCGCTATGAACCCGGCGACTTGAGTTTTTGACTCCCGGACCTGGCTAACGTCAGTGGTAAGTGACATCTAAACCGGTCCTGGGCCTCCCCTCCCCCTCTTCCCTTCACCAATTCACACTGACCAGCGTGGTAAAATATGATCAAACAACCCTCAGGACTGACACATCATAGATTGTATCCAGCAGTGAACTTAAAGGGCCAGACATTAAACAAAACAGCTAGGATACAGTGCAGGTCGCTGGGCAGGAGGGTGATTATATATAAACCATGAGTTCAAACCATGTTCGGGGTCAACAAAGTCATCATCATCGTCCCTTATAAAGTCAAAAACATGCGTACCACCGGAGAGCCTTTTGCATGGGAAATTTCGACCACTGGCTGAGGATCGCCAACAGAAACCCGCACGTAGACACACCCCACCGAGCATTGATTTCACAAAAGCTACCAATATTTAAAAAGTGGAGCACCTTGAGTTTTGCAAGCGTGGGGCGAGGGCCGCCTTTGAAATGCTTGTCAAGACTCGCGGAAGCTGTTCGGCTGCTGCCGGCGGCGGCGGAGGCAACCTGCGGAGCCGCCTTGTCGGGACCCAGGGCCTCGGGGTTTACGGGGCACGCGGGCCCCGGGCTTGCGGAGGACGGAAGCGGCGTGGCGTGCGTTGGGGGCAGGTCGAGGGGCTGCAGACCGACCCCCGCGGCCGCCTGCCTGACGGCCGGCACGGCGCTCACGCGGCCGTACCACGCCGTGACGAGCGGCACCGCCAGCAGGGCCTCGGCCTGGCCAGAGGAGAGGAGCTGGGCCTGCGCTCGTGACACAGCCACCGACGAGCGTTACGAATCGACAAAGCGCAGCTGCCAACAACAGCGGTACAATTCAAACACGGCCAAATTGAGATTCGTAATGGATTTTTTGGGTGCGGTCACGTAATGATCTGGCCAAAATTTGTTTTGTGAAGACCCTACACCAGCCGACACGGCCAAACAAATAAAACTTTTCACGTGCGCAAGAGTTTAGCGTGCCAATTATTATTGTTTTCACTCACCGGTAGCTTGGAAAAATAATTCTCAAAAACGAATATCAATTAGATGTGACGGTTCATTTGAAAATACATCATCAGGACAAGACCCAGGAAGCCAGAATTAAAATCCACGAGACTCGTTATAGAAATGTAGCTACTACGGGTACAGTTAATATAACATTTAAAGACTTTAGATGCTGCGAATAAAATGTTATAAACACAGTAAAATCTCTCTAAGCCAGAATCAGTGACGCCAGATTGAGGTTTCCCAGAATAGCTGCTGGGAAAAGGAAAAAACTACAGAGAATAAAGAAAACTCCATGGGGGGATCTTTCTTTGCAGGAGCACTGCACAATTTTTATACAGAAGCCTCTGGAGCTATTGCCTTTCTAAATCATCTACATTGAAAACTAGTTTATTTAAAACTGCTTTTTGTGTTTAGTTTCTCGTCCTTCCCTCGCACGTCCGGTAAGCACGGTTGGCTACGTACGGTGCGAATGAAGTTCAACGTACACACATACACTTACATCCAAAAAAGATTACAAGGTTGTGACCATCAGAGCGAGCGCGCTACAAACCGAGGCGCCCCGGGGGCGTGCACGGGTTCACCGATTGCATCAGTCGATCACATGACCTGCCCGCGGTAGCCTTGCAGTGCCTCGGCTTCAGACTTAAAATGTCTTTGTAAAGTAGCGCAAACATTTAAATGATGCAAAATGTTTGTATTTATATGTTTTTAAAAAATCAAGTGCCACCTTTGAAATTTAGCGACACATATTGAGGCCAAAAATGCATTAGCAGATAAAGCCACGGAACAAAAACCAATTAAATAAATTCACATTTCCTGAGCCTGCAACGCAACCGCACAACTGCGCATACTCGCCAGCGATCACGTCAGTTTCCACCCTGGCCAAGCGCCGAGAAGGAGAGGGCAGCACTCACCAGGAGGAGGTGCACGCAGGGGAAAAGGACGAGATCCGTGAGGGTGAAGTAGAGGCCCTCAGCGAAGACGTGCTCCAGCGTGGGCAGCTGGGCCGTGACCACGCGCCGCACGCTGGGGGCCTCGCGCCCGGGCCCCGCGTCGCTCCCCACGCACGCCAGCCGCGCCAGAGCGGCCGCCAGCTCCACCGTGCTCTCCTTGGCAGAAGAGATCCGGCGTGAGCACGTCGTCTGTAAGGAGCGCTCTCGCCAATAGCAGCTGGTGATTCGGTAAAAAAAGTTAACAAGCCTGGCTCTGTTGATGAGCACCCAAAAGATTGTTAACTAGTGCAGAATTGTATTGCTTAAACAAATGCTGTATTATACTATCGGATTGGAAAGCAAATAGTCAGATGCACTAGAACATTTTTAATTAACATGTGTAGATACATAATGGAATTCTGCTTACATTATCGTTAACACAGATCAACAAGGATCAGAAAAATAGAGAAACATGGGTAAACACTTTTCACTTTGACACCCGCAAGTACATTTGACTCCCTATTAAAATTGAGAAACGCTCATTGGAGGCCTTGATTAAGCAGTGTACAATTCCACATTAATATGACAGGTGCGAGTCCATCCACTACGACGATCATTGTTGGCTTCCCACAAAGTGGTGCGGGTCACTCTCAATGACCCCTGTGTACTGGACTAGGAGTGACCCAGCACTGGCCGAGGACCAGCACAAGGGCCCACGCCATCAGTGCTCACGCTCCGGAAGCCATGAGGCTGTCACGGTTTGCAAGGTCGGCTAAGGTCAAGTCGTATCGCTCCGATCAAGAAGCGAGTTCAGGACTCCGGGTCTGGATTCCGTGAGGTGGGTTTGGGCTCTACGCAATTTCTCTGGCCCAGCACAGTGCAAGCATTGTGCCAGCATGCTTCCAAACGGCTGTGAAAGTGAGGCATTGGTGTTACAGTTGGTCCGTCCACGTGCTAGAGAAATTCAGTGCAGTTTCTCAGTGCATCGTATGTTCTACCTGGCTTGCATCACCGCACATGGCCGGCTCCTGCTGCTGCTGCTGCTCCCGCTGCTGCTGCTGCTGCTTCTGCTGCCGTCCCCGCAGCTTAACGCGCCGTAATTTGTCGTCGTTGTGCACACGGACAGGCTCACCCAGCCGACGCTCCAGCTCAAGCACCTCTAAAACGGTGGTCAGGATAGGATGGGGATATATATATATACACACACGGTTCGGTGACATGCAAGACACAGAAAAGATACATGACATTAAATTTGTGTCTGCATTTCATTTGGCTAAATTCCAGCTCTCAGAATGAAAATATCAGATTGAATGTTACGCAAGAAACCATTAATCCCATATGCAGATCGAGTGGAAAGGTTCACCCTTCTCCTGTGTGTGGCAGTTGTCTTTTGATCGGATCTCAGAGGTAGCTCCGAGGAGAAATCCGCTTCTGTGGAGCATTCTCTAAGATGAAGGGTTGCAATGCAATCGGCTTTCGCGGCCAATATTATCCATAAAAGGTTTGTCACTTAAACAAAACATGCCAGTTTGTTATTAGCACAGCACACCGGTGTGTTGGAGAGTAAACCCATAGCATTCATATTTCGAGAATGACGTTTCACCAGTAATTACAACCAGCATCATCAGGCAAAAGCCAAACACACCGGTGAGTGCTGTACTAGTAACGAATTCGCATGTTTTGTTGACGTGACAAACCTTACTAATTGGCTGTGTCGGGCGGTGATCCAACCCAAAAAACCTCGATTATGCGTTGCACTGCTCTGCGAGACATTCGAATGGATTCTAATTCGTCTCGTGACGTGGACGTGGGGGGGGGTGAAGACGAAAAACGAAAACGAATGTGGAACGTCCCGGTTCAAGAGTGGAAACGGGAGAGCAGTTCCGCTACACGTGGGACTGCTGGTGCGTCCCATCGCTTCACAGCCGTGCGGAGGGCGGGGAGGGAGGGGGGCACCTTGCGGGAGAGAGGACCGGCGACACGGCGGACCGCTCCGCACGGCGCCCACGAGCGACTGCACGGCGGCTGGGAAGGTGACCTCGCAGAGACGAGTCCACTGGCTCACCTGATCGCACGCGACGTCACGGCAGCACGGGGGAGGGCAAAGTCAAAAACACTCAGCAGCTGACCCTGCAACCTCAAGCACGACCCTATGAAAACAGGCATGCCTGTACAAATAATAAACAATAATTATTATTAATATATTATCATTGTTGCTGTTGTTGTCAAGCCAGGCAATGTATTTTAACTATCGCTGAAATGTTTACTTTGTAATTGGTTGGTTGCTCGTAAGTTTGGCAGCCAACCCCCTCTCGCGTACCCTGGTGACGAGCACCACCCATCGCTCATTTACCAGGACTGGTTTTACCCTTTTGGCTGTGCTTGACTTGGAATTCGTTTAACTGTGGAAGTAAAACCAGCAATGTCCATGGTATGCCCACCAGTGCAGCAAAAGCAAGGTCGGTGGTGAAATGTTGTCCTCAATAACATTTTACGCGAGTATTTTGGACAATGTAAATCAACGATAATTCATGTTTCTCTGGAGATGACGCGGGATTTGGAGTTCTCAGTTTCCCGACCAAACGGGCGCTTTGAGCACATCCCAAAGGCTCGACGTTTACAACTCATTATACACCGCGACGCCACTTATCGGAAGATGACCTCAGCTATATCTCCTTCCTGCTTAAAGGAGACACAGCTTGAGGACACAATAAGTGGACGGGGGAGCAATTTCAGGATAAGCATCGGTCCACCGTTGGCCCTTGGGAGCAGCTGTAAAAATTCCCACTGAGCAGGTGCAATGAAAATTCTTGGAAGCGCCAACTCCTCGGAGGAAATGTATAATTATCTTTGAGATTCAACACAAAATAATCAACTTTAAACATTTACCATTGAGATAATTTACCCACTCTTCGTTTATTTGTCTCCGAAATATCCAATGATGACTTGAGTTTATCTCTTTTATTGCAAGAAAAATAAGAAATAGTTCCTTACTCCAAACTTATCAGCTAGGAATTAAAGGATTGCGTGTAATTTTTTTTAAATAATTTAACGTGGAGTTTGCGGGTCTCTCTCCCCATAGTCGCGTAAGGATTTTTCTCCGAGTCCTCCGGTTTTTCCCTCCACATTTATAAAATATGCGTTTAAGATTGTTTGGCTGCTATACATTTCCACATGATTAGCCACTTCGTTGAGGTATCATTTGTGATAGCCAAGTCGCTTCTGAAAAGAGAAGTATAGCTCAGTGGGCCTTACCTGGTACACTTTTAAAAACAGTTCCATTATAGTTGCTAGTTAAACACGCACGGCGAATCACGAACATTTTGCTCAACAACGCAGTGCTTATTCGAGCCACGTTCCACGTGATGTCAAAGTGTTCAGGGTGTCCTCAATATCTGCTTGTTCTTCGTACGGAAATATTTTTCATGCAGCCACGGCACGTGCTGTTGCGTTTCGAAAGAGAGCATCGTGGGACTGCAAGTGAACTCACGGTGACCCTCGCAGCATCAGCAGCTTAACTTGTCTAGAGATCGCACGGGGGTGCCGTGCGCCAGATGACCTGACTAGTGAAAAGGTATTCCTCAGCCACGGAAATCCTCCACGAGCACCTTTTCCAAACAGACTCGATAGCAGCAAGCAGGGCGTCAAGATTGTTACCTGCGATTCCCCGCACGCCGATGCAACCTGTCAAACGCAACCCTCATGAAACCACGCCACCCTTCACTCCCGCAGCGCCACACAACACAATCTTCATCTATAAACACTTTAGTTCAACAACTTTTGAGAAGAAAAATATGTTCGCTGCAGTGTCTCTGGCTTAAAAAATGCAAAGCTATAGGTAGATGATCCCTCTACCCCTCTCGAGGGTATATTGGGCCTACTACTCCTGTTCCACGCTGGGCAGATGTGTTGGAGGTAGTTGTGGATCGAGGTGAGGAATCAAACTCAGGGCACCAGGTTCTTAGCACCAGGCGACAACCACACTCCACTGCCCCTATCGTGTAAACATAAAACACTCCCAACACCCTGACTACAGAGTACAGTGCGCGCATGCGTGTGTTTACACGTGCTGGAATTTAATTAAACATATTATCGCTCCAAAGACGAAAGGCTATTCGATGAAAACTCCAAGGAGGGGGTATAAAGAATTAACCGCTTCAGTATTCGAGGGAACGTGAATATTGCATTGGGCAGGTGGCCAGCGAATTGGCTGCAGGCAGCTGTTATCTCAACAATGGACAGGATCTTTCAAAGACTAAAGCTAATAAGATTAAATGCTACGGTCAAACCCAGTGCATGGCTTCGCCACGAGTAAACGTGGAAGAGGTTTCTGTTGTGCGTTTGGAGAGGGCTCCGTAGTGGGCATCTCCGCCGGGGCTCTGTGAAGTGACTTCGCGGTGACTTTGCTTGAGAGCGCACTCGTGGACTCCACTGCAATGAAGATTAGCCAAGGGAAGATTACGAGAAAATATCCTTTGGGGAAAGCAAAAAAAACTGTGCAGGCCCAAAATCCATACGTTTCAAACATTTGCTCAAATTAATTGCGAGCAAAAAAAAAGACCATTAACTATTGATGGTTTTTGCTTACTAATATTTTAGTAACTTTGTAGTAAAGTGTTAGACTTCAGTTCACTGCTTTACAATTGTACAATTTTCTCAAACAAAGTGATCTTCATTCCATTTAAGGTCACGGATGTTAACAGCTCGAAATAAAAGCATGGTGGGGGAGCAGTGGCACAGTGGTGAGCACACCGCACTCTGAAGCTGGCAACCTGGGTTCGATTCCCGGCCACGGCTAACATCACCAGTAGGCGAGCGATGTCTGAATCCATTCAGGGCATTCTCCTTCCCCAACCTGCACTGACCGGCATGGTGAAGTATGGTCAAACATTCCCCCCATGACTGACGCAACATGAGGGAACATTCATCAAAAAATTGGATCGATGAAGGGCTGTAAATGTTTCACTGTACATTTTTTTTAAATTATGGAATAATACAAATTTTACATTAAAAAGTCACACTGCTGGTTCTGTTGCATTCACACACAAAGTTCCCTGACATAATACCAACATGGCATGTTTGGGACTTAGCGGATAAACCACTTCCTGTGAGATCTACCACACCTCTGTGCCACGCTTGTTCTCAGATTGTACATTTCTGTTATCTAGATTGAAAACTCATTACTTTAGAACGGCTTCTTGTGTTTAGTTTGTTGTTCTTTCCTTAACACCTCCGATTAACACGGTTGGCTATGCACGGTGCAAAAAAAGTTCAACGTGCATACATACATGTGCTCAAACGACTTCAAATTGGTTAAACAAAACAGTTATATGGTCTTAGAATAATGGAGTTGTTTTTATTTGTTATCCCTGCATTCTTTCTGTGTCGCATCCAGATCACTCTAAATACACTTGGGCGTTTAAAGTAAGTTTATCCAGGTAGATAAAACTAACAAAACGCAGCTGACCATAATCTCCAAGGGGGGCAGAAAAACAACAAAGATCAAAAACCGATGTGTGCGGCAGACAACGTGCAGCTGGCCAAGTGCAGAGGAACAGACGTGCAGAAGCACTTTCACATCATGGTACGTCACGAGCGTAACTTTATTCCGGCGTCTTGTGTCGAATTCATAAACTAAATACTAAATGTTTGAATGTTTCTCCAAAAGTACAATGCACTCACGCGTGGAACAATAACGCACGCGTTTTATATACGACACCGTTTTGTCATCGTATCGTGATCAGCTTCTGGATTCACTACTTAAATAATCGGCTCTTGCAATGTAGCTAGTGTACAGTTTACATCACAACCTCGTTAAAATATATATTATCGTATTGGAATTGTGTAATGTAAAGTCCCTTTTTCAATCCACTGAAAGTTATACTCCTTCACAACGCTGGTAGGTGCAGGTTGAGGGCTGGGATCATGGATGTGGGACAAGGCCAGTTTTCCCGTGGGACACCTTCCTCCTACCCAGCGATATTCACTTCTAGGACTCCAGGAGAACGATAACGCACAAAGTTAATAGGTAAAATATGCCAAAGTACCTTGGCCAGACGCAAGTCGGACAGCACAATGCAGCGACGTGGCCGAGCGGTAGCGAGCTTGCCGCTTGTTGCAGACGCCTGTGGTCTCGACCCGTAAATAATGAAGCACCTTCTGCTGCTTCACAGTAGACGTTAAATGTCACCCCGTGAAAGATATTCGAAAAAGAATAGGCCACGTGTGTTCTGGTGTCAAGGTTCCAATTTGCCAAGTTTGAAATTTATCTGCAAATTAATGAACCGGGTAAAATCACAAAGCAAACTATACCCACCTGTAAAGCATAGCACCCCCGTGATAGCTTTTGTGCTTTCACAAAAGGTGCAAATACCAAATGTACAAGACGACACCGTCTACTTGAGCATTCCACTGTTGCACGAGCCCACGTTCAAGCGCGCACTCAACACCGCGCCGCCGCATCGCCGGCGGGGCGGCGTGCAACGGGCCCTACCTCGGCGCAGGCCTTGAGGCACGTCTGCCGGAAGCCCAGCAGCTGCAGCAGCGTCGCTCGTCTCCTGGCCGCCCTCTGCACCAGGAAGCGAAGCACCACGGCGAGCCCGGCCCGGCACAGCTCGGCGCCGGGCCGCTCCAACTCGGGCGGCCCGGCGCGCTTCCCTGGCTCGGCCGAGCCGTCTCCGCTCGGCGTGCCCGGGAGCCCGGACTCGCTGTCCGTCGGGCCGACGCGAGCGGAGCTCTGCGGGCCACCCGCCCCGTCCGAGGCGTCATCGATCAGTGCGGGCAGCAGACAGCGCCGGACGATTGGCGGGAGGTCCGAGCGTCGAATGGCCGTAACGTGGAGGCCAGGCGGCGCCCAGGTCGGCGTGCCGTCGATCGCTGCTCCCTCCTCTCCGGACACCAGGTGAACCTGACAGCCACAGCAGCAGCCACGCTTGTCATGTTCTCGTATGGTATGGTTTATGAGACGGTTTTTTAGGTTTATACTCTTCATTTTTTCGTTAAAAAAATTACAATTCCATCCCAATTGTGTTGTGGGTATCACATGAGACAAAGCATTCATCAGGATCGCTCGCATAGCAGTGGAACCCTTCGTGTTAGAGAACGGCCCACAGAACTAGATATCAAAGAGGTACCTTCTAGAAACCTTCAAGTGACCTAAGATTGACAAACAAGAGGGCAGCACTTTCCCACTTGTTCTGCATGAGAGTTATGTTCATTGCTCGACAGTAAAAATAAAATTTTCGAGCTAGAATTTAGAACCAAATTTACCCATGCAGTAGTACTTCATAATGAAACACCAGTATATATTCACGTGTCTAAAGACAAGTATTTTCAGTCGCCGCATTCTGCCGGCTGTACTACTGAGATTGGAAACATTGACATTGACAAAGCAAATGGAACGCAGGCTGAGCACGTCCGAAGCGTCTGTCAAGCCAGTGAGTTGGCATCCTGCCGGGTTGCATCATGCATGCTCGCAGGTTCCCGTCTCCCATGTTTGCCATGTCCTCTCATTCCACTATGGTATCCCTGCAGAGCATATCTTAGTACGTTTGTAGGTTTGTCGAGAGATGCATGCGTGGAATTACGCCGAGACAGGAAAACGCACACATGGACGAGAGAACAAATATTTATCAGAGACATCGCATAGACTTATAGAGACGTAGGTGCTTGGGCAAAACACATCACACGACGCGATTATGTGTCTGATGCAAAAAGCCCACATCACACACGCAAAGGACATCCCACGATGAAGGGCATTTGGCCCCCACTCTGCCACAGCGAGGCGACAGATGGTAAGAATTGAGTCATGCACACTTACCCTGAGGACGCTCTAAACAACGACCACTGTCAGAAACACTCGGCTTTAAATCAATGTTTGTTAACAGCGACTGCAGCAAAGCATTTTAAATCTGTGATCCACCAACCACTTCACTTGTCTGGATATACTTTCACATTTGTTTGGGCAAATGTGGTGGTTGTCGTAGACACGTGCAAAGCTTTACATCTTCCTTCAGCTGCTCATTGCTTACACCTCACACCTCCGATTAGCACGGTTGGCTACATCCGGTGCAAAGGAAGTTCAACATACATACCTCGCTTCTGATTCTTTACTCGCAATGACCAACTTCCCTGACATCGTCTCTTTTCCAAACACCTTTTAAACCTCGCTCGATGCAATAAACGTATCAACTCATTATTTATAAAACCCTCAACAGTGCCAAGTGGTGTATTTGGCCTGCGCTGAGCAACCAGGGCGCCACAGTGGTGAGATGTTAACTCCCTCGCCTGGTATGCAGGAGGTCGTGAGTTCAATACCAACCCTGACGCCTGCTGCTGTATATTTGGAGTTTGCATGTTCTCCCCATTTTCGTGTGGATTTTTCTCCGAGTCCTCCAGTTTTTTCCCTCCACATTTTAAATTATGCATTTAGAGTTATTTAGCTTCTATAAATTTCCACGTGAAAAGCCACTTTGTTGAGCTATCATCTGTGGCCAGGTGCCTTCTGAAAAATAGCTATATAGCTCAGTTGGCTTTACCTGCCAAAAAAAACCACACCAATTTAAAGGCGAGCACAGTAATATTTACAAACACACACAGAGAACACAGCTGGCACACACCTTGACTGACACATCCTGGCAGTAGGACAGCAAGAAGAGGGTGATTGCCGTCTGCAGAGGGGTGACTGTGCCTCCTGCTGTGCCCGTGTACTCCAGATAGAGGTGGGAGAGCTCTTCCTGTGTACCCATGGCTGCCACCGATTATTTAAAGTCACCGCTCTAGAAAAAAACACACGCAAAGAATAGAACATTGAATTGATGAGAAAATTAAGTACATTTTTGTCATGATAGAATTCAGCATTTCTTATTTTTTCAAAATGTGCCCGGAAACACAAGTATATCCCAAAAGTCATACAATTCTCTTTAAATTAGATTCATTTTTTTTATACCACCAATATACAAGCATCAAATTATTATATCTGAACAGATTATTTGATATTGCACGACATGTGCTTTAAATGACTCGTTATGAATGTGAAAATAAAAACAGATGGCAATGTAAATGAAGATGAAGTCACATGCGTTCATTGAATAACGTAGTAATGTGAAGTGTATCGTTTGAGGAGGCCCTCATCCAGCAGTGGATTGACAAAAAGGCCGAGCTAGAATTCCAATACAGAGGAATGCACACACAAAAGCATTCACAGAGAGGATGGGAAGCAACTAAGCCTTGCAACTTAACAACGTAAAATAGCACCATTGTATATAAGCAGGTACATTGAATGAGTTTAGCAGGCCCATTGTTAAAAAAATGTAAGCTAAACGTGTAAGCCTTTGTATCTTAGAAAAGGAAGGCATCTGACGCGATCAGCGAGTTATCTCCATGCCGATCACAGCGTAACTCCGAGCACGTTAATAACGCGCAAGTATTTTGTCTACAAAGCGCAGACACCCACAAGGCTACCCCAGCGATCTGGTTATTGCTGCACTCCTGCAGCGGGTTCCCATCGACAGGGCGTTATAGTTTTCATTCCGAGAGTGCATATTCCTGAATATTTAGTCTGAGGATTCCAAACAGAGAAACTCACTTCCACCGAGCGCATGCAGGTGCTTTGTTTGGCCTGCACCGCTCGCCACGGTGACTGCATCGCATCAGCGAGCTCCTGGGCGGTGAGGTGAGACCGTGACGCGTGGCATGCGGGCAACAGGGCGGGCGAGGGAACAAGCGGGCGAATGAGGGAGACGGTGCAAAAGAAGTTCAAAGTACATACTCAAGAATGGCCATGAGTGACCAACAAGCTGACAATAGCCCTCATTACCACCACCATCTCTCCACACCCTTGTACCCTCAACCAGCACTTTCACCTTTGGGAATGTTAGAACATGATGGGTGCAAGTTTTCTATCTTCAAATTTCCAAATGTTTAAGTCTTCTTTTTTCCCCATTCAAAATGTGCAGCAAAAACATTGTCAAACTAAAATAGCCGAATGTATTCCTGTAAACGCTGATAAAAACAAATATCTGTGCAACTGAAATTATTATTCAATTAAGCATCCTGGTGATGTAATCAATTGTCACGACACAGGTTCGTGATCATATTCCAGAGTGGGTTCTTCTGTGTACCCCTGTGAACACGTTATTGTCAATGTAATACAAATATATGCATTCTCACATGTGCAATTTCATTAACGTTGTGTGAGCTTAAGAATTGCAATCGACGAATCAAAATTCTTCCTTCCACCCCTACTCATTTCACCCAAAAATTCGCGGCAGCTCAATCAGACAACGTTGACGTGGTTCACAGAATGTTGACAATTCTGCGGTATTAGGTCCCCTCTGGGCGGTGCAGGTTGCTTCACCACAAACACGCGTTGTTTGTCAGTAACACTAGAAGAGGTCCAAGCAATTTCTTTCTGCCGATTTAACACACGCGGGCTCAGCCAAGAAACTCAAATTGGTAAACTTTACTTCAAACGGTCCTCACGTCAGGGGAAATGTCAGATTTCAAGCCATGTGCCGCAACAATTATTGACTCTGGACACACCAGAAACCTCGGCCGGATGAGGCAATATAAGCATGGATATCACAGGTCGCACCAGCGCGTATCGATAGTTTCAGGGCAGCAACGACGCAGTGGTTAGCGCCCTGCAAAGTAAATCCAGCGACCCGAGGTTGGTGCTTGGCAACGTCTAACATCAGTAGCGAGTTGTATCCGATTCGTTTCCGGCCACCCCAACAAACCCCACCGACACCGGCCTGTGTGGTGAAGTATGGTCAAACAACCCCCAAACACGGAATGGTGTGGAGGACTTCATCCAACAGAAGATTAACAAAGTGCTGTAAAGTATTACTTTATGTTTCATCGATAAAACTGGCCAACTTCACATTTCAATGATGATACACATACTGTGTACGATTACTGCATACACGGACACAACATGCGTAACTGCACGCTGTGCATTTGGATCGTCCGCATGCCAAGCAAGTATCGTCTTGCAGGAGACTGACCCAGTGGATTGATTTCCATCGGGGAAAACTCCAGGAATGGAAAATATGACTGGTTCTCCGATGTGTTGTTGGATTGTACCTCAAGTTGTTTGGCACGATGTCGTACGTTTCACTCCGTGAACATATCGCTTCATTTGCTGGGAACTTCATTAACTGAGGCTCCCAGCACGTGCAGCGAAATGTTGGACATTGTGCCCAAAAATCCAGGGTACAACCAGGGCCGGATTCAGGCGTGGGGCTTGAGGGGCTGCAGCCCAAGGGCCTCCGCTAGCTGGAGGGCCTCCAGAGATTAAGTGAAAAGTTATTTCATTTGTGAATGGTGAATTTTATTTGTTGTTAGCCTTGTAAAAATAAACTTTGTTTTCCTTTTGAAAATATTACTGGGGGCCTCACAGTACCTGAAGCCCAGGGGCCTACAAAATCTTAATCCAGCCCTCGGCATAACCCGACAACACACATTCGGGAGCCATGCAGAAACAACCACAACAACCTACACAGTGTGAAACATGGCTGGTGCATTTGAATAAAACTGTCACTGCACCTGTGGTGTGACCATTTTTCCCCCACTTCCCAAAGACAATATTTTGCACATTAATGGTTTAGGTGTAAACAAGTGTCTGGTGTAAACAGACAAGACGAGCTGATAAGGGGCTTCCGGGGATTTCTATCTGCCAAGAGTTATGTGGATGAGACCCATCAAACCACATTCCACGACAAAACTGGACGCAGCCCAACATGCACTCCACTCACGCATAGCGGAGCCATTAACCCACGAGAAACACTTACCATTAAACCCCAGGCCTGACCCCATCCTCAACTCATGAACAGACAAATAAACACTAGAATTACACACAAACAGATTGACAAGTGACAACAAAGGCTGAAGGCCACAAGATTCCACCAGCTGACGGTGCTTAATAAATTTAGGCCCTCAACTAAATTGTGGATTAGAAGATCCACAAGACAGGTATCACAGAGAAACGCGAAGGGGCAGGTTCTAGTGCTGGAGAATGTTTTCTTGTTATTTTGTCAGATTTTTGGGTAGGGCCGTGGGTTCTGGCCATTTCATAAAGATTTTAAATTGGCCCTAAAAACTGAATTTCATCAACAAGATTAAGAAAAACAATTCTAACTTTTAGTGGCCATTTTTCATGTCAATGCATGACTGCATGCGGGACTCAATAAGCCCCACAACCCACATGGGTTATTTGACTATATTTCACCACACCGACCCGTGTGGGTTGGTGAAGGTGGGGAGTACAGATGTGTGACCGCCATGCACAAACGGGCTGCCATATGCTTAACATGGGGCCCTATGGTAATCTTACAGGCATGGCGATCACCCATCGAAGCACGATCCAGGCTCAAACAAACTTAGCTTTGAAGATTTGATGAGAACGGGCAGGTTCGAGGTGACTTGGTCAAAGGCAGCATATGTCGAGGGGGCTATACATTTGTGGCGTGAACATGATTATTTCCCCCACTGCACACTTCACCTGCTATCGTGGAGCTACAGTCCTTTATCAAAGACAACGATACTTGTTTGGCCGCACTACCCGTCATACACCTCGAGTCTAGGACGTCCCAGCATCTTCATTACATACGCACGCTGCTCACTTGCTGGTGTGCACCTGCGCCAACTGCACACGGTGATTTAGTGGCATGCGTAAATCACTTTGGATGCCTCTACCTGTGGGGAGGGAGGCAACGTGAGGGTGGCGAGCCCACGTCAATCTGTGCGACGACAAGGTTGAACGTACACCCACGCCGTGGAAGCTTTAACGAGGCACGGTCACTCACACAGGACTTGCACGGGACCACACGCACCATAGCCGAAGGTTATCTGGATGGTGTTTGCATACCACGATCTATAAAATTCGATACCATGACTCGCCTGGCTGCCACTTGCATGGCAGACTGCCTGGGAATAGAAGGTGCTGTAGGCATTGCCTGAGAGGGGGCCAAAGTACTGTAGAGCGACGGATTTTGTTTTTATCTGTGTGGAGCTTTGAGTATTATCCTCTTTAATTTGTGGGTTTTCTCTGGGTATTCTGGTTTATTCCAACTTGCCAAAACATCCTAATGCACCTCCTGAGTTTTAAGGCTCGGTGAGATAAAATAAAGGGCACGAGTTCCTCATAGCACTTCTTATTCATTACATTGTCAATAATTGTGAGTCTTTTACTGCATGTAGCTCAAATGGGCTTATTACATTCAATGGACCACAGACGAGTCGTGTGCTCACCATGTCAAATGTAATGGGGTCCAGGTACGGCCAAGCAACCGCGTGCCCACACCACTTCTGGTGCTCTAGACAGCCCCTCAAGAGCTCTAAAGGGTAGTTGGCCTACTCTTCCACACTGCCTAGACATCTTGGAAGATGTGGGAGTACCCACACTTTACCCCACCACACGTGACCTGCCGCTCGACTAACTACATGCCCAGTGCTGTGTGGGCAGAGGCAGGGTGCATTTAAGAAACTTGCCCCATTGTTTAAATTGCCACGCTGGGAGGTAGAACTGGTAGCCTCTGGCTAGCAAAGCCAGTGTGCGAACTATTATACCGCAACAACATTCACTGGGTGCGCTGTCAAAATGAATCAATTTAAGACGTGAATTAAATGCAATGGTCTTTTTTGTATCACTGTATGCAATGTATCGTATGTTTTGATAACCCCAAAAAAAATAGTTGAATAATGCAGCGTGCTGCAGACAGTTTAACAAGTAACCAGATAAGGCCACTAAAAGACTCCCATCCCACACTGCAATTACGTCAGTCCTTAAAGCACGCAACGCACATTTCGAGTTACTTGTCCAGCGGCCAGCGTACCCTTTCATTTTCCAGCGCAAGGCTCATGTCGGGCCTCCCTCCCAGGCACTATTCACGTTCCTTCCTCCTCCTCGCCGCTCCGATCCTCCCTCAGAATAACGCGAGACATTCCACGTCGTTAGCCGAGTCTGACACCAGAGATTCCCGCCGGCATTCCTCCCTCTCGACTGCATGAGGGCATTAGGTGTGGGAGCTATCGTCAGATGTGGGAGTCCTCAAAGTTGACATGCATTACATTTACTTGTCGCTTGAAAACGATTATTATGCTCATGATACATGCAAGATGATTACCGTTTGCGCAAATTAAATGTGGATGGTACATTGCGAAGATGATTTTTTATTAAATTGACAAAAAATTACTTATTATTGAAGCGTGACAATTAATCACGAAAATTTACCACTTCGCTGGTGGGGACAGGGCGGGGGAACATGCGTGATTTGTCCGGTGCCTAATTTTGAGTGAGCATGACAAATCAGCAGGTATATTTTCTGCTGTTGCTTTTCTCTTTGGAAGACACTCAGAATCTGCAAGCTTCTGGTCAATGGGCAAAGACATTGGACGCACAAGCCCATTTCATGGGTTGCCTTTCGTGCGTTTTGTTTAATAATTACCTCCTGTCACTTTACATTACTTTGGGCCACATTGACATGAGATACAACAGAAGGTGCTCAACGCTGCACCTGACTGCTTCCACTCCCTCCCCAGTCGGTCCGTCACCAACACTGCATTCTCATCTCAGGCTGAATCATCGACTCTGGGAGCACAAGCCAAAAATAAATTAACTCTCCAAGATGACAGAGGCACAGTTCCAGATTGTCGACATTTATGGAAAGTCTGCCAAAAATCCAAAGCAAGTGATATAACATCAGCGTACCAAACTTGATTTGAAGCTTTCATGACTGCAGCAATTACTCTTTGGTTCTTTCGGTAAAGTCACGTAGAAAGAAAATAAAGTAAATAATTTAGCGTACCAGTCAACTATCTTCCTTTAAGAGCACTGTCCCTCGCCTCCCCCACGCCCCCATGATGTCATTCTCGATCCACTGCTGGATAGATGCTTCTCCATGCCAAAGCCTTCATCTGCGGCTCTCTCCAGCTTCAATTCACCTAATACACACAACAAGTCATTTCAATCTTTCACTCCATCTCTCCTCCAGTTTCCAATTTGGAAGCACCTTCTCCCAATTTTATCCGATAGCTAGTTAACATTTTTTAGCTGTGGAACCAATAATATAGCCAGAGAGAGCCACCACTTCAAATGGACAGGTGTTGTCCATACCAAGTCATTTAGCAGATCGTAAAAGGTGTACAGCCTCCCGCTCCACAAACAAGCGATTGATGTGGGCACGTGGTTGCAAACTGAAGGCGGTTTGATTCTTGATTTAACACAGCTGTGTAACCTGCTATCTATTTTACACTGGAGCCAGATAAAGGCACAGACTTTGACACTTTATCTCCAACAAAGTCGGGCTGTGCAAAAGCTGCAATGTTTTTTGTTTCAGGGGTGTTCAGTGCCGGTCGCTTAAGCGATCTCAAATGCCTTATCTGTGCCAAACACGAAATGTTGCTGGATATCATGAAAACTATTGCATGTTGTTTTAAACAAAAACGTGTACTGAAACAGTGAAAGGCTCTTGTTATTCTGGTTCAGCTGGATGAAACGGCTAAAATCAATGTCACTCAACCTGCTTCGCTCGACACTTGCGGACCGAACGGTCGGTCAGGGCCTCTCTGGGCAGAACACATTGTGTCTAACCAGAAGGCACAGCAACGCCAATTAGTCACCATAACAATGATTTGAAAAATGTATTTTAAAAAAATTCTCATTTTTATAATTTTTTTACATGGTACGTGATGCAAGTGTTTATTTATTTACAAATGTGAATGTCTGTTAGCCTTTTCACAAAATCAGCGGAGAAGCTGCATACCACATTCCTGTCACTGTCCACAAACTACAAACACAGCAACCTTCCTGCCCTCTTAAAATTGTCCAGCGAAGCAAGATGCTGTAACACTTAAGAGGTCTGTTATCCTGTATCGTACGACCATTTCATGATAATACACAACGTCAATGAACACCGAGTGGGAGTCAAGGAACGATGGAGTGGCAGGCAAGGAGTGGAACATGCGTCCCATGAGAAAGGAAGTCAGCTCGAGTGCATGTGCCACGTGGATTAGTAGGATCGTGAGAGATGGCTGCAGCTTGGGGATGTCTCCATCCACCGGTGGATTGACCACGGCTGATGATGATGATATTCTAAATGTGTATTCGCAGCTAAAATGCGAAATTGGTATTGATTCACAGGCCATTACGCATGCTTACAATTGCATTATTTGGCATAAAAACCACGCGTAGAGTCTGTGGTTGAAGTGGACATAGAAGAAAGCGTGAACTTGAGACAGACGCCACTTTCAGCAGACAAACCCTAAAGCCCAGACACTTTCTAGGATTGCGATGTAACCCAAAACAGCTAATTACCACCACCTCACGCGAAACGGTAACAGAGCCACCACCTCGCACAGCCAGCCACACATTTCACACTCCGCTTACGGCTCAAAACTCGGGAAGTGAAAAGGAAACACAGACGCCGAAGCTTAACGGGTCTGCTTTTTATAGACCGTTTACTATTTCAAGTCTATAAAGTCAGTTTAAAGCGTAGCGTTCGAATGTTGGTTTGTAATGCAACATCGGGTTCCCCATCTAATCCTGGAGCAACATGCAGGATGCATATTGTCCAGTGTGGCTATGGGTGGCTGAAGCTTGTTTGGGTGCCGATGATTGTCCACGATTGCTTCGTTTGCGCCCGAGGCCACTCGGGAAACCACTGCAATCAAAAAGTTTCACGAGAATCTTGTCACAGGTGGAGGAGGGGCGGCATTGGGGAAGCAGCAGCAGCAGGAGAAGGCTGCTTCCACGACTGCTCTGGCCCAACACCGCTGAGCCTCGAGCACAGCACCACCTGCCGGGTTTATGCAGAACATGAACAAGTCGCCCATTTCAAAGAGTTTATAAAGTCTAAGAATTCGTGCAAATTAGTAGCGGGAGTTAAAGGCCGATTATAATTGTCGGTGAGCGGATTAATTATCCGGGTTGTAGATTAACCGTGTGTGTGTAAAACAATTGAATGTATAAATCTTGACTTAAAGCTTTCGTGACTGCAGGAATTCATATTCTGCACCGTACGTAGCCAACCGTGCTAATCGGAGGTGCGGGAAAAGGACAACAAACTAAACACAACAAAGCAGCTGTCAACCTCGATTTAAAAGCGCATGGCTCCAGCGGCTTGCTAATCTCGGGAGATTGTTCCAGACGGACGCAGAAGCGCATCTGAAAGCGCATCGCGATGCGGTGGCCGCCGTCTTTGTTCGATGTCGAGGCAAAGTCGCTGCTGCTGTTGCGAGGAGTTCGTGTGGCTTCTGCTCCTTGCCACGAGCGAGAGCCCCAAGACTCACACCACTCGGTCCCCATTCACCACTCAAGGCACTGATCGTGTCTGTGTGCTCTCGGTGCGTGGCATCATTGCTCAAGAAGTTGGATAGTTCAAGATTTGAAGTTTTCCTGACTGCAAGGATCCACACTCTTTGGTTCTTTCGGTAAAGTCACGTAGGTGGAATTTTTTTTTAAAAAGAATGAATAAATTTAGTTTTTTTAATTTTATTCTTTATTTTTATTCTTCTTTTTTTCACCTACGTGACTTTACCGAAAGAACCGATTGCTATTACTGGACGGGGCCGCCTGGTTCGGCGTGGAGACGCAGCTTAGGAGTGCGATTTAAAACCAATGTCGCTTTTTAGTGGATCTCCCGACCCTAAAACATCCCGGTGGTAATGCGAGACCCGCTCAATCATCCACGCGCGTTCCTTCGAGGACGCGTTGCAACAGCAGGGGGCGATCGCGATGCCGTGCAGCCCTCGTGGTTGAGTGGAGAAGACCGGCGACAGAGCGCGCTGGTCCACACAGCACCATCATCATCACCACCATCATCATCATCACCACCATCATCACCACCACCACCATCATCATCACCACCATCACCACCACCACTACCATCATCACCACACAGCACCACTATCATCACCACCACCATCACCACACAGCACCACTATCATCACCACTATCATCACCACCACCATCACCACACATCACCACCATCATCAGCGGCACGTGGTCTACTGCCGCACTGTACGCGCGCCGCCTTACCGCGCGGAAGGAGCAGCCCACGTGGAGTCGGCGCCAGGGAGCGCGTTCGGCTGCTGCAACCTCAGGGCCCAGTTGCCGCGTTGTCATCGACATGCAGTGAAGACGAGATGGGCGGGGGGCGCGTTCGGTTACTCCACGCCAGAGTTGTGACGATACGATATTCCACAATACGATATTCCACGATACGATATTCCACGATACGATATCCCACGATACGATATTCCACGATACGATATCCCACGATACGATAACCCACGATACGATAACCCACGATACGATATTCCACGGTACGACATTAATTTTCAAGATTTCACGATTCTCGCGATATCGGTTCCCCTTAACGTTGCAATTAAATTTCGCATGTTGTGGTTTATTTCGTAGTACATTTAATAGAAATAAAGATTGCGTTAAAGTTATTACATTTAATTCCCTCAGCATTAGCATGTCTAATCATTGCAATGATATAGCTTGGAATACTTGACGCACATCAGAATCAGAATATTTATTAATAATAAAGGAATCCGATGACCTATAAAGGGCCGTCCATAAATGACGTCACGCCATTTTGGACTATTTTTGACCCCTCCCCCTCGTCACGCGGCGTCACAAAAAGTCAGACCCCCCCCCACACAAATATGACGTCACAAAGCTCTGCCCCCTCCCCCAAAACGACACATTTATATTTACGCGATCTAACCCCATAAACACCTCTATTATGGATTATTATGGTCGCAAAAGCTAACGTGTCAATCATGATTTTACGTGTCAATATTGCCCGCGATAATGTCGGCATCAGCGCACATTACAACCTTTTGTGTGTTTAGTTTGTTGTCCTTCCCCGGCACCTCCGATTAGCACCGGTGGCTACGAACGGTGCAAACGAAGTTCAATATACAGACATTCTCAATACATTCAGGGGGCACGGAGCAGCAGGAAGGAAACACGCCCTCAGCGGATAACACCGACGGAGCCGAGTAAATTGCTAAATAGATCATCGCGATTTCACTCACGCACAGAACCCGCGGCGAACATTGCTGACTCAGTCCAATTGTTGGCAGCCCAACGTGATGATCAGAATTTGCTTCAGGTACCTTACTGGCGTTACCACCTGTCCTGGTTTCCCTGTTTTCGAGATTGCATTGTGAACATCTGATGATGGTAAAAAAAAAACACAGTTAAGGAGGATATAAGTGATTGACTTACCTTTCTTATACTTTGCACTCCGATAATGTTTTGTTTGTTTAACGTTCTGACCCGCCCCTACTGGACATCTGTGAGCAAGAGCTTTATTGCTCATCGGATTCCTCCTGCAGTCTAAATACATATTCTGATTTTGAAATATTTTTTTTTATTTACCAGGTCAAGGCCCACTAAGCTACACAGCTCTTTTTCAGAAGCAACCTGGCCACATGATAGCCTAGTGGAGTGGCTTATCGGGTGGATATTTATAGCATCCAAATGCTCTAACCGCAACTTCAAACACAGAGAGGGCCTCTCTCTCTAAAGCAGCCTCTGGCCCTCATGGCACCAATGCCAGCTCTGCTTGACGATGTTGTTTCACACTGGAGTAGACTGCCCAGCGCAGCCATGCACATCACTTGAGGCTGGGCCATTGCCTCAGACAACCCTTGCCTCTGCAGGGTCTGCTGGAAGGTGAAACGACCCAAACGCTCCAGCCCCAGCCTGGCAACCCGAGTGTCGCCCTGTGGCTCGTCGTTCAACTCCCTCGAAACGCACCACCCCGCTGCTGCTGCTGCTCGCGTCGTTCCCATAAACACCAGTCCGTTTACACTTCCGTGCCAGTGGAGATCAATGGAGACAAAATTAAAAGCAGCTGGCAGGCGTCGATTTAAAAAGAGAGTTTAATGATCCGTGTTATTTTGTGCATTTGTGCAAACGATAAATAACCGCTGGGTGGATTGAAAACAAAAGGCAGCACGTTAACGGGCATAAGCAAGAGTTAAAGACTGAGGCAGTGGAATTTACAGCTTTATTTTACATTTGGTATATAAGAAGTGTAAATCTCCATGCATTAATAATGCACGGATAGTTTATTTACAATAACCCTGCAAAAGTGTGCCCCCGGCGTATTTATTCCTGTGAAGTCACGCTGGAAATCTCATTGTGTCATTTTGCGCCACTTAGCAAGTAGCTCAACTGTCAGGACGTGTGAATTACCATCCACGTAACTATTCAGGCGCCGTCATGTTTCCTGAAGTCTCCATAACGATCCACGAACACAGAAACTACCTCGCTGCCCATTAGATCTCCCGCATGAAGCAGTTTTTGTGCTGTATCGCTGAGACGCACTCAATAGATTTTTTCCGGCCCTTTTAATGCACAGTTGATGCTGGATAATCGCTGGGGATTTTAACGAGACCACCGATGCTGACGCTGTACCTTTTAAGGTTTCTCAGTAAATGTCTGTTCTTAAGAGGAGAGTTTGAATTATCCGAGGCCTCGTTTATGGCTCCGTCAGCAAGACAACGTCAGCTTGACAGCTTTGGCACACTTTGTTTTGATGCTGGATGTAAAGTTCGACCAGATGGCTCAGCAGTACAGCGAGCAGCTTACACCCAGAAGGTTGCGAGTTCAAATTATGGTTGGGGGGGGAGGGTGGGTTGACTCAGCCCATCATTCCTCTAGGGTCAATAAAATGTGTACCACTTTTTTGGGAGGTCAACAGTGGTCGTCCTATGGAGAGACTCACCTCTGCCATAGTGTTGTGGAATTTCCACCACTGGCTCGCGGCTTTAAGCAGGGGCTGAGCACGGCCTGAATGCTCATTTGAGGGAGAAATCACAGTGTGAATTGTGCTACATGTACTGTACATATCAATACAGGTCTCCGAATTTATAAAATGTATACTGTATCGTATGCATATATGGTGTACCCTGTGCATATATAATTACAGCAATGCCACTTCCATGCACGGAGATTAATTTTTTTCACAGAAATAAAAGCATTGATGTTTCAACATTAAATATAAATGAAGACTTGCAGTGGGGGGGAAAAAAATGTGTAAAATCTTTAAATAATTTATCAAGATGTGCGCGGCACACTTTGTACAAATGCACTGCACCGCCTGTTTTAATAGCTCTATATTTGTTCCAGTGTTATCTTTTCGACTTTACAACTATAGTCTTACAAGAAGATTGAATGTCGCACAAAAATAAAGGGACCCTCGTGAAAACGTTACATTGCGATCTTTGTATGTGGGCCACAGTCGCTTCAAAGGGTCATCACAATGCTAATTTAGACGGTCTGTGGCAAGCGTAGCGGGCTGCTGCCACACACACAGCGCTCAGCTGAAATGTTAACGATCATTGATTGCACGTCTCAGACCTTCCTGGAACTGCTAAAGGAAAAAAATTAGCGACGCCAGAGATTTCACAATTCATTTCGTCTCAATCCACATCAGTGTACAGTACGTATTTTTATGGGGGGTAATATTTTTTTTTACTATAGGTAGATTGAAAAATCGAGGTCACGGTGCACTTTGTTTATTGTCATGAGAAAGAAGTCAGCAATTGAAGCTGAGAATTCACGTTAAAATTAAATACGTGCCGGATTGTTCTCATGCCCTGCTTGCTAATTAGATTAATGAGAAGCTACGGCAGTGATGCAGTATAATTAACAACAGATTACCTCCTATTCACTCTAACGGCAGTAATAAATGGGTGAGTGCTGCTGCATGGCACTTGCTTCTGCGATGTGCAGGCATTCATCTGTTATTGTCAACAGCAGCAGCCACGCTTCATCTACTGCTGGATGGAGGCCTCCCCAAGCCATCGCCATCTCTCACGATCCTGCGATGGAATAATCCACCTAGCACCCACACACGCGTGTGTGGTTGCCACATGTATACACCCTTATACTGCAAACAAACAAAAAACATTCAAAGGAAAAATCCCCAAAATGTAAATACTTTGTTCGGTATGGTGAGTTTTGAAAGTCAGTAAAGGGTTTGAAAGACTTCAGAAATCAGCAGCCTATCACTGAAATCAGCAGGGTTGGCGAGTATGGGAAGATCTGGGCAACAGAGGCCATTTGAAATGCAAAGTGCCGCATTAGAAGATGCGGCTGGAATTCTGCCACGTCTCGTTGAACGGAAGGGATTTTTTTTTCATATTTTCAGAAAAAGATTAATCACCAGGCTAAGAGAGCAGTGTCACTCGATCATTTTATAGGGTCCATTCGAGTTGAAATGTGCAGCAGTCAGCGGTGCAGATGAGAGAACGCTCACATATTTAGATCTGTGCTGTCCATACACCGATATGGAAATGCACTACAATCGGTCTCCAACAAATGGCAAACGAAATTCACACTCAAAACTGCAGGACTCTCCTGAAAGAGAAAGACTGAGATTCATTTGAGGTGATGGCAGTTTTCATAATCAATGTTTGGTACCCAGGATTGCTTCTGATGTTTAAGGATGAGAGGGGCAGCGGTGGCGCATTGGTTAGCACGTTGCACTATGAACCCGTCGAGTTTTAATTCTCGGACACCGAGAACATCGCTAGTTAACGATACCTCAACCGGTTCACGACGCTCAAACACATTCCCATGACCGACACTACCCATGCCCAGGCCTTCGTCCAGCAGTGGATTGACGTAATCGATCATGTACGCACTTCATACTTTTTTGGGGGGACGCTCGCTCCTCTTTGTACAAAGTAACCCCGGAAAAGTTGATCATGTACCAATGATCACACGAGGGAAGACATTGGAGTTTGGTTGTAGTGTGGGTGGGGGTCTGGTGAACTCGAATCTCGGGTTAGCGCCACGCGTTCTGCACACCTCTTTGGGCAAAGTTATCGACCACGAGCCCCATGTCCTATGCTGCACCCTCAGAGCTCCTTCCCATTGCAGATGGCGACGTCTTGTTCGCGTGTCACTGGTGGGGGTGAAGGGAGAGCCGTGGGGACACCAGAAAAGTCGATGCCTTTTTACAGCAGCAACAACAACAACAAACTAAACGCGTCCACAGTCAACCTTCCATTATCCGGGGAGATATAAAAGTGGCTGTAAAACACGAACTGTATTGCCAGCCTATATAGAATGATGAGGGTGAAGATGTTGACAGTGCCATGTGTTTGTATTGCTCGTCAAAGTTACAAGGTTTACTTGCAGGCACATTTGAGGTGAGTGACTGAACCTGGACAAGTTGAGATGCAGCTGATAAAGCAGCATTTGCGAAAATATATTTAGTCTATAAATTTTCTTAGGCACGGTTAATCTTCGATACGGCACGTGTTAGTGCTTTTATTTTGGCTCCGATTGCTTTACTTCATTGCGGTATATTGTTTTGTTTGATTCGCTTTGAAGATGTTGGTGATCCTAGATTACTCTTACAAATGATGTTTTCTTGAATTGTCACATGATAAACAGATTTAGACTAAATAAGCCGGATAACCTGTTTATAGATAACATAACGTTAACTATAAAATGATTACAGTTTATTAATGCTTCAAAATGGTATATTTGATCATTTTTATGATCAGAAGCCCACCGTTGGGAGGACAATAACAGCCAAGGAAATGGCAGGGCGCACACCAAAGCCACCCTGTGGATGTGTAACATGCAGCAGCAGTCATTGCATCGCTGCGTCTTCACGACTGTGCAGCACACACACAGAAACTGAACAGGACTAACGCAACACACAAAGCAGCGTCTCAGCTGGCAGCGCTTTATCGGCGCATTCGCGATACAATATCTCTCCCATTGTCTTTAAAGTCCTTCTCGGCCTCTCTCCAACTCGGCACGCCTCATCTCGATTCCCTCTGCTCCCAGCCTCACTCATTGCCTCCCAGCGGGCGAGCAAGCAGAGATCTACCCTCCATTTCCGAGCCCTGGAACTGCGGGTCGCACCCTCTCCTCTGTTGCTCCTCTGGCGGAATGGGTCTCCCACGCTTTAACTCCACAAGCGTTTCGATTTAAAGCTTTCGTGACTGCAGGGATTCATCTTCTTGGTTCTTTCGGTAAAGTCACGTAGAAGGGAAGGGAAGTAGTACTAATCACATACCTGCATTTCCCATAAATATGCTAAATTCCTCTTGATATGCAAATTATTTTGTCAAGGCGCCCTTCCCCCCCCCCCTTCCAACCCAGCTTATATATATGCTCCAAGCACGTGTGCTGTTTCATTCAGACGCTGTCGCCTCGACAGACCTGGTTTCACCTGAGGACGGCTGCTTGCGTTGTGGCCAAAACGTCGTGAGAATTATTTTATTATGTTTTATTTTTATTATTTTTTTACTTCCCTTCTACGTGACTTTACCGAAAGAACCAAGAAGATCCACAAGCGTTATTTATATGTGCAGTATTCCATGTCCCTTCATCGTAAACAAAAGGCATTGCCTCAATGGGCTCTCGGCTGGTAAAATGATGGCTGCTGAACACAATGAAGGGAATGGTTTTGCCCTCCTACCCGGTGGGCGTGACTCATTTCCGCTAATGAAATGTCAGCTCTGCTACGTGATTCATTCTACTGACCTCACTCAATTTGGCCTGATGGTGATTATTCATGTGGTGAGAAGTCTCGAGAATACATGATTTGGCACGTTAAGGCAATGGAGATGAGTTTTATCGAATTGAACACACAGTAGGTAATTAACACGAGTTATAAGCAAACATTAATTGGTAATAACCATAACAAGTGCGCTGTATTGCTAGCTACTAAAATTGGAAATTGCTCTGTTAACCTGTAGCAACCTAAAGAGTAATTTCACTCCACGGCTCTTTACTGCATCTAAATGTAAAGTAAATTCTCAAGTTCACTTCATCATCAGCCATGCTCAATCCACTGCTGAATTAAATCTTCCCCAATCTGCCACTCTCTCTCTGGTGATCCTGCAGCGTTACTAATCCATTGAGCCGCTGCACCCGACGAACTGATCTCAACTGATTCCATCGCTCCATCTCCACGGTGGACGTGGACCTGAGACGCGTTCCATATCTAGCCTGCCCCTCTGTCGATATTCGTTATCAGCGGCCGTCAACCCCCGCTGGCGCTGTGTCCTGCTCAAGACCCACGTGCCGACCGGTCTGACCCCTGTGGTTGACCCCTGTGGTTGACCCCTGTGGTTGACCCCTGTGGTTGACCTGCACTCACAGTGCAGTGCTCTCGAGGCCACATGCTCCACTTTCTGTCTCTGAATGTAATTCCCAGTGTACGTCTCGCCGTGCTCGTCGTGCACTTAACGTTTAATTACAATTCATCAATAAGAGAAACATACGTCGGTGTCTATACAGATCTTTAAAAACGAAATGAATACTTTTTAACGATATTTTCTAAATGCAAATCACTAGCAAATTATTTTGGATGTGAGGCTGTGGCATAATAGCGTGCATCTTTACAAACAATGAAACAACATCATAACCATTTGTTTAATACATGTATAAATCAACGAGGGAAGAGACCCTGCAAGAGAAAAGATGACAGCGATGAACACAGTTATAGAATCACTTCTACGGGAACTAAAAGAATGGAAACTCAGAACAAAAGACACAGATAACGCCACGCAAATACAACACTCACGTTGAACTCGCCTACATCAATTGCATGCGCATTTGGGACCCAATTAACACTTCACGGCGATTAACCTTCCCTCGTCTTCATCTGCCACACGCTCACGATGCTGACACGTGTTTTAGCGCCGCATGCGAACACACAAACACACAAACAAACCAACATCCGGCTTAAAATTAGATCGGTTTGCCATGACCACGCCAGCGATACACTCGCGTGCGTTCGTGATATGTGGCACCACCCGTGAGTGTGAAGTTTACCGACCTCGTTATTTTAGTTTCATTTGCGGCCCTTCGATTACGCGGCGCTGCCACGCACTGCTCTCAACACGGAGCAATGCAGAGGTCACAGTGTGAACTACACACACACAGTGTGTACTACACACACACACACTGTGTACTACACACACACAGTGATGACTACACACACACAGTGTGTACTACACACACACACACTGTGTACTACACACACACAGTGATGACTACACACACACAGTGTGTACTACACACACAGTGACAACTACACACACACAGTGATGACTACACACACACAGTGTGACAACTACACACACACAGTGTGACAACTACACACACACAGTGTGACAACTACACACACACAGTGTGACAACTACACACACACAGTGTGTACTACACACACAGTGACAACTACACACACACAGTGACAACTACACACACA
>CM025611.2:1099983-1139036 GCA_014621495.2 Entosphenus tridentatus
ATAATATGTTTTATTATTTTTATTATTTTATTACTTCCCTTCTACGTGACTTTACCGAAAAAACCAAGAAGAAGAAAAACAAACATGTTTAACCTCAACTCTGAATGTCAGTGCTAATGTTTAGAATGCTTTGTAATTACAAGTGAGAAATTAAATAATGAGAATTGCACAAGATTACAATAGCATAGCTAAACCGAAGTCAACATAAGTGCCATGTACTGCAGTGATAAAACCCCACACGAGCTCATAGTCCAGGCAGCAGTAAAACAAAGTGCTCAGCCTTTACAGGCTTGGCTCATACGTTCATTCAAAGAAAAAGCTTGAGGCCATATACAGTGATACATTTCAACAAGGGTTGATTTAACAAACCAAAAACCAGCGTGTGACGCAGTGAAGTTTAATATCCTCCAGTGATCGTTTCATACTCTTAGGTTTTTTCGGCAAAGTCACGTAGGTAAAAATGATCGTTTCATGTGCTACGATGTAAAATGGTCTTGCTATCGCTGCACGGTGGCGATGAGATGATGTCGCGGGTTTCAAACTGTGCCGCCTGAACCATGCAACGGGCGCGCGTGTGTGTGTGTGCCGCGTCCTTGTACACGGCGACAGATTGTGAGACCTTGTTTCGAGATCCGCGGCCTTGCAAGAGGCATTTCCAGTCGTCCCCTCGGGAAGGCTACCCGCCGAGACTGACCTCATTAGAGAGCAGACGGCTCGGGAAGGGACAGAATTCAAGCTGGCTGGCTGAGCACCTGCCAGAGGCATTATACCGCTCCACGAAATCTAAGACGTTTTGTGCTTTTCTTTCCTTCCGATAAAGCCACCCCATGTGCGCGCACCCACAGTGGTGGTTGCTCGACAATTGAGGCCCCAAAGCAGAGGTTAGGTTTTGGGCGGATCCCCCCTTTCAATGGATAGAATCTCAGTGAACTCACGGAAGAGACGGAGATGAGATGTAGTGAGATAAGAGAAATGTAGACAAAAACAAATTAAGTGAGATGAGAAAAGAGAGATGCAGACTAGATGAGAGATGTAACTATTGTGTTAATTGGCTGTTTATGTATATTCAGGATATTAATGTGGGTCCATTGAGCTGCTTGTAACCCGATGCTTTTGTTTGGCTTGCTTATGGCTCGTGCCGCCACAGCTCGTCCTCGAGAGAGCCACAGCAGCGGCAGCACACGCGAGATGCTGGCGGTGGGCTCGGTTCAGAGGTCATGCAGCAGAATTTCGGCTTTGTGTGTGACCCAGCCCATAAAAACACATAACCCAGCCACGAATGCTGTGTTGCAAGCACGGCAGGTCACTAACGAGACATTTAAATCCCACTCTCATGCAATTACCATTTGTACATTTGAATGTTTTGATTTTATGAATCAATTACAGATATTGATATATGGTACGGATGGCTCTATTTAAATCTGCAAGTTATTATTTTGATGTAAATCATTGAGCCAATTAGTAAGCCATACTGCGTGTGCAATGCTTCGTATATTATAATTGCTTCTGACAATTTCACCCGGAATACATCCGATTTTTGTCGAAAGCTAAGCAGGTTGGAGCCTGGATCCGTCTTCAATGTGCGACCACAGTGCACAACGGGCGTCAGAGACCGCGGGGCTACGTGGTGGGCAGCAGAGGGCCGTGCAGCAGCACACGACAGTTGTAATGCATTTCTATGGTCCCACATCTACTCTCTCGCCCTTCGGCAAACCGCACTGAACAAGCAGCGTACTGCATAAGTAAAGAGACACGACACTTCTTTGACATTTGATACATTTCCTGCGCTGGCATTTACAGTGTATGAAGGCAGTGCAATGGTTTAATCGCGAGGCTTTGTGTGGTCTGATGTAATATCCAAACACAAATCACCCACTTGTGTGCTCCGACATTTAAAGTGATCAGCTTTCACAGCGGCTCGTCACACGAGCCCAGAGTTAGGTGTACATGTACCGCCTGTGTTTGTCACTTCACTGCTGGATGAGAGCTTCCCATGCCGTGCTGGCTGTGAAGGAGCTCTCATCCAGCAGTGGATTGACAAAGTTGCTGTACGTGTACATAGTGTGTTGAGCTTTAACAGATAGGATGGCTCACTTCGTAGAGTTCATACTCGTGATCACTAACAGAAATGAAAACCTCCCACTGCTGAATATAGTTTATGTCTATGTGGTGTGTGTTTGATTTCATTGTTACGTGTATTTGTGTGTGCTCGTGTGTGCCGATGCGTTGAAATTGAATATTTGTGGGTTGCTTTGGCACCGTGATTAGCACACTGCACTACAAGCCCGGTCACGTGAGTTCAGCTCGTAGCCATGGCTGGGATGAGTAATACCTGCACCACATACAAAGGTGGCCGGGCGTGGTGCTGACTACCGACCTTCTTATGCATCATGCAAGCAGGCCTTGGTATGTGCTGGTTAATAACTGGCGATCAACACCTGCCCTCAACAGTTTACACAGCACTGTGTAGTCCAGTGGTCTTCACTGACTTTCAGAGGGGGGCACTTTCGCTGAGAAGACGTCACCAGTGCGAGGAGCGCCACTGGGCGTGCGAGTGGCGTTGTCACTCGCTGTGTGCTGTCGGGGGGCGCACGCCAGCGGCCCTGCAAGGCCACCAGGGGCTCCATGAAGAAACACTGCCCTAGGCTGTAGGGGGGATGGGGGGCCATTGTGTTTGTATTAAGTGAAGTAGTTGTTCGCTCGCTGCACGATTATTTCATTGGCCTGCGTTCCACTGCCGGTCATGGCTAACATCAGAGGGGATTGATATCTGACCAGGATCCAGGGCCTCCTCGAGATCAACCCAGCATTACAAGAGCATCTGGTGTGGTGTGGACACACCATTCCTGGTTGTGGCCACGGTGGTTGTGTGTGGCGATAACCTCACCACCCATCACTTCGTGCTGTGCCTGTCTCATTAGGTGCTGGCTAACAGCAGTGAACCACGCTGGTCTTCCTCTCGTACACTCCGTGTGTACGGTCATGAATTCACCGCATTATTATCTTTTGCTGCCTGCATATAATCCCCCTGTTGCTCAGTTGTGCTTTTCCCTTGAACACGCTTCCATCGTCTCGCTGTACACCCCGCCATGTACAGCAACTTGTGCTATTGGCTAGTGTTCCCCTGAATGCCCACAATTGCCTGGCAATGCTCGCTCGTGCTGGTTAATAGCACACCGATTAAGAAGGGCATTCTGCTGGGCTGTCACCGAGGACACTTAACAACAACCCTGGCAGTTAGCTTAAAATCATCATCAGCCGTGAACCATGCCCTGCTGGATGATGGTCTGCCCAAGTCAACGCGATCCCTTATGGTTCCGTACCTTTTCACGGGTCGATTCCATCGCTCCATCTCCTAGGCTGGCGGATGCGCTATATTCTTTGGCTGTCAGTCCGTCACGAATCTTCACCATCAACTACATAATCCCGTCTAGCAACGGCGCCCTGCCCAAGGCCACACGAACTTTGCTTAAGTGTGAATTATGTCTTCAAACTGCGTACGTTGCCCGATACACGTGAAAGGATAGTATATATATTTTAAATAGTTTAGATTTATCTACATAGATATTTTAAGTGATTTGTTCAGCTTTCCTAGACTTTGCACTCCTGCCGTGTGTTTGCACTGTTTGTTGTTGTAGCGTTCTGGCCCGCCCCGAGTGGACATCTTTGAACAAGAGCTTTACAGCTCATCGGATTGCGTATTGTTTATTTCAACCACCATAAAACAACATTCGGCCACGGCAGCTGCAGCCCCGGCATTAGAAGGCGCGACGAATCATCGAAACGGCGTCAATCAAAGCCAATTTACAGGGTACGGCGGTGGTGGTGGTGGTGGAAGGCTGAGAGGCGACGGATACGAGAAAGCACGGACGATGATGCTGTCAGCGACGTAAGTGTGGGGTTGAGACGACGCAAATCGGGGAAGTGGTATTAATAAAGTTACGACGTCTTTGCCAAACGACGTGAAAAGGGGGAGATGTAATTCGGGGTATTACTATACCTCTACACCCGTTGCCCATTATACAGACTACCAGCCAGCCCCATCATTACCCAATTATCTTTGATATTACATCTCTACACATGTGTCCCTCTTCCTCTTTCGCACTTTAATTCCAAGCATTCATCTTGGCACCGTTTTTAGTCTCGAGTACTAGAACTTTACATCACCTTCCAAAGTTGAATGTGTGATTATAATGAAGGAGCAATGTCACAAAAGGTGAACAACAGCAACAACCACGATCACGTGGTTATGTTCATGGTGTAGACAAGTTATAGCAACAACAGGAAGTGCACATGGATTCTTAAGTCCCAAAGCAGCAGCAGCTGTTCTGCTTTGTGTGACATGGGGCTTTGAGTATGGCTCTGGCTCATTTGCATTGCAGCACAAAAGTGAATAGATGAAAGAATGCATTGTCTGTGGGAATGTGTGTGTGTTCATCTGGGCGAATGTGTGTGTGTGTTCATCTGTTATGTGGAGTGGTAGTGTAGCGGTTCACGGGCTGCACTATGAACCGCGGCGACACGATTTCGATTCCCGCTCACAACCAACCATTAGTGACGATTATCTGAACCGGTCCTGGGCCTCCCCTAGGTAGACTCAGCCTCAAATGATGACCTGATGTGGTGTCTAAACATCGCCACTGGGAAGACAGTTTCATTTATTTGGTATAGCCCTGTGAGTCATTCGGCTCTTGAATCGGGTGCAACCGCAACAAACAAATAACATGAACAAGAAAGACAAAGGCGGCCGGGTGTGGTGTTGGCCACCCCACCCCTTGTGTACCGTGCCGACCTTCATAGGTGCTACTCGCTAACAACACTTGCCCACACGTTCTGTGAAGGCTTTACGAGGGATATTTGTATCTGAAAGAGAGCAAATATGTTTGCGTGTGCTCGTGTGTGTCTGCAAAAACTCAACTTATGTTGTGTATCCTGTACTTGTACAAATACTCGTGAATATATACATGCGGGCTCGTGGTTATATCAGCCAATAATCTCCGGTACTGGACAATTCCAGTGACAAAATAGTTGAATCCTGGCCATTCGCGTTCCTGTGGATTATAACCAGATAATATGCCTCCTTCCCATATACGGCATGTCCCCACATACCCCTCCATCATATCTGTGCCTGCATGATGTCAATGATTACTTCGCTCTGCGATGCGCTATCCCGTTGTAAGCCCGCCTGGCTGGGCATGACGTCGGATGCTTCATTCCGCGTGCTGGCGGAAGCGTCTTCCAGCAGCAGCAGCAGCACCACATAACCCTACATGGCAATATTACCGGAACGTGCTATTTATATAGAGAGAGATGCAGTAGCGTAACTAAGGTGGGGGCAGGGAGAGCCTTACCCCCCCCCCCGCTAACCAAAGCTACGAGTTGAGGCCCCCATGACGACCACCGTGAGATTTGGTTTCAACATTGTTGGGGCCCCCATCTGATCGATTTGCCGCACCCCCTGGGCTAACAACGTAGTCGCTACGCCACTGGATAGATGGTGTTTAGTTTCAGCAGCAAGGGCTTAATAAGCTCTGAGGTTCTTTTTCATGGGCATCCTGCGACGGTACTGGTGTTATACAGTACAGATCTTATTTACAATCGTGGTTACAAAGGTCGTGATCTTGGCTCGAGGCCTCTCCGATGTCGACTCAACGTTACGTAATCAGCACGTGGGTGTGGTGTGTGGACATCACAACTCGGAACCTTTTCCCCTCTCATATAAGGCTACGATATCTGGCAAGAACAAATGTTGCGTGTTTGCTTTTGGGTTAGGCCATGTCAGTCGTTTGATGCCAATTGTTTCCTCATTGTCATAAACCGAACAAGTGAGCTCACGCAAAAGTACACAATGAGCATTGTATTGCCGACAGAAACCCACGTTTTAAGGTAAAAAATAAAAGTTGTTTACCATTCAAGAATGCCCACATTTAGCCGCAGCGCTGCGCATATCTGCAACATGCACGCGACGTTGTTCCATCGCGAGACTTGTGCCACCCCACAAGGCACTCATCATCTCTGCCACCAGAACACATTTAAATAAAGCTCCGAACGTTTTCTCGCGTCCCGTAGCCAAACTCGGGGCACAAAGGAGGGTGATGAGGTTGGGGGGGTGGGAGGAGAGGGGTCGGGGGTCGTTCTCGCGCTACGAAGGACAACTTCCCGGCACAGCTGCCGGCCCCTGCAGCCCTCCCGTGCCACCGGCTCAGCATCAGCGCTCGGCGGCTCGAGCAGCGCCTCTCGAAGTGAGCGACGCTCGCTGGGACCACCAGCAGTGGCCCGCGACGGTCCACCACGTGGGGCCCGCGGAGTTGTTGATGCAAATGCAGGTTGAGCCTTAACGTCATGACCAACGTTCACCTTTTGTTTCGGACATTCATTAGTATTTCACTTTATTTAATGCAAAAAATGAAGTTAGGTAAACTAAACCAGCTAAACTACCCTAACCCTAAGATTTAAATGCTCCCCCCCCCCCCCCCCCCAAAAAACGTATAAATGCATAAACATTATTTTGTGTATTATTAATGTGGGTGACGAATGTATTTCAGACCAGCGCGGTCCTGCACGGATGCCACATTCTCTGTCCGTCTGCAACAGCAGAGGTGTAGGGAATTCCAACAAGACCTACATCTCTGCTTTATTGACCTGGTCAAGGCATATGATGCCATCAACAGATCAAGGTTGTAGGCAGTTCTTCGTGCTTTTGGAGTTCCTGACTCTCTGCTCACAATCATGAAGAGACTTTATGATGGTGGGGAGGCCCGGGTAAAGCTCCGTGGCCAGGAATCGGAGGCATTCCCTGTTCACCTTGGGGTGCGACATGGATGTCCTCTGTCAACCACATTATTTAACATTATCTTTGATCAGGTAGTTCGAGAAGCTTTTCATGGCTGTACTGGAGGAATTTACAACTGGTACAGGTACAACGGGGAGGCTGATCGATGCCCGGGTGCGGTCGAGGGATGGCTTCCTATTGGTCAACGATGTTGTGTATCTTCTTGGTCCTTTCGGACGCAGCCATCGTGCGAAAGAACCAAGAAGATGAATCCCTGCAGTCACGAAAGCTTTCAATCGAGATGTTGTGTATGCTGATGATCTGGTGATTGCTGCTCAGAGAAGGAGTTGGAGGCGCTGCTGCTGAACCTGGAGTGTGCCACAAAGAGGTGGGGTGTTACCATCAGTCCCACCAAAACTAAGCACCTGCCTGGGTATTTTGTGCCACCAAACACTCCACCCCCTCAGCTCCCCATTCATGCTCAAGCAGTTGTGGAGAGAGTGGAGAGTTTCCCATCATGGGCAGTGTGCTTATGACCAACTCCGGTTTGACAGCAGAAGTCTCACTCCGATTCAGTCGGGTGGCATCTTTTCATCGGCTATGCAATGCTGTGTGGAAGCTACCTGGCCTGTCGCTCCGAATGAAGCTTCGGGTCTTCTCGACCACAGTCCTGCCCTCCGTTCTCTATGCTTGTGAAACGTGGACCCCTCTAATAGAACATCTGCGCCGGTTAGAAACGTTCAGGCTGGCATGCCGATGATCCATCCTGGGTTTAACCAGGCTGAATTGTGTGAGCTCACAAATCCTTGAAAGATGTGGACGCATTCCCATCAGTGAACTCCTCCTGCAGGCAAGTATGCGTTGGCTGGGTGATGTAGCCCGCATGCCCAGCCACCGCATGCACAATGCCACGAGAACGCGACTGGCAGGCACACTTTGTAAGGACGCAGCCATCGTGCGTTCCTGTGGAGCATGATGGGTAAAACATCTTACATAAGCGGCTCTCCGTTCTGTGCCTGCATATATACATACAATATATATATTCATCTAAACGTGTCGCACCAGAAGCTCGAAACCGGTCTGGAGTGTACGTGCTTAAAACACATTTTTACTTGATAATAATGGTTTGGAAAGCCAATGGGGACGATGGATTGCAACACATCTTAACTATATTTACACACAAGGGATACAAATAATTGAGTTAAGTCTTGATTTGAAACCTTCGTGACTGCAGGAATCCATACTCTTTGGTTCTTTCGATAAAGTGACGTGGGTATTACTTTTATACCTAAGTGACTTTACCGAAAGGACCAAAGAATAATTGAGTTAAGCTGATGGTATATATGCGTCCTCTTAGAAAGGACGTGCTTTTGGTTGATTGTTGTGCAGTCACCATTGACGCGGTCGACCCGTGAGCACCCAGGACTCGTTGCGCTGATGGCGGATATGAGGGCCATGCTGGTGGATTTAGGGGTTGGGGAGGACGTGTATCTTTCATGGGTTTTTATGTAAATAGACTGAAATACAGCCTCCGTGAGAATCGAAGCGTGTGAATGTCAGGCTCTGGTGGGCTCTGGGCTGTGCATGCCGCGCGCGGTGAACTCTGGGGGAGTTTGTGTTTGTCTATTTCAATTGGAGCCACATGTGCTTCAACCCCGAACCCCCCGATGGACGTCAGTAAACAAACAGCGGGCCAAGCACAGCACGTGGTGGCGTACCAATGTAGAACTGATGATTGCTCAAGACTCGTACGTCCATCACCTCTCATCACGATCCAAGGGCAGAGAGCCCGTCGCTGTCCACTGCACATGGCGTCGTTTGCTTGCACGTTCCTTTGTCCTGTGCAAATATACTTCTACACATGTACTTACTTTTTTATAACGCACAATATATACTTCTTTTGGTAAAGTCACGTAGGTATAAAATACAATAAATCACGACGTTTGGGGCGCAACACAAGCGTCATCAGGTGGGAAAGCAACTGCTTGACTTTGCTAACAGAACCAAAGAGTATGGATTCCTGCAGTCACGAAAGCTTCAAGTCAAGACTAAACGCACAATATGGTTGACGTGCCGTATGTATGTCGTTATGAGGCTACCGTAAGCGTTGCACGTTATGCACTTACGGCCCTGTACTCTACGTGCAAACGGATGCCATCACCCAGCACTGGCCTCGTGTTGTGAAAGCCTGGCCACGTAGTCATTCACAGCTTGCGAAGCGTGAAGAGACGTCCCATCCAGCAGTGGATCGACAACAACGGGCTGCACGTGGAGCGGTGGCGCAGTGGTTGACGCAGGTGACGGCCACCGTCAGTGGTGATAGCTGAGCCGTGCCTGCAGGGCCCCACATAATATGACTCCACCACCCCGGACAGACGGTTATATAATCAAAGGCATTCAATTCGAATTGACGGAGTATTGTTTTAAATGTTCTTTGATAAAGTAAACAAGCACTGATTACTGATTTCCAATTTCATATCATCTTACAACTGTCGTAGAGCCGTATGTGAGAGGATGTAACTGGAGGACATTCAAGATTCGTGTACAATACAACTCTCCGTTTTACGTTTTGCATAACGCCAAGAGAATTGTTGCATAAGAAGTCTGTTTTGTTGTAAATGTGTACACGACGCACCTCTCCCAGCGCTCGGATTCCTCAGACACTGTGGGCCAGATTCACCTTGTGGGCAAATGTTGGAGTGGGTCTAAATAAACCCATTCCTGCGGAGGGAGCTGGTAGGAACGTTGGGTTGCTCGGTCAATGGCCAGGGTCAACGGCAGCGTGGTGTATTCCGCAAATATGCCCGACTGTGAGGGCGGGCACAAGCCGGCGTGAGTAGGTTAAACGTTGAGTTTTATAAGGGCACCACGGGGTGACCAGCCCCTCCCCATCCAGCCCCACCCCCACCCAGCCCCACCCTCCCCACCCAGCCCCTCCCCACCCTCCCCACCCAGCCCCTCCCTACCCTCCCCTCTCCACTCAGCCCCACCCCTCCCATTTTTGGATGCACGACGGACAGACGGACACAATAATCCCCTGTGGGCTGGTGTAACCAGGAGGTTCCTACCAGTAATACCTCTGCTGTGTATATCTCTACACACACAGCACTGCCTGCCAGCTCGCTGTGACCAATATGGCACGTATTAGTGGAGTTGATCCATTTATCTCCCTAAATTGTACTTGCATTTGCTCGGTCAATTAAATAATGAAAACATGTTTTACTCGGCCAGAGAAACCAGAGGACCATGATTTGGAAAATGACGCAACAAAGTAATTGCAGTTTATTTTTTCCTGTTTAATTAACCAGTGATCAGCAGGCTACGTCCTGTAGCCAGAAAACCTTGACAACTTGGCTGAGTCCAAATCAATAGACTGGACGTGATGCTCATTAGAATCGTGCAGCAGCGTTCACTTCCTTAGCAAGTCAAATTATAAAAGTGTTTGACTTTCACCCAAACAAACAAGCACGAGATCGTGCTCATCTCCATTGGCAGCCCTGCGACAGTGGTGGAAATTCCACATTCCTATGGCAGAGTATAATATAGGACAATCACGGTTGCATTGTTGTATTGACGATGGACTAAGTCGACCCCAACTGGGATTAGGGGGTTCGCGACATTCCTACTGCCGACTTTGAGTTCAGAATGAGAATATTTATTTGTACCGGAGGAGGAATCCGATGAGCTATAAAGCTCTATTTCACAGATGTCTAGTGGTTGCTCACAATGTCGCAGTGCGACCCAGGCAGATGACGGTGCAGGGCTCCACACTCCCACGACGCATCGATGTGTCAATGAGAATCAATGCGTGAGCCAAATCGTGCACACGTTCCTGAACTTTCGATCTTCATTGCCAGACCCCCAACCCACAGACCCCCCCCCCCACTCACCCACCTCTCCCTAAGCACCAAATGCAGGCGTGCGTGCACCGAGTGACTTGTCCAAAAATCCGGTGGTTTCAATTACGGTGCGAAAATGGCACGATGCAAATATGTGTGTGATCGTTCGTATTCGCACGGGGAGGATGGGAAACGTGATGGAGGCTGAACGAGACGAACAACGCGGGGCCCAGACGACAGCCGGGGCGTGAAGACACCAACAGTGGCAACATGAGTCGACGGCACCGTTCAAGGCGGCACAAGAAGTGTCAAATGTGCGGTGCACGCAAAACCACACCACAGTACACGCTGGGAGAGAGTACAAGAGAGTACAGTACAACATTCGTGACAAACTCCCTGCCGCCGCTTGATGTTTGTTCCTTTGTGACTGTGCTCAGCACCTTGTGACGATTATCTGAATCGGTCCTGGGCCTCCCCTAGGTCGACTCAGCCTCAAATGAGTATCTGGTGGGGTGTGTTAAACATCGCCACTGGGGAGACAAAGACGGCCGGGCGTGGTGCTGGCCACCCACCATATTAATGCCGGCACAGCATTGATAGGTGCTCGCTAACAGCACTTGCCCCAACAGTATATTAAGACTGTATGGGTGTTCTTTGTCTTTGATATACGGTAAGTATAAACATCAACTAAAAACCTGCTGCAATGAACTTGGACGGAAACACAAGTTGATAAAAAAAACACGTTGTTTTGTTGTAGTCCGCTAGCATTTTATGGTACTGTCATAATAAGCATCAAAATCTTTGCATTTATATGATGCTTAAATGTCGCAGTAACTCAGAGTGCATTACATCACATCTCAAAGGTCACTCAGTGTGCAGGCTCGGGCGAGCTGATGATTGCTGTGTTGGACAGATCGGTGCTGGCGTGAGATTTGCACAAGATTACAATGGGGGTTTGGCAACACGGTGAGTCATCAACACAGTGAACCATCAACACAGTGAATCATCAACACAGTGAATCATCAACACAGTGAACCATCAACACAGTGAATCATCAACACGGTGACTCATCAACACAGTGAATCGTCAACACAGTGACTCATCAACACAGTGAATCGTTAACACAGTGACTTATCAACACAGTGAACCATCAACACAGTGAATCATCAACACAGTGAACCATCAACACAGTGAATCATCAACACAGTGACTCATCAACACAGCGAATCATTAACACAGTGAATCATTAACACAGTGAATCGTCAACACAGTGACTCGTCAACACAGTGAATCATTAACGCAGTGACTCATCAATGCAGTGAATCATCAACACAGTGAATCATCAACACAGTGACTCATTAACACAGTGAATCATCAAGGCCGCTGGCGTCTGGAGGGGGAGTGAGGTGGGGGACGGATCACTTTCTGGGGTCAAAGTGCACGGCATCGCCTATTAGGATCCATCTGCTTTGTGGGGCCGAGTGATCAATGTGGCTCGCAGGAGATTTGGGCTGTAATGTCACTTTGGGTCACGGGGTGTGGGAGCGAGATGCACTTTTGTGTTGGCAAGGGTCGCTGAATGCTTCATTTTGTGGAAAGACTGCGGGCAAGAAAGGAACTCGATAGTAGCGGCTTTCACGGCAAAATGACGTCCAGCAACCGTGTCTACAGGGGGCTTTGTGCCGTGAATTGCATCGCCTCACGGTCACCGTTTCATTTGCGTATCGTTGATTTTCATTGGGCCCGTGTCGGTGTCTGCCTCGAGCTCTGCTGCTCTTTCTTCGTAAGACTGCAGAGTCATGTAACACGCGTTTTATCTAAACTATTAAACTGTTTTTATTTATTTTACCAGGTAAGGCCCACTGAGCTATGTAGCTCTTTTTCAGAAGCGACCTGGCTACCACAAATGAGAGCTAAACTTAGTGGCTTATCATTTGGACATTTCTAGCTGGAAAATACTCTAAACGCGTGATGTTGATTGTAAATGCGGAGGGAAAAACCGGAGGACCCGGAAAAAAATCCACGCGACTATGGGGAGAGAGACACGCAAACTCCAAATATACAGCAGCAGGCGTCAGGGTCATGATGAAACCCACGACCTCCTGCGTACCAGGCGAGGTAGTTACATCTCACAACCAGCCGCACACCTTAGTTTGTATCCGACAGGAACCCCGCAGCCTTTAGCACCCAAATGGTAGTTAAACAAGGAAGCGATGTTAGAGACCGTTCGGTACAGTCGTCACCGCCATGGTTGGCACCACGGCTCCCACCACTCAGTGGACATTCACTGCTTCTGAGGAGGTTGTTCGCTACCCGTGCAACGCTGCTTCATCTCACACCGATGATTGCGCCCAACATACGTGCATCGAATTGCACTCGTCAGCATCAGTCGTTCGCAATTCGCATCAAACGAGAAGCTGATTACTCACTCACTGTGAATTACGAGACGATGGGACAGACGAGGCAGAACGAACTAGAATAGCAAACGATGCTGAAGATACAAATTAGATAATACAGTTATAAAATCCTCGCATTACGTCATGCTGCTGACTCAATACAATTCATGAATAACTGGGGCTGAGGTTGAATCAAGAAATGGATGTTTCGTGATCAATTGTTCAAAATGCCACTTCATATGAACACAACATCCTCACTGAGAGTTGCCACCTGTACTGGATCTCCCAGGATCACCCTCTTGTTGGTTTAGCCGTCCTGGGATGATGTGTAAGTCTTCCCAGGATGTCCAAATTGCTGGTTTGAGTCAGTTGCATACTAATGCACTACTCCAGACAACGGATTTACACGCAGTGATCCCCTCTTTTGGTTTTGTGAGATGCTGTATTATTCTTGCCATTATATATCCCAGTCGTTTTTTTGTACCCTCAGAGGTGTCAATCCTATCTCTGCTCCAGCAAAGTGACTCTCTCGTCCAAACAACCCTCAATTTAAAACGCCCCACGCGGTAAAGTGGCAGGGGCGGTGACAGACGAGGTAGATCAGTCTGCTCCCCCGTGCTCAGTCACCAGGTGTACACCTTGCCACCGACGGCATGTGACGGGCACTATTGATGGAAATGAGACTGATTGGCTGACACGTGGACATATAAGTCCTGTACACTACTGTGCTGTTACTACCCCCCTCCCCGCCGCCCCCCACTTGTGTGAACAGCTGGAATTTCATTTGCTAATGTACCACTCTGTCTGGTGAATATTTATTTTGTGAACGTTCAACTGCGGGGTGGCCTGGATGTCTTGTGACCCCCCAATTAATTTACCCCTAATATTAAACTTTTAGAGGATTAAACGGGGGTCACACGACATCCATCTGGACCACCCTGTAGAGTATGGTTGCTCTTTACGAGGTTTGTTAAACATGCCAGGCGTAGTAGATGGCTGTGCGCCCTAAATAAGTCACGGAGGAAAGGCCTGAACCTCAAAGTAGGTAATCACAGGACCGCAGAAACTGACGCTCAGTGAGAAGTGGGAGTTTAAATGGACATGACACCCTTCTATAAGTCGTTGTAGCAAGGGAAGAAATACAGTGCATCGCAAGTATGCGTCACGGGTTTGGGAACTGCTGTTTTTCTCCTTGGCACTAAAACAGTTCGATAGCTGAAAGCAAACAGCACTGCTCATCGGTTTTATTTAAAGTTCAGCAAATGCACTGTGGGAGACTTTTTTTTTTGAAACCTCATCTCTGATTACAAGTTTTTAGGCGAGGTTACAGATAAGGGAATTTCAGAGCTCTGCTCCGATAGATAAATTTGTTGGCTGCATAACACCGGTGTAAATGTATTGGCTCGATACGCCGGTTTATTTGAGGGGTCCTACGGTGGTGTGATGTTATCTTCTTCGCCTGGTATGCAGGGGGTTAGGGGGTTCGATCCCGACCCTGGCGCCTGCTGTATATTTGGAGTTTGCGTGTCTCTCTCCTTGTGGTCGCGTGGATTTTTTCCCTCCGAGTCCTCCGGTTTTTTCAATTTGGCTGCTATTCATTTCCACACGATAAGCCACTTCGTTGAGCTATCATTTGTGGTCAGATCGTTTCTGAAAAAGAAGCTTTACCTGGTAAAATAAAAAAAATGTCTATTTTAAATTTGTTTAAGTGATTTTCTCACCTTCCCTAAACTTTGCACACCGATGGTGTTTGTTGTTGTTGTAACGTTCTGACGCGCCCCCAGTGGGCACCTGTAACGATAAAGCTCTCGTCGGATTCCTCCGCGATAAATACAGATTCTGATTGTGACATATAGACCACCACCGCCGCTCTCACTCCCCTTCCACTAGCAGGGACGTGAGCAAAGCAGTTGCGGGGCTGCACCTTTACCCTTTGTCACGAGTCTATAAACTACAAAAATGCATCGTACAATTACATTTCAACGACTGCAATCAGTCTCCGTTTCACATTTCGACGTCACGTTACTATATATACAGAAATCACGCACTCGACTCAAACACAAATATGCGAACACAACAGAACCCCAATAGAATTGCCCAAACTTGGTGTTTCTGAGGCTCCGCTGTGGCACAGACGCTGCTGCTGCTGCTGTTTTTGGCTGGCGTGGGCTGTGCAAGGTTTCCAATCTGAGATGAGGGATGTCACAGGGTGCCACGGTGGCTAGGAGATGTTAACTACCTCGCCTGCTATGCAGGAGGTCGTGGGTTCGATCCCGATCCTGACGCCTGCCTATATGGAGTTTGCGTGTTCTCCCCGTGGTCGCGTGGATTTTTCTCTGGGTCATCCGGGTTTCCCTCCACATTTAGAAGTGTGCTGCTGCTATACATTTCCACGTGATAAGCCACTTCGTTAAGCTCTTGTTTGTGGATTGGTCGCTTCTGGAAAAGGGCTATTTATCTCAGTGGGCCTCACCTGGCAAAAATAAAAACAAAATAGTTGTAGTTTAAACAGTTTAATACTTTTGTAGTTTCAGTCTATTTCCATTCATCAAGCATTCCAATTATTAACCCTGGATTACTAATTTAATTTCAGGCCCATGAAAAATGTGGACTGTTTAATTTCATAGCAATTATATCAATCTGTGATGGATGAGATGACCAAGGACTTGAATATTAATCCTCTGATTAAATACAGATCTTGAAAAAACGATATTATGCTAATATTGCCTCTGAGTGACCTTGGTTTGTGATACGATTTGTTTGAATAACCTACGATATTGTGTTTAAATTCCGAAGTGCAAATTCTGTACAGATGTTTACAATTTACATATGCTGTATATTCACCCTGAATCTTGGCAAGTTGTAGATGAGAAATGTTGACCATGCAACACATTTTTTTCCAACGCACACATATGTCATATCACATTAAATATGAAGAAACTTTATATAATCGAGGCCTATTTAACCCACCAAATGGATACAATCTTGTCTGCATCGTGGCTGGTCACTGCGTGTTGGCGAGGACAGGAGCCGTCCGGATATCCCTCGCCGCTGATGCTAGCCAGCCGCCGGGTTCAGGGCACAGCACCACTAATCCACTGCTCCACCCTTCTATTAAATTCACATTTAAGCACAATCTGTTCAACATGTCGATATATATCAGAAACATCATAATCTTACTGGAAGTACTGTTTTGACAGACGTTTCTTTGTCGGCCATTCTGCTTTTAATTCGAGAACCAAGGGTAGACAACGATGAACAATGAACTAGAGAATGATCCCCTTGACAAAGTGCACACTTCCTTCTTGAGGTGGTGCTGTGGCCAGGCTTAGTAAGGTGGTGGTGGGGGGTGGTACATTTCACGGGGAGAACTACCAGCTCAGTAGCGCGCTGCCTCATTGCCATCAGCGAGTCGCAGAGCACGAGCTACAGTATTGAGCAAGTACCAAACAGGGCCCGTTTGAACAAAGTGAGCATGGAGAGTTGCTAATCTACACTGTGTACAGCCGACTTCCTGTGTAAATGGCTGCGGTTGTAAGACGGCGATAAAAGCCCGCTGCTGTGGGCGTAGTTAGTGATAACGTTTTGGCGGTTTGGTTGTTCAGTCAGGTAGTGTAAGTGTTTAGAGTTCTCAATGTTGTTTTACTTATTCATCCAGGAAAGCCACACTGAGTCTTATGGCTCTCGTTTTATTTTTAAATGTTTTCAGCCAATGAATGAGTAACACCTTGCGGATAGTTTTAAAATGGATGTGCTACGACCAGGACCGGATTAAGATTGTGTAGGCCCCTGGGCTACGGGTACTGTGAGGCCCCCAGTGATATTTTCAAAAGGAAAACAAAGTTAAAGAAATATAAAATGTATTTTTACAAGGCTGACAACAAATAAATTCAGCATTCACAAATTAAACAACTTTCCACTTCATCTCTGGAGGCCTTCCAGCTGGCGGAGGCCTCTGGGCTGCAGCCCCTCAAGCCCCACGCCTTGATCCGGCCCTGCCGACGACTATGCTGGCCCTGTCATAGCAATGTGGATTATCCACAAGCACGAAACAGGAGGATTTCTCCACACATCTGGCTGTCGCCTGATGATGCTGGTTGTAATTACTGGCGAAACATCGTACTCGAATTGTAAATGTTGTGGGTTTACTCTCCAACACACCGGTTAGTGCTGAACTTGTAACGAATTCGCATGTTTTGTTTACGTGACAACCCTTACTAATTGGCTGTGTCGGGTGGTGGCGGGTTTAACGACACATTTATATTTACGCGATCTCACCCAAACAACCTCTGTTATGTATATTCTTTATCCCGAAAGCCCCCTACGTGTTAAACGGAATGTTGATATTTTTTATTAACACTGGCTCGGCTGCCATAGGAGATGCGCTCAATACCAGCCTCATTGAGGCAAGCTGACACTGATGTTTCCGAGCTCGAAGTTGTTTGTGGGGTTAGGGCAACATTTAAATTTACACTGAAAATAATGCTGAGAATACTCGATATAGACTTCATGCAGCGTGGTTTCGGTGCCTTTCGGGAAAGTGTGAGAATGCAGAAACACTGCACACGTTTACGTGAATGCATAGTTCCAGGAAACGTCCCTTGTCATTTAACATCAATTCGATTTTCGAGGCTGTCTGGTAATAATTTACAAAGGTATGTTCGAACGCCTTTGTGAGCTTTTTCTTAGTCTGCCCTGCCCCGTGTTTGAAGTCACGCACGCTAATGTGTTCGTGCCTAGCAGTGCCATGTAAATACATGTGTAGCTAATGTGTCTGTTACTCGATGTGTGAATGCACGGCCAACTACCAAACCATCAGGCATGCAACTTACACTCATCGCATCTCGGACGATGAGCGAGGTGGAGCATGGCCAGTGGCTTGCATGGGCGCCCACCGTGCATAACAGGTGTTATAGGATGGTACAGCACCATCCATTGTACTGCATCGTTCTCCCATGTCTCAATGATCCCGCGGCTTCACCCACCGGCAATAACAGGGATGGTGAAGTATGGTCAAACGAACCGGATGACATGGGGAGGCCCGCATCCAATTGGTCCCCTTAGCACAAAGACTGAGACTCGCTCAGCACTGTACGCACAAGCGACAGCACGTGGTCCTTCAGCTGATACAAATCTGCCTCCGCAATTCAGACTCCGAACTCTGCCTGCCTCGGCGCGATCATATCAGATATCAGCTGCATGTGGGTTCCCTGTTAATGGGGATAAGCTAATCATGATAATGATGGGCTTCATTTATATATAGAGACCCCCCCCCCCACATACGCCTTTGAGAGAGAGAGAGAACACTTTACATTGCGTGTCTTACCAATAGGGTTTTTCCCCTTTTTTGGCAACAAAACTGACACCTTTTGCAAGGAATCATGTCTACATTAACCGCAATACTTGCAGTCAAATGCAAACAAAAACACAATACTCTGGTAATTTATGCATTGTCTTTGAAACTGATTGGTCCACGCCAGAGACAGCTTTCTTTGGAGCCTCGTCTCATATGGTGTTCGACCAGATGACGCCAAAAGGCGCACAGTTCAAGACAACGCACTACCAGAGTATATTTTGGTACTGGCAAAGGAGGTCCCATGATGTAATTGCGTGTCTTCTCAGCACGTTTTAAAGGGCACCCCCAGTGGCAGCTGCCCCGGGTCGACACAAGGTGACTCAGTGCCTGGCCTGCAAACGGGCATGAGTCTCTGCTGCCAGTCGAGGGCGATTACTTGCTGCGATTTGTGTAATCTCAAGTGAGTAAATTGCATTTAAAACACTCGGAATATTTTTTTCATCTTATTATTAAACTTGTTACTGAAACAAAGGACCGGTATAATTCGTGCAGTTTCACAATTTCAGCGGGGTCATTTTTTCATTAAATGTGCATCGTAGGCAGCACGCTGGGTTTCCTTGCCTCTCTGGTATCCTCCCACACGCTGCTCGACGCTCATAAAGCGAATATAATTTCCCAAATATCTCAATGTAGCAGGAATCTCCTGGAAAAAAAAGAGTCGTGAAGATTCAGTGGAGGCTTTCCTGGATGCAAAAGTTACATTTTTGACAAAAATACAGTGAGTTGTTCTTCATGCGGCAAGCCGTGGATAGAGCCACCAAATTTTCGACTGCTCATTGGAGCACAGACACACTCTGAGTTGACTTTTACGTCCAATAAGTAATATTTAAAAATACTTTTTTAAAAACACGCTTTAATGAAATGTACCGTACTCGTAATGGCAGACCTCCAAGACTCCAAGAAGTGGCCCCGAGGCTTGCCATAACGTAAGAGGCCGTGGTCATTTACAGCCAACGTCAGTTGAGCGTGGACAATTAGACCCAAGCCGAAATATAACACATAAAAAATAATGTTTTTAATAAATATATTTTTCCTTTTTTATGATAGAATATAGTCTTGTCATCAGTATGACAAAAGTATACCAAGCTTGCAATCGATTCCACATTGGGAAGTGGGTTAACATCGAGTTACAAGATTTGAGGATACGACAACAACAACAGACAGAGTGAGTTAAATAAAAGCGTGTAAAATATATAAAATATAAACTATATATCTCGCTGTGGCCCTTGACTCTTTTTCCTCTCTGCTCTCAACCAGCCAGCGTCTTGTCATCGCCGGGTCTCTGAAGTCCAACATCGAAATGTCTCCAATGAGCACCATGCAGTTTTAATGTCTTGGTCTAGAACGATGACATTGATTAATTATCATCGATTCTCATGCTCACAACAATGCGCACACACTCGCGCGTGTAAGCATTCGTGTTTTGGGGGGGTAAAGCGTCGGGACTCTCACCTCTTCCAAGACATCCGGCTAGCGTGGATGAGTAGGCCAAATACCCTCTAGAGAAAGCTCTAAAGAGCTCCCTGGGGTGGAAGGCCATCCCGCTATCAGTGGCGTGAACAAGCAATTGCAGGGCTGCACCTTCACCTTTTACAGTGATGTATGCCCGTAAGTTGAACTTCTTTCGCACCGTACACAGCCGACCGCGCTAATCGGAGGTGCGGGTGTGAGTCCACATCTCCCGTGCAGCCACTGGTGATGCTCTCCACCGCAAAGTTCAAACAAAACCCCTCTGGATCCTTGAAAAGTTTCACCCCGACTCATCTCCACTGGGAGTCCTGAACCCAGAGGGGTAAATTAGACATTCCTGTGTCAAGGGACCAGTCTCTGTCTTTCTAAAGAAGGCCTCACTGCTGCCTTCTCACGCACATGGTGCAAGCTCGCTAGCTGGGATACTCGTTGTCTGCCACCATCAGTTATCACGACAGCATTCAGAGACGTGCCTATGATGAATTCCCCCACTACAAAATACAATTGTCTCCATAGCGGCGCAGCAGATGTGCACAATGGACAGGGGAGAATTAACATAAAAATATACACGGGCAATGGATTCTGTTGATGGATGGAGCCCTTTTCATGACGCGAATGACCGAGGGAGCCGACATTTTACAAGCAATCTCTTTAATTAATGTGCTGTGCGCAGCGTGGTACACTCACAGTGAATAGCAGTTGCATTGTTGAGATTGCAATTGCATTGATGGTTCTATTGTGAGCGCTTCCAAAGCTGCCTAAGTCAACAATTCATGGACAGTCAACATGAAAAGGGCAATGCACACCCTGGCATCCCCACACACACGCGAGCCTCACGTGAAGATAAACCTGCAGCCGTCGCTGGCTCACAACACGACGGGCGGACATCCTCCACTCTGGAGAGCCCGCTCTAGAGGGTATTCGGCCTACTCTTCCACATTGGCCAGACGCCTTGGTAGAGGTGGGGAGCACGCACACGTCACCCTCCTAACTGTGGCGTAGCCATTGCAATGTTCACTGATGCTCACTTTATTCAGGGCGATGTTGGCACACACACCAAAGATTGATGTTGCTGGGTAGACTCAGGCGCGGGTGGGTTGGGTTAAGCAACACCCATGAGAGGTAGAGATGGTGGGGAGTGGCAGCGGGAAGGATGGGGGAGACATTACTGTATTTGCAAGAGCAATTGCTACTTTCGATATGTGTGCCGTTCTTACAGTGCAGGGCTATCACGAACGCGCTACGTTTCACAGGCAGGTATCGGTTGCCAGTTTGAACGATGCTGTGTGTGTGTGTCTGTGTGTGTGGTGTATGTGTGTGTGTGTATGTGTGTGTCTGTGTGTGTGTATGTGTGTGTGTCTGTGTGTGTGTGTGTGTGTCTGTGTGTGTGTGTGTATGTGTGTGTGTGTGTATGTGTGTGTGTCGTTCAAATTGACTAATGTGCGGGTATTTATGTTTTCTTCAAAATTGGATCATGTAGACCCTGACGCCGGCACACAACAGCTGACGTCGCTTTCAAATGACCTCGTCAGATGGTCTCTAACGCCAACTGTGTCTCTGCACGGCTATTACCCTGCAGGAATAACCAGGGCAGCCTGCCCGATTCCAACCTCTGCACCGTCCCCGCGTCTCTACCGAAACATCACTTCCTTGCCGAGGCACCACCTCATGGTTTATATTCAAAGCTATCGTTGGTTAAACATTGTTTTTGTAAAGTACGTATTCCACGCACAGCAGGCTACGTGAAACCGTGGGGCTACCCCACTGCCTGGTATCGACAGGGGTGGGAATAGCAAGCAGACAAAAGTAATATTTAAAAAAACTTTTATAAAAACACATTTTAATTAAATGTACCCAACGAGTAATGGAAGAACTCCACGACTCCAGGAAGTGGCCCCGAAGCTTGCCATAACGTGAGGGACCGTGGTGATTTACAGCCAACGTCAGTTGAGCGTGGACAATTAGACCCAAGCCAAAACATAACATATAAAAAAGAATGTTAAAAAATATATATATATATTATGATATAATATAGTATTGTCATCAGTATGACATAAGTATACCAAGTTTGCAGTCGATACCACATTGGGAAGTGGGTTAAAATTGACTTACAATATTTGAGGATACAACACCAACGACAACAACAGCAGCAGACAGAGTGAGTTAAATAAAAGCGTGTAATAAAAAGAAGAATGCTTCATACCCCCAACACCGAGACGTGGTTTTCGTGTTTCGTAACGCAGCCACTCCGCCCTGCCAAGGGGCGCCGTTGCACGTCCTGGAGCAGCCTCGGACTGAGCCGCGGGGTTGGGATCGTGAGCCACATCCCTTGCCACGAGCTGGAGCCCGATCGGGGCTCAGCAACCTGCGGCTCAGGAAAGCCACGAGCCGCATGCGGCTCTTTCACGGCTGCTTCTTGACGTTGTGGACGGTGCATTGCGGATCTCCAAATATTGAGGGTTCTTCTTTTTAAAAATCCTTTATATTAAGTTCACTTGCTTGCTTGCTTACGACCGTGCAAATCATTCGGTCGTTTTTTAACCCACTTTCCGTGATCCAATCGAGCTGACATTTTGCACACAGACTCGTTGTGCGTGACAATTAATGTTCGTGAAAATTTTTTTCAAAAATGTTGCACTTTTTAGGACAAAAATATTATATTTAATTACCAATTGCTTAATGCTGGCATGCAATCATTTGACCCATAGGTGGCAGCCATCTCAAGCCAGAGGACGAGAGGACTCTAGCCGCCACGCATATAAAGGATTTATAGTGAAAAAGTTTGTTTTTACGGGTTAATTTTTTTACGATTGAAATTGAACAGAAAGGCTCTCGTGGTGATTTTGATTGCCTCCTCCTGAGCTCTGTCATCCCACCCCGCCCCGAACGACAGAGATCCCGTGGGAGCAGCTCGTGTGAGCGAGCAGCTATTGAGGCTGGCCACAGCGCACGAGGGAGTGCCATTGTCAGCACCACGCCCGCCCGCACGCCTTGGTCTCGCCACCTATTCATCCTGTACTTTGTTTCCGGGTAGTAATTAATGTTCAGCTAAGGCGATGCATTTAAATATAAATTACATTCAAAATCTTATTTTATTTTTTGCGTGCAGCGCTTTTGATACACGTTGTGAATTGTGCTTTTTTTATTAATGGATATATTGACACTTATTTACGGATGTTTTTTTCTACACACTGCACCAGGTACTCATCTAAAACTGAGTCGACCAATGGGAGGGCCCAGGAGTGGCTCAGATTTAAGGCTCGGTCAACTTATGGGAGACCCAGGATCGATTCAGATATTCGCCACCGAGTTAGCCGTGAGCAATAACACGATGTACGACAATTTTTGTTCCTGGGTACTAAGTGTAATTTTTATTGCTTATGCCTAAAAAGTATAGAAAATGGCTATTATTCCCCACAAATTTTGCTTTTCTGACCAGGATTTTATGTGAAGGAATGACACAAATGCACACCACGTTTTCTCATTGAAAATTGGTCAATTTAAAAATGTCACTGTCCTGGTCACAAAAGCAAAGTTTGTGGAGAATAATATCAATTTTCTGTACATTTGAGGCATAAGCAATTATGAAATAACACTTACTACCCAGTGACAAAGAGCACGTGCTACACATTGTGTATAGTCACAGCGCACTGCGCTAAGCGCCACGCTGGCAGCCCCAACCACCCGTCAGTCTCCCGCCTCGCCCCCAAGACAAAGATCCCCCGGACAGCCTCTACGGACTTGTGGGGCAAGTGCTGTTAGCGAGTAGCACCCATGAAGGCCGGCTCAGCGCACGAGGGGGTGGGTGGCCAGCACCACGCCAGGCCGCCTTTGTCTTCCCAGTGGCGATGTTTACTACACACCGCACCAGGTACTAATTTCAGGCTGAGTCGACGTAGGGGAGACCCAGGACCGGTTCAGATAATCACCACTGTTGTTGGCTGTGAGGGCGACTCGAACTCGGGTTCCCGGGTTAATCGTGGAGCGCGCTAACCGCAACATTTCCACTTCAGACAAAGATCCCCTGTATAGCTTGGCCACACTGTTGGGGCAAGTGCTGCTAGCGAGTAGCACCCATGGAGGCCGGCACGGCACACGAGGGGGTGGGGGGTGGCCAACACCACGCCTGGCCACCTTCGTCTCCCCCAGTGGTGATGTTTACACACCGCACCAGGTACTCATTTGAGGCTAAGTCGATCTAGGGGAGGCCCACGAACGATTCAGATATTCGTCACCGGAGTTGGCCGTGAGCCCCCGATCCTCCCTCGCTGGACGCAGCGGTGAGATGAGCAGCTGCGAGTTTGGGCGGGTGGTGGTTGCAGTGGAGGGCGGAGTGCGGATGTCTGCTGCAGCCATCGATTGATTCCACCTCGTTTAGTATTCAAACCCCACCACTGTCTCGACTCAACAGATGCCGTCTGCTGCGCTCCCTGTGTCCGTGCCAGGGCGAGGGTGAACATTTACAAAAATATGAATTTGCAAACAAACGTTATGTAAACACTGGGTCAAATTGCTTCAGTCTGTATACGGGCAGAATTGTAAACAATTTCCTTCTGCCCCTTTGCATGGTTTGTACTGAATATTTTCATTGAAATAAAAGAGTACGCCGTTTAAAATTGTTTGGAAAATCTAGAGGATGTATAAGAATGTTAACGTCCTTTAAACGTCCTGCCCGGAAAAATGTGTCCTGCTCACAAACAGGATAAACACGCACTTAACTGTTATATTTTGTCAAATACGTGCCTTTAGGATGTAGTGAATACATGTTGCAGTAAAATCATCTACATGTGACTGATTCCATCCAGCCACAGTTACAATGAGGAGGATATTGCAAAAAAAACATCATTATTTACAGCACATTGCCAGTCATGGCCCAAAATGATGTAAGAAATCGGCAGAACGTCTGCTGCAAGCAGCATCATACCATTTTGTAAAATGATACCATTTTTATTTAAAACAAGGCAAGTTATTTATTCTACTTATTAATGGAAGCTCTCGTAATTGCTACCCTAAGACAGGATTTATTGGTATTTTTTGTATTTATAATAAATTGGATTTTTGATTAATAAACACAAGCAGCGATGTCAAGGGATCTTTATACGCAAATCGCTACCACGCGTCATGCTCTCGCACTGTCTGTCTGTGCTGCTCAAAGACAATATTGAGCTTCTGCCATTCGTTGAGGCTCACAGACGGCAGCAGTGGTGAGCGCAGGTCTTATTGGCTGGGCACAGTCCGTCTTTCAATGTCAATCAATGAAGAGGGAGCATGCGATGCTCATTATGTAATTCGCGAGTGAATGTCGCCAATTTGGTTGAATGTGGGAAGGCGAGCTTTGTGCTTGTCGTGAGACTCGCTTTGAGGGAGTCCCAATATCAAAGAAAAGTTTTTTTCCAGAAACCGTAATGTACCCACCTTACCAACCAGGGTGATTGATAGAAACAATACTCGTTTAACAGTTGACACCTGAAATGAATAAACACGGTTCACTGATACGAGAAGGGTAATACGCCATGAAATATGAATTCCAATAACATTTCGGGGACAGCGTTGGCAGCGGCGTGGAAGCGCAAACCAAACGGGCTTCACCATCGGCGTTATAATCTAACAATGCCAACCACGCCGCCTCACAAAACAATGGATTTGCTGTTGATTTATTTGCATCCGCTGACGAGATGGGAGCAAATGAAATCAGTTCGTGTGCAGGTGCTCGGTGCAGTGCGACATAACAGGATCGTGCAAGAGGAATGGGGGTGAATTGGTCACGCCTTCACTCAGCAGTGGCCATGGATGCTGATGATGATGATGAGTATATCTATTGCACGATATAAGATCTCCAGCAGAAAGTAGCATGATCCACTCATATGAAGTTGTATTTAACGACTGGTGCTCCACCATTATTATTGTAATCATTAAAACCACAATGTATCCTGCAGCATGACGGTGCTAATTACTTTAAATGTCCCTGAGTTTAACTTAGGTCAAAAATGCTCACATGTGATTGCAAACTTGTCCACCAAGCCACACGAAACAAAAGCAAACTATTGACATCGCTTGCAGCCGAAACCACGCTGTCATGTGGCGTTTGAAAAATAACCAGTACACGGATTGGCCTTGTAAATCGTGTTCTTGATTCTTTTGCACACAAAGACAACCGCAATAAAACTGGAGCTTTTATAGATGTCCGACTGGCACAGGCTTGATTTATCTCCGAAACCCTTCCCATCACATGTTTTTGATTAGCTAATTCCTCCCCCTGCTTGCCACATGCAGGGTGTTTGGTTACAAACACTCCGAAAGCGATGTGGACTATAAAGATTTGACAAGCGTAATCGTTTTCAGTTGTTGCCCGCCTCTACATGAAAGAAAGCAATTTAAGAACTATCCCAGAATTTACAGGCCATGCCTCATGTCTCTGACAGTGTAATAACTACACGTTTACAAATATATAACAATTTATATTTGAAATTGCAAAAATATTCGAATTTGCAATAAAGTTGCCAGTCAAAACAAAATGTAAAAATCACCTTCATCATGGGCAGCGTTTATACAAAAATCAACTTGTATTCGATGTGTGCATGTGGTCGTCAGTATGCCACAAGGGAATCCACTTACCTGGGTTCGATTGCTAATCATGGTGATTAATGATATTGGAACCTATCCTGGGCTTCCCCTAGGTCCACTCAGCCCAACATGAGTACCTGGTGCAGTGAGTAAACAACACCGTGGTTAAATTTCGATTTAAAGATTTCGTGACGGCAGGGATTCATCTTCTTGGTTCTTTCGGTAAAGTCACGTAGAAGGGAAGTAATAAGATAATAAAAATAAAACATAATAAAATAATTATAAAATAATTATTAAATAATTATAAAAAAAAATCCCTTCTACGTGACTTTACCGAAAGAACCAAGAAGATGAACACCGTGGTTGCTGCCCACTCCACCCCCTCGTGTACCTTGCCTGCACTGAGCAGGTGCTCGCTAACAGCACTTGCCCCAACAGCCTGCGGAGGCTGCACGGGGGATCTTTGCCTCTGTGCTGAACCTATGCAAAAAAGCAGCCCCGTTCACTATAATGGACTTCTCATACATTCCTGAACATTCCTCATGCAACTCCCAGTGGTCCACATTCGAGTTATTTATATTTAACCAGATGGTGGTTCCCTACCACACCGAGGCCCACACTTACACGGAAGCAGGAATATACACTTAGTAGACAGTGGTGGTAACGTATATCGGTCCAGTCTGGTTCATTTAAATGTCGTGTAAATGGTAAAGCCGTTGTATAAAAGGGTACATCAATGGTGGTTGATTGGCAGGTCGCGTGGGGTGGTGTCAATGGTGGGCACTCCCACACCAGCGTGGGAAAGTAGGCAAAACTCTCTCTCGAGAGGTGCCAATTCCACCAGCAACGGCGTCAATATGCAATTGAAATGCCGCACATTTAATCGGACATAGGAACGTGGAATTAATTTAGCGCACTGCAGTCTCCACGAGTCTGACGTGACAACGGTTTAAACCCGACTCGAGATGGCACTAGATGTTGGATGGATAACTCCACTCACAAGTCACCCGAGCAGGAGGGTAAGTCAGTATAATCTTGATGTATTTATTATTTTATTTTGCCAGGCGAGGCCCACCGAGCTACCATGTAGCTCTTTTTCAGAAACGACCTGGCCACAAATGATAGCTCAACGAAGTGGCTGATCACGTGTAAATATATAGCAGCAGCCAAATACTCTAAATGCACGTTGATTCTAAATGTCTAGGGAAATACCGGAGGGCCCGGAGAAAAATCCATGCTGCCACAGGAAGAGAGACATGCAAACATCAGAGGCGGTATCGACCCACGACCTCCTGTATACCAGGCGAGGTAGTTAACATCTCGCCACCGTGGCGCCCACCACTCTGTGCCACGTGACCGTGCTGTGTGCTGTAATTGCACATGCAGCAGTAGTCGTGGGTGAGATCGGAGTGGGTGAGATCAGGCCAGGGGGGAAGCTGTGACTCGACAAGGGCGGAGGGGGCGGTGGTGGGAACATTTTTATTGAAAGGGAGGTCATGGGAGGTGGTGGTGGGTGGATGCAGCCAACCCAGGAGTGAGGAAAAAAAGAGCCCACACCGTGTGTAGCGGTGCGGAGCAGACTTCTTCATGGGTCTGTGGTTCCACAGCCAAAGGCCTGCCACCACCGCCATGAAGGGGCCAAGTGCGTGTGGGAGATAATAGTTGTGAGGTGATAGTATAAGAGTGATGTTACACTCAGACATTTTTCTGTAAATGTGTTACTGGAAATACAGAGTTCATCGATGAGATTCCATTAATAGCGATTTTACACAAAGCCACTGGAGTTTTTTTTAAAGCACGCGTAAACTTGTAGCAGATTACAATATAGTCAATTAATAATTTTATGGCAGTTTGCACCATCTCCACTGGGTGATTGGATATGAGATCACACTTTTTTGCTGATTCCTAAAATATTTGGTTATTCGCTGCTCACGAGATGGGCTGAAATAGTTAAGTCATATCAAATAATTGTTAAGCCATATAGAAATATTTTTAAGACATATAGAAATATTGTTAAGCCATATCAAAAATATTGTTAAGCCATATAGAAAAGATCGTGCTTTCTATTTCCCCGTCTCCACGGTCTCTCGAAAGCGGGCCGAGCTGGCCCATGAAGTGCCCGGTTCTGCCTCAGGCACCACAGGCAGGCAGGGCCCTGGGCTCTGACTCCCACAGGCAGGGAGGGCCCACAGGGTCTGACTCCCACAGGCAGGGAGGGCCACGGGGTCTGACTCTCCGCATTCGGCGAGCCGTGAGGCTCTGCTGCCGTGATGCCTCCCACTCCTTCCCCTACACCCTCCCCTCTGAAACCTAGACAGGATACAATCTCGATTTTTTTTTATATTTAAACAAAAAAATGTCTGCATGGGTCAGTTGAGGCTAATTTAAGCTAAATTAGTTGTTTTTTTTCCTTCAACGTTATACCATGTGTTGAACAGCTGGGAAGTTGAACTTGCGGAGTCCCCGTCACAGCGTCTTTATCTCACCCCACATTGACCAGAAGTCATCCCATTCCGTTCCCCGAGGAAAGCCGAGAGGGTTCGGTTGTTGGGGTTGGTTCGGCCCAGGCCTGCCATGGGATCATGGCGCCTCGGGTTCGGCCCCGTGAGATGCCCCGGGCCACGTCAGCTCTCAGTGGGCATAGAAATGTGGCATGAAGGGCCCCCATCATTTGTTTTGATAGCAACTCCACTGAGTTCAATACAACTCGGTTGTCATGACTTCTAACGTGATATCTACAAGAAAAAATGTAATTAAAAAAATAGGGATAATGAACCCAGCTCTGTGGTTTTAATTTGAATATAACAATTCATATGTAATAATAATATTACACTGTATATGTGAGTATTGTTTAACACGTAGGCTTGTGTGAGTATTGCTCTCTCCTAAGACAGTGCTCAATATATTTGTCATTGCTTTGACAGTTAATGTCACTCAAAAGTGACTGACGCGCGTGTTAATGTGTGGCCGCCTGCCAAAGGGTACGTGTATATCAAAGTCCAATTAGGCTCGCAGGGAGGAAAAGCTTCCCCCACTCCTGCCGCAACAGAACGACCTTCAAGTCGCACGCACAGCATCGTAACAAGCAGCACCAACAACAAAACAAGCGGATCTCACAAAATGGAGAAATTAAATAATATAATTTGATCCATCATAAAATACATAGAGCTTACAAAACAGGCACAGACTCTAAACGATGTCAGTGATCGTGCCTTGCCAGAGGAGAGCACGGTTTATTTTATTTTATACCTACGTGACTTTACCGAAAGAACCAAAGAGTATAGAAAGCACGGTAGGAGATTGATGGCATTGCAAGTGATTGCGGTAGTTCAAGCCTCGTCCCAGTTTAAAGGCCCAGCGATATGCGCGACCCTTCCTATGATGAGCTGTTTGACGCGCCACAAAACCCATGCTACGGCTGCTCACCGTGCCCATTGAATCAACCCTTCCACCTTCACGTGTTTGTGGCCAGATCAGGGTTTTAGTTCGTTCTGCTGCTGCGCTGTTCTGGGCAGGACACTGGACTTGCAATCCGGAGACGATCACCGGCTGGGTCTCCGAGTGCGGCAGTGGCATGGCCAAGTAGTTGTGTCTATCCCTCTGCCTCTGTACACCGAGAAATGTAAATTATTTATGTGACATATAGTTACTTATATATATCATGTGACACATGAGGTGGAAGAGAGTAGGCTGGAGTACTTTCGAAAGCTAAAATTAGATCATGACAACATACCAATGCACCTAAATAAGAACAAACGCTATTCGCACGCCTCTTTCGTAAATGGGACGTGGAAGGCGAACCCGTGTGATTGTGGCCATGCACGCCACAATATGGGCCACGTGGTGCCGTCGTGACCACTTGCGTCTGCGCTCTTTTAGTGGAGGAGCATCAAAACAAGAGACTCTCTCTCCAGAAGCCCTCTCGCTGTGCCTAGCAGATCTCGACACTGGCATGGAGCTCCTGAACTTATTGCCACACGCAATAATAAAATCCTCCATCCATGATGTATGGATCAGTAACAGTCGTTAAGAAAAATTACAAAACACTTAAAAGTGCGCAAGGAAGCATGGAGATAAATGCGCGCTTAAAATTACATGGGTCGGTTAACGTATAGTATGTAGGTAAATTATAGCATCCAAACTATGAAGAAAAGTGCGCTTGGGTAGGACACGTGGCTAGAAGGGATGTCGATGTTTAAGATAAGTCGATGTTCAAGATAAGTCGATGCTCAAGAACGATAACGGAGTGGCAGCCAGGAAACAGCGCCCATCTTCGAGGATGTGCCCCAAGGAGCTGTGCGTGCTTGCCGTGCCGAGTGGTTGCATTTAAAAATCGCGAGAGGTGATGATGGTGGTGGTGGTAGCTTTGCGAGCCCTTCATCCAGCAGTGGATTGACTGCCAGGCAGGTTTAAAGGAAACCCAGGACCAGTTCAGGGCACTCGCCACTGACGTTAGTGGGTCGATTAATCTTACCCGCAGTATTCTTTCCAGAGCCGAGTATTTCTATGGACAACGCTGCATAATCTGTAACGTCACACCCCCCCCCCCTCCCACGTCTGCAACTTGGTACGTGCCTCCATCGCTCAGAAGGCTTATACAAAGCCTGTGAGTACGTTAGCACATTACCGGGTGAATGCAACCATAATCTATCCAGAGCCCTCATTTTCATTGCCCACGAAGATAGCATGACAATTAAAATAATCAGAGAACCAAGTTACGAGATTTTCAAAGGTGTTAACCCGCTCAAAATAGTGTCCATCATTGGGACGCTGTCTTTCCGACAGCCGTTTCTTCACCCGAGGACGGCTGCTTGTGTTGTGGCCGAAACGTCGTGAGAATCTTTATTTTATGGTTTGATTTTTATTATTTCCCTTCTACGTGACTTTACCGAAAGAACCAAGATGAGTGTCCATTGGTTATTGCTTATAAGCAACCACGTCGGCGACTGTTCAGTTATAAGGCGAATCGTTTCATAACACAACCACGAGGTGATGATAGCCAAGGAAGCCTTCCTCCAGCAGTGGACTGGTCATGGCTGATGCGACATTGCCGTCATGACGAAAGCATGCAAGCATTCGTATGGATTGCAGTTTATACGACGTACACTTAAATGGATGCATTTTTCCACTGCATGCAGCTAGCGTCGAAAGGCTTTTCTGGAAAACGTGCTCGTTTATCAACTAGTCACGTCTATGAGTGCCATCTCAGCAACGAGCAATTCCGCACGCGCCTGCAGACAGCTGGTGCCGTCACCATTCCTAAATCCACAATGAGGGACAACCTCCAGCAGCCCATCTCAAGTCACCGATAACAATGTCCCACAATCTACGAGTACCACCAAGTGCATTCTCTTCGGGGACCACTCGTCACACCCGGCCTGCCATAAACTGGAGGCCACAGGGGCAAGATTCAGCACAGAATGGTCAAGGCAGTTGCAAAAACACCCAAGTTTGCAGCAGGGCAAATCGCTCAGAGGTGGCTTGCTACGAGCTAGCGATTCTTGCACCAAAAATCCCCAAGTAGATCATTGCAATATCATGAAAATAAGGCACGCTACTAAAAGACGACCAGTAATTACAAACCCATGAGGCTGCAATCTAATACAAATCTAAAATGTTATGTTACTAGCTTTGCCGAGGCTTCAGACTGAAATCAGGCAATCCCTAAACAAGACCAAGCAACGGTTTTGAATTAAAAAGCCGAGGTTTTTGCTCAATACCCTGCTCCGATATTGTTTGTTTCACAAATAAATGTGGGCAATCCAAACAAATAAACCAAGGATTGTATACAATTTTGGTTCATGAAAAACTCCAGACTTTTACAAGAATAGAACCTGGCACTGTTCTGCAAATAAGTTCATGCTCAGTCTCCAAACGCCTTTTTGCTCAATAGAGTTAATTCACTGTCCTGACAAATTAGACTCGGAACAAATTGTCTTGCGTAAATTACTGTGCATCCAAAGCAAAAATGGCAGACTTAACATTGGAGGGTTCACGTTTCCATGAACGTCAAAATGCCACGACAGATTACGAGTTGCTTGCATCTCAAACGGTTTATGAATGTCAGTATGAAACGAGCATCTTCATCTGCAAGTCACTAGTCAACATTTTAATGATGTTCATACATGCAACAGAAAGAACCTGCATCACCACAGCAGTAGAGTTTTCATCGGTTTGTTTGTTTAATGTTCATAGTAAGTGCACATTACAAATAAGCTTGTTGCACAGCGTGCTCCCAACAGACCAATGGCATTTTAGAGGGGCATTAACACAAAGCCCATATACCACAGGTTAACCAACCGTTTGGTCCCCATACTGGTAGCAAGGGGAGGGGGGGAAAAGTAAATTGCTTTACAACAGAAAATTATTTCACGTAAAAAAACTAAGACCACCACAATTCACAGGGAAGTGTCTCCCCCCCCCCCCTCTTGAGCCATGGACGGGATGCATGTTGAGGGCACGGCAGCTCCTGAACACCTCACGCGTCTGGCTGACTCTTCTCCTGGTCAATCGCTGCAAGGACAAACGTGGTGGAGGAAACAATTACTTTCTACAGAAGGAACTGGTTCTGAACAAATGCACACGTGGAACGGGGCAACATTTTGAGTCACCGATGAGCCGATTCATTTAGTCAAAAATACTAAATTATGGAGTTTTGGGTACATTCTGCCCGAATATTCAGAAATATTAAAGTTTTAAATGGCCTCTCCATCTTCGACAGAACAATTAAAGACTCCTTAGCAGACCGATTAAAACAATGCATTACAGGAGCATGAAAGGGATGTCATTAAATGTAACCTCAGGTCGACTTGACTTGGGCACGGAAAAGGCCACCTGCCCTACAGCCAGATACATGTTTAATGATGGCCTTCAAAAACCGGCGTCAAACAGCCGTGCAGCAGAGGCAGACACCAGCAACACCTGACAGAGCACCCGAGGGTGGCAGGCCGATGCCTCTGCCTAACGACCACCCAGAGACTTCAATGTTCCGCCACTGCTCAAATATTGATGGCCACATGCTGTGGTTACTTTTAACTATAAATCTTAGCTTTAGAAATAAATTAGATGTACATTTGACAACAAACATTTTATTTCCATCTCGTGGGGCAAAGCCTCCATCATTAATATCTTATCAGAAAAATGTTTGGATGCAAATGAATTTCCACCAATAAGTGGAGAACAAAATCTCTACGTCCCATCAAAATGCTGGACACCTATTGAAGCGCTTTATAGCTCAAATTATTTCAGTATAAAGATTAATTCCGAAATGTCACAATGAATAATAAAACGTGCACTTCTGAAGGTGGCGAGGGATGGATGGATGCATGTTGAACTTCTTGCGCACTGCATGCTAATCGGAAGCAGGGGTGTAGTCGTGCGGAAATGAAAGCGAGGGGGCATCAAGGCATTTGGGGGGGTGGGTGGAATGCAGCAGTCGGGCAAGGAGGGGAGGGCGATGGTAGTGAAAGGGGGGAGTACTCACTTTCCTTCGTGGGCAGGGTGTTCTTTTCAGTGGTCTCCGCTTTCTTAAGCTTGGACTTGTCGAACTTCTCAATCGAACTCAGGTCTGGTTTATCTGCCATGTTGCTGCAGAGTTGCTGACACGCGAACAACACCATTACACATTAGCATAGACGCACGCCACGTTCTAAGATGTCATCCGAGGCTACTGCCGCATTGCGAATTGGCATCGGTGGGCCGGCAAAAGCTCAAGTTATTTTGAGAGGCAATTTGCCTGGCGTTCATCTGATTAGAACCAAGGCGCCGGTTATCAGATTACACCAAGAACGAGGCTACATTTGACCAAGCACGCAAGACGTACGAAGCCTCGCAAATAACCTCCAACATTTATTTATTTTTCCAATTGACGGTCTCCCATTCAACAAGTTTACACGACCACACCCACCCATCAGCCGCAGCCTTCGATGGCTCTTGGGACATTCCAATGGCTCAATTTACAATCTCAATTGCAGACATCTGTCCAATAGCTTAGTTTATACATTTTCAAGTCACACCGTGGATGGTAACGGTGTTGAGGCGTTACATTTATCATTTACACGGGAAGGACTTAATTTATTCAATTAAGAATGTGCCCCCCCCCCCTCCTGTAAAGTCAAGTGTGCCATTATTGCACGGGTCAATTGCTCGATATTTAATTGCTACAGTCTCAAAGCCCCCTTTGACAAATGGGCGTGGGTCATCCCTTCACACAAAGACGCCAACTCACATTGGTTTCGTAAAATAAATTCTCGTATTACCTTCAGTCTGGGCTGAACAAGCAACAGCAATTACACCCACCGACGGCTAAATATTTGCAGTAGCAACACGTAAATGACCCTGATCCGCCCCTACACCGTCTACACCAACGCAACCATTATGCTTCAAGTTGAATATTTTCGAAAAAAAAGAATCCCACAAAAATATATTCAACATCTAATCGTGTGCCATGATGGCATTAAAATTATAAACTTATGGTGGCCTAGGCCGTGCTCGAGAGGGCTGGGAATGAATGAATGACGAGCCTCAGGGACAATGGTCAGGGGCTGGGGGACCACGCCCCACTCAATGTGTGTCGCCATTGTTCGTCTGCGGAGAGGATCGGATCGGAGCCACGAATTGGCAGTGGGTGAGAGGGGGCCCCCCCTGGGACCCCCCCCCCTTGCTGCTACGACCGAGCAGCAATCTCACAGCACAAAGGGGCACGGACTCTCCTTCCCACCCACTTGGCATCGCCGAGATGTGCCACATGCCCCTCTGCACACACCTCCCTGCTGAATAGCACCGCCACATATGTCGCAGATTTGTTATATTAACATTCTGTACACGCTTAGAAGGCTTACATGGATTCTATATATTATTTAAAAAGGAGAATTGCTTTATGGCGCATTTGGATAAATGTTCAAATTTGGCAAGTTGCGTTAAAGCCACAGACGTGGGGGAGAACCTTGCAGTAAGAAATCCGCCCGCCCGTTTGATCCTCCCACGTACCAGCTAATGAAAGCAAACATTATTGGCGAAAAAGAGACATTAAATCCACAAAAGGGCAGGGCAAATTCTTGTAAAAAAAATTTTGCTACAAGCCAACAGCTTCGCTATGCGCAAATACGGGCATCAATATAGTTATTAAAAATATAATATATAGCGAATAGCGTTAACATCTCCACCGTTTCAGATTTAATGTGGGAGGGGGGGGGGGAAATAATTATACGAACAATTACAATTACACTCGAGAGTAACGTGGCTTGAAGCGAAACAAAGAGAAAGCCGGGCGAGGGGGGGGGTCACTCACTTGGGACGCTCAACACAGCCACGACCTCCCGGATTCCTCGCTGCAGTGCGACTCCGCCTCTAGGACGCCCCCTTTTATACACGGCCCGCGGTCACGTGGGCTCGCTCTGACCACGCCCACACCCGTCTAGCCACGCCCACCACCGGCTAGCCACGCCCACCACCGGGCGAGCCACGCCCACCACCGGGCGAGCCACGCCCATAGTAAATACTTCACTCGGTCAAGACACATTGATAAAAAATTATATCCAAATTATTAAATTAATTAAAAATAAAAATAATTAATTTAAAATAAAGAAATTAACCCACGACGTTTCGATCGCAACACAAGCAGTCTTCATCAGGCGGAGAGAAAAGAGGGGGCAAGCCTCAATTTATTATTTCTTATTAAATTTTATTATTTTATTTTCTATCTCGGTGACTTTACCGAAAGAACCAAGAATATGAATTCCTTCAGTCACGAAAGTAAAAATGTCACTGGTGGTGGTAATGCTGATGGTGCTGCTGCTGCTGCTACGTTGGCAGACCGGTGTTTGTGTTGGTGGACAAACGCAAATACCGCAACACACAGAAATAACTCGACGCATTCATCAATAAAACTGTGCGTGGTGTTAAATGGGAGAGAGATAAACATATATGGATGTAATAGGCGACGTTTCGGTCAATGGCCCTTCTTCATGTAAAATGTATAACAATGTTTTTTGAAGACTGATGTGATCTAAAGGGCCATTACCTGAAACGTCGCTTATGTATTGTATTCTTTCAAAACCACCGTGTTATTGATGAATGCATTGAACCCATAAAGTTGACCACGCCTTTTCTTACAGGCCCTCATTAACATATTGACCACGCCCATTTCTAGCTGGACCCGCCCATTGGCCACCTGTGATTCGCTCATTGCTTTATTGGCCACGCCCCATATCGATTGGCCACGCCCATTAAAGTTCCCATTACCCAAATAGGGCATGTTTGGCTCCTGGCATCCACACCAATCCACGCGTGCCCCACACAAGCCTCCACGTCCCAGTTGTTTCCTTGTCTGAATATTTAATTGCGTTAATTGCATTGATGTGTTATTTAAATGACTCAGCACGTGCCCTTATTTGATTAATAATGAGTCGTTGAGCATGATTGGTCAATTATAACAATAGGCCCAAACGTTGATGATGGATTGATTGGCGTCCTTAATGGGCATTGAGAGTCAAACTGTGAATAATTGTGGATTTGATACCTGCACACAATGATCATTCGAATTCGTAAATCATCATGTCGCATGATTTTGAATGTTCACTGACGCAGGGATCGAACCGTCAATCGATACCGTTATTGCCTTAATGCCATACCCATATCACCCAAGCAGAATTTGTTTAAGCAAGAAAATTGTGGACCGGCTTCCATTTGTCGGGCTTGTTAAATGATGCAGGGTTTCATTTTATTATGTTTTATTTTTATTATTTTATTATTTCCCTTCTACGTGACTTTACCGAAAGAACCAAGAAGATGCAGGGTTACCCAATGTTATTGGCAAGGGCACTCCCAATCAAGTCCCGAACGCCGTTGGAGGTAATAAGCGATACTGCTCCTTCAAGCCTGTGGCCCAGTGCCTGAGTGGTGAACACGTCTGTCCACTCGGCTGTGCTCACGCACGGTACGCACCCACTACCCAAATGGAGGACAGGACGACAATTGTTGAATCGCATTCACGTTCTCCCACATTTGATCGTGTGGTGAGTTGTTTGTATTTTGCTTTAATTGGGACACGACGATACGCCCAGGAGCGGCGAAACGTCTTCCTCTGCAGCCCCCAGGATTGTATTTTTGAAACTTCTTTTTGTCTTTGTGACACACTGCACGTCTGTGTTTGGTGCTTGAACATCTTATCGCCTGTTTTATTGCCAGAAAGGGTCATCCCTGTTATTGATTACACATCTTCAGGCTATTTTGCCAATGCTTTGCTCGGATGAGTGGGGGTGGTGGTTGTTGTTTGACCATACTTCACCTCGCTGGTCAGTATGGGTTGGTGGCGGAGCGGTGGCCCAGGCAGGACTGGTTCTGTGTGAATGAGAGCTGTCTTGCAATGCTGGACAATGTCAATATCATGTCCTCGTGGTGGTCTCGTTGCTTCGTCTTGCTTACACGAGCTCGTCCACGTCTAGAATGCAGCATTCTGTGATATAAGATCACAACAAGGCGAATGATGAAGACGATTGATCTTTTTTATATTAAAACAACAACCACGTTAAAGTGCCACTCCAGAAACCCGCTTTTTTCCGAGTGTAATTTGCGGCACTGCCGTCTGTTGCTTCACTCCGCAGCTCCGCAGTCGATGACCCCTCGCGACTCGTGCGGCTGGCTCCATGCGGGCACTACCACCCCAGGCCCATTGTCTGCTTGGCTTCTGCGAGGTAAAAAGTCGATCGGGCCGGGTCTCTCGCTCACGAATAAACCATCGTGGAAATGCGCTCATTTCCTGGTTATGGCCTTGACCTAGAGTTGGAAATTCCACATTTCCATGACGGGGACGAGCCGTTCTTTCGGAACCTGGTTCCGTATCCATTTTATGAGGCTCGCGCCATGTTTACCTGCGCCAGGTGTTGCTTATGCGCGTAAAATATTTAAATACTTTCTATTACATCTAGGGACTATACAGCACGTGTAATGTGGCGTTAACGCTGGTCACATATGTGCCGATTCAGTCGGAATACGGTGAAATTGCGGGTTAAGCACGGAACAGTGGAGAACGAAATTCCAGTTTCCTCCCACGCATATCGATTTTCAAGAGTGCGCATAATGTATAATTTACAGATTTAGAAGTTGCGTGTACACGTGTCAATACGTGTTTGCGATGTATGCGTCCGTTGGTAACGTGGGCAGCATTGCAAACGAGATGTTCCATTTCAGGGGATTTTTCCAGGTGAAATACAGTAGTTTCAAAATAACATCAGAACAAAAAAGTGCCCTCCAAAAATATTGGGGGTGGTCCAACGGCATCATCCAGCGTTAGAGCTTCCCCCGACATCAATGAATGCCAATCATTTATGTCATTAGAACTGTCGGCATATTTACATGATGAAATATAGACTCCGTCACCACTCCTTTTGTAAATGCTCCTCTTCATTAATGCCAAATCACGCCACGGGTGGAGCGGGAGTCGCGTGGCCACGCGGGGGAACGCGTCTACGGCCTGCGAGCGCCGCCTCGTGGCCACTGCGTGGCGTGGCAGTCAACAACCCGTGCATTGTCTACCGTGGCAGTCAACAACCCGTGCCCTGCCTACCGTGGCCCTCAACAACCCGTGCCCTGTCTACAGTGGCAGTCAATAACCCGTGCCTTGTCTACCGTGGCAGTCAACAACCCGTGCCCTGCCT